>JAQQAC010015530.1:2704532-2744691 GCA_029783875.1 Phataginus tricuspis | reverse complement strand
CCCCCCAGCACACCCCCCACCCAGCACGCCCGTCACAGACTGAGGCTCTGGCCGGATTCGCAAGAGCTGCCCCTTCAGGACCAAGTCTTTGACTCCAGGGACCTTGTAGACGTGGCACAGGGCCTGCTCCCCAGCCCAGCCATTGAAGGTGACGCTTCATCCAGACACGGGTCACTATTTTTCAAACATGCACACACACATTTGATTCATAAAATACAAAGTTATTTCAAGGCATTGCTGACTCTTTATTAACTTTTCATCCTAAATTTTTTTCTAAATAGGTAGATAGTAGAAGTCCAGGTCTAGGAAATATTTTTACATTGAAAAAAAATTCCTATGTCTATTAGAAAGGGTTGGAACCTCTGAGCCACACAGCACATGCTGAAGAGTCCCTCCTCCACCCCACAATTCACCGGACAACAAGCCGCTCACGGGGGCCCAGGGTCCAGATGCCCTGGATGTGGACTCAACCTGCCGCAGAGTTAGTCCCTTTAAACAGGTGTTTTTTGAGCTTGCCTAGGACAAAGTTTAGATGCTGCAGATGCAGCCGTTACCCTTGACCTATTCGCCAGGAGCTACAGCCACACACAGTCTAGAGACGTGATTTAAATGGTTCTGCTTAGCCAACAAGGCCCAGTTCCAATCCTCCCCCCCACCCCGCAGGGCCGACCACTCCATCCCATCCTTGCGGGGGGGGGGGGGGGAGACCGCCAAGCTTCGCCGTGTTTCCCAGCACTAATAGAAACAATAAGGCTCCTCTCCTCTTCCTCCCTGACCTAATTCACTGTCTTTATTTCCACCGACTATCTGGCGCGGTGCCGCCCAGCAGAGTGAGGCCCACGGAAATCAATGGGCATCACTTGAATGTCCCGAGAATTAAATTTCCACATGCTTCGTGATCAAGAGGCAGCTACCGGGTTAATAAACGTCAAAATTCTGACAGGACTTCCTGATTTTATGATGTCAGTGTCTGCATTCCGGGCAAAAATGAAATGGGTCTTATATTGTGCTGTGACCGAGTGGTCCCCACCTCCAAGTCTGGGGTCTGGGAACAGACAGCCGTGGGCCTGCAATCTCTCTGCAGAGGATCTACGACAAGCAGAGCGAAAAACTAAAGTGCTTCAGCAGAATTCAGCACGCTGCCAACGTCCCCATCCACCTCCACTGACAACGTCTAGGAACTGCCCTGTGCCGGTGAGCGCCCCGTGCTCCCGCCCCCACCACGGGGGCCCCTCACAGGCAGGGCCGCTCTTCTCGTGTTCAGCAGAGAGAGCCATGAACCCTCACAGGTTGTGTAAGAAAACCCAGGTAGAACATTTCACGTGTGGCCAACTGAGAGGCAGACAGAGCTCTCTGGACTCGGAGCCCATGCACGTTTTACTATGCTTTGTCGCCTCTCAAGAGAAATATAACTTCTTGCCCCAGCAGCCCTCACGGCCAGGTGGGTGTGGACATACTTGGGTATGGCCCTTGTTTAAGACAGCGAGGAGATGCTTGGGAGGGTTAAAAAGTGGTGGTACCAAAAATTCAAACTGCTTCCTTCACACAAGAGACCCAGCCCCAGTTTTAAATCAATAGTTCCTCAACCTGCCCAGCTAAGACAGAGATTCCAAAAGCCAAATATGAGCAGATATGTCCCGCCTGGTTATATGTATAAACCTGATTGAGAAATGGTCAGTGAGTCAACAGAGGCTGCTTCTAGCTGCTCAGGTCTCTGGGTGGAGGCTGTCAGAGAAGAACCTTGGGGGCTGGGCCTGATGCAAGACGGGGCCGCTTGCCTGTCTCAAGAGCTGGCTTCAGCCCCACAGCACCCGTGGAATGGGGTAAGAGATTGCAAACTCCGTGGGCTGATAGTAATGGTGCCATTGGGAAGCTGCTAACCCCAGGCAGCCCGAGCAGGTCTCACCGTCAGGGTGACTTCGGAGCAGTTCTCAGGACTGGACAGCAGGGAGAAGGGCAAGGGGGGTTATTCATGACTCAAATAAAGCTATGGGCATATTTATTTTGTTTTTTATGCAGACGTTTGTCCCAACCAAAAAACTGTAGTGTTGGCATGAATGTGCATTAAAAGAATAGAAGCTCAGGTGTGTTCCAAGAGAGTTGCTTGGGCTCTCCAGGAAGCGAGGGGCATGGTTTACCTCTCTAGGAATGTGCTCTTGTTCTCAGAGCGGCCCTGTGGCTCAGATTCCTTACACTGGGAGCACAATGCGGGGACGACCTCCTGAATCCCTAAGGAACCGTCTATCCACCAAGCCGCTGTCTGGCTCATTCTTCTGCCTGTTGAAATCTGGGTTGATCACTGTTCATGCGCCAGTCTTCCTAAGCTATTCATATCTGCAGGTAGTTCTTTGTTAAAGAGACCCTGACTCAACAGAACTCATATGTCAGGTCATTTGCTTAGCCTCTCTCAACACCGAATTTGGCAAAGAGCAAAGAGGTCCCTTGTGCCTCACAGGCACCTGCCAAGTGGGCGTTCCTGAGCAAGGAGGGCACTAGCGGCCTGCACCGCCCAGAAGCTCAGCCCTGCTCGCTGACGCCATGGGGATTTGTATCGTCTTCACAGGTGCTCACGGGGCCTGAGAATGCTCTGACTCCACGTGTGCTCAACTGATTGAAGAGTGTATCTTAGGAAAAACTAAGGGCCAGTGTGAAGTAGCTTGGCCAAGCAAGGTCACCCAGTGAGGAAGTGGCAGAGCTGTTGGAGAACCAGACAGTGGGCTCCATGGCCCACCCCTCTCCTGAGCATGAGTTGTATCTAAGGCAATGGTTTTCAAACTCCAGAGTGCATCAGAACCCCTGGTGAGCTTGTTAAAGCAGACTGTTGGACACCCCACCACACACACACCGAGTTCCAGATTCAGCACCTCCGGTGTGGGTCTCAGGACTATAAATTTCTCACAAGCTCCCAAGAAATGTGGATGCTCTTGGTCGGGGGCCAGCACACCAAGAACCACTGAGCTAGGACCTGTGGTACAGAAGACATTGCTCCTCTGAGCCCCCAAACACAAAATATTCATCTGAAAACTCAGCATAAAGTAGTTTGCTCCAGTTCTCAAATTCGTTCTGGACTAAGTAAGTTAGGTGACATTACCCTCTAGGATGCATGTTCTGAAAGCAAGTAAACGTCCCGAGGAAAGGCCTCCGTTCATCATGCTGACCGTGTGTGATGGAGGTTGGGGTCAAAGATGAAGAAATGACTCTCCGGGCCGATCCAGGCCAGACAGAGGCCCATGGAGAATAACCCAGGTGAGGGCGAGGGTGGGTGCAGGGGAGCAGGCGGAAACAGGGCACCCGTCAGGGGACTGGGGCCAGAGACGGGGCTCGGACGCAGCCGGGCTCAAGCTGTGCAGTCGAGAGCACAGGAAACGGCAGTTAGGTGGCTGAGCCATGCAAAGAATCGCCGCAAGTCGGGCCGGAGGACAGTGTGCGTGTGGGTTCACCGAGAAGGCAAAGCCTGGCTTCCACTGGGGGCAAAGGGTGACTGCATACTCATTACTGACGGGCCCTGTGAGCAGTGAGGGACGCTTCCTACCCGCCGGGCTGACAATAAGATGGCATTGCCTCCGCTCTCCAGGCACTAGTGCCCCAGGAAAAGAAACTGCCAATACGAACAGCGCCGAGCGATGCCGGGAGTGCTCGGGAGAAGCCCAAAGGCGCAGCTTCTGCCCGGGAGAACCTCTGCTTCCGGCCCGCTCTGCTTTCCTCTGCAGCGGGACGTTCGTTCCCCCAGAGCTCCGGTCCGGCTTCGGGTTGCCGCTGTGGGTCTGCGGCCTCCCAGCAGGCTCAGGACTCCGGATCTCGGTCTCCGGCTGGTTCCTCGCAAGCTCCCCCCACCCCCGGCCCGTCCCCAGAGGCCGACTAGGCACGGGTGCCTGCCTCTCGGTCCCTCGGCCTCCATGTGCCCAACCCCAGGTCCACTTTCATGCTAACTGTACGTGCGAATGATTTTATCACCTGAACAGCCTCCCGGGCGTCGCGCTGGCTCTTCCGTCCCCTCCGAAACTCGAGGCGCGTCCCCCACGGGGGCTCTTTCCCACGTGAGAGGCCTCTGGGGGGCGCTGCTCAGCCGCCAGGCCGTCGGGAGTGCATGAGGAAGGGGTGGAAGGGCACCGGGGTGGGCACAGCGGTAGGAGAAGATGGCCAGGGAGCAGAGCCCGGCCGTCTCTCAAGGGCAGGCAGAGGGCACCGGCTTCCCTGGCGGGCCACCAGGAGGGAGAGAGAGCTTTTGAAAGACGTGTCGTGTCATCGGTGTTGTGCATTAAGCAGATTAATTAGGCAATGGCTTGTTGAAGAGATTATATGGAAAACAGATGAGCAGTCAGGCGACCAGCTGGGACGTACTTGCAAAAAGCTACGGGATCAGCGAGCAAGTTTGAACTCGGTGGGCAGCTGTGCAAACAGAAAGCAAGAAATGGGGGAAATATTTTGGAAGTAGAATTGAGATTACTTTTTAAATATGTGCCAAAAACAGGGAGAATTTCGGCCTAACCCCTGCGGGTATAGCCCTGACGCCCCAGGCCAGCATGAGGCCGCTTGGAGACAGTGGCGGGTACGCGGAGATGGTCAGGGGAGGCGGAAGTGCAGGGGTCAGGTGTGGGCCTGCGGGGCGGGCGGCGCTGCTGGGGGCCGAGGGGCCGAGGGGCGGGGCCGAGGGGCCTGGGGGCGGGGCGGAGGCGGGCGGAGGCGGGGTGGGGGGGCGCCCTGCGCGGAGGGGCCGGGCAGCTGAGGACGACCCGCAGAGCGCTGTGGCTTCGGGGACGGGCGGGCAGCAGCCCAAGGACGGCGGGACGTGCGGCCTGGAGTGACATGAGCTGATGTCCAGGCCTAAAGGAAGGAAAGAGGAGGGAGGAAGCGAGGAGAAGGCGCCCAGGAGAAGGGGATGAGTGGAGGCCAGGTCCGAGCGGGAGCCCCGCCGGGAAGATGGACGGAGGGGAGGGCGACCCGACGGAGCGATGCGAGGAGGGTGGAGGACTAGCTCGCAAGGAGCCGGCAGGCGCGGCAGGCGTGTAAGGGCGATCGGGCTGTAGCGAAGGGGACGCGGAATCAGGGGAATGTGGTCGGTCTTCCCGCGGGCAAGCGCAGGCCCTCCGCGGGTGTTCCCCGGTCAGATGGCGAGGGGGCAGCCAGGGCGCGGACATGGCGGAAGACCGAGGAGATGCGGCTTCGGGGTGCCCGGCGAGGGGGACGCGGACAGGACCCCGCCCGGGAGAGGCGGCCGGGAGGCAGGCGGGCTCCAGGGACCCCCGTGCCGCTGCGGGCAGCTCCAGACGAGCGCCGCTATGGGCAGAAAGCAGGCTCCGGTTAGGGTGGAGGGCAGACGGGACGTGCGGGGCGCCAGTTACACGCACAGGGGGGCTTGGGCTCAACAGGACTGGAGTTTTCTGGACTCAGTGGGTGGAATGGGCAGAGGGTGACCTACAGAGCAGTGAGCCCAGGGAACGCGGGCCGGAAAGTGAGAGGACGCGGGGAGCTGGCGTCTGCAGGCTTGCAGGGAGCAGGGCTGAGGTGCAGCTTAACCCCTTCGGTTCAACGACTGGGTCTCCAGGTCCTGCCAGCTGGGGAAATCCATCAGTCATCTCCACCTCTGAGCCATGAAGCACGTCAACCTAAGAACGCCCCGGGGTCACGCCTCCTGGTCCCCCATCTAGAATGGCCCCCTCGAGGACACTAAGGGCCTTGTTTTAAGAGAGCGTGGCTGCTGCAGGGACATCTGACTGGAGTGGAACCTGCTTGGTCTCCTTAGTGTCCTTAATTATTCAAATATCGCCCATTCCAAAACTGAGACCTTCGCTTACTGAGCTGCTGTTTTGATTCACTGCCTTATGTCTCTGTCAGAGACCCTCTCTCATCTTAAGTCCTCAAATGTAGAATCATGTTCACACGTCCCTCTTCCTCGGCACCTGTACCTCTGGCATCGCCTGTTGAACTAGGCCCTTCCTTCTGACCCAGAGCTGCCTGCCAGCGCTGCAGAAGGGCCTTGGGCTGAGGGCGGTTCTCCAGGTCTTGCCCAACTGGCCCTCTCCCTGGGGGGCATTACCTGGGTGAATTCACCAGTTCACATTTCGACCAAGGTCCAAAGTCAACTGTGGAGCCACCATTTCATCTGAGATTTCAGAGATGGACTCTGGCTAGCCAAGCTCACAAATTCTCAAGTATAAATAAGAATTTCAGTGCAGGTAATAGTTCCTAAGAAACCAATAGTCACAGAATTCAGAATGACTAACGTGTTCTCTATCTGCAGGGGAAGTCTTTGCAACACTCCTTCCTACCCCAGTGGAAGTCCTGTCCACAGAACTATAAACAGCCAACACGACAACTTCCTCTTTATTTCCTTCTGCTGATAGCCATTCCCAAGGGTGTCTGCCAACCTCTTCCTTAGTACGCTAGTTGGTTCCATTAGATGGCGGCCAGGCCACAATGGAGTAGAGGCCATTCTGTCTCTGCCGAAGTTCTTAGTCTCATTGTGCACAAAATTAAACACAGACAATTACCAAGGAAATCACTGACATGAAAATGATACCATTAAAATATTTTTCAAATTGTGATATAGTAATATGTGTGCATCCTTATTAATTACAAGGTATAGCACCAGGTCTAATAACTACCTTAATTTCAAAATAATGATGAGCATAAAGGATATTTTATGCTAGATGTGATACGAAACTAGATACGACATGAAAATACCTGCATTTCCCCTGGAGACAAACTCCCAGCTACTGCTAATAACCATGTGCTTTGCCATCGACATGCATGGTGTAAGGAAATGCTAAATTGCTGTCAGATACTTGTAAACATAAGGATGTAATTTTCCCATGGATTTTCAGCTTCCCTGAATTTTACCCACAGACACCAACTGTTTGTAGACCCCAGGTTAAGAATCCTTATAAGGTGACTTGGTGTGGTTCTGTTATTACCATTACATCCTGATTTCATAGTGTGTTTCTCACATCGCAATTTCTAAGTTTTTGCACAACTCTCTCCAGTCCATCCATAAATTATAAGGCATGTTCTCTATCCTCTCAAGAACATTGTTTATTACTTTTAAAATAGAGATCATCACCAAAAACCGGGGTCAAATGAAGGATCCACCAAAGGGTTGAATGGATAAATAAAACGCAGTATAGCCATCCAAATGAATACCACTCAAAAATTAAAATGGAGCAACTAATGAAACATGCAACAGCATGGATGAATTTCAAAAGAATTGTGTCAACTGAAAGAAGCCAGAATCAAAAAAATAGTGTGTGATTCCTTTCATACGACATCACAGGGCAGGCTGCGCTCCAGGGACAGAAAGCAGATGACTGTCCATCAGCGGCAGGGGCCAGGGGAGGAAATTCACTGCAGAAGAGGGCGACCAACCTTTTTGGGTGGGACTATTCTAACTCTGGATGCTGGGTAGTTGTGTATTTTTGTCAAAATTCATGTAACTGGACACTTAAAAAATAATTTTTTTCTCTGTAAAGGATAGCGCAGTACATCTTTTCAAACCATGAAAAAATATATGTGGACCTTGACCTAATAGAAATCATACTTTTCCTAGCTGTTCATAAGGAACTACGTGTGAGCACATAGACTCAAGGATCTGCTGTAACTCCAGGAGGACAGGGGTGCAGGTAACATTGGCCTGGACCCTGGAGGCCGGACAACTACATCACTAGCTTCTTAAATGGCCCCTCAGCCTGTGGATTTTCCTCCTTCAGGCGGTATCTTTGTCCCACTCCATCTTCCCAGTTTCCGTCCTGCCACTCTATGGCCCAGAACTCTCACTAAACCCTTTGCATAGACTTGTTAGTGGAGGGAGATTTGAAGGTCATGAATTCCCATCCCCAGCCCACTGTGGGGCCCCATCCGCCGGACTTCTGCCCCGCACCAGTGAGCCTTCCTAAGGACACCCTAGTGGCAGTGGGCTCACTGACCCCGTGAGGCAGATCACGCATCATTCCTGTACGTGTGGGAGACGTGGGGAAGCATCCAGGGCCCTCTCAGGTCCACATGCCATCAGACCTCAGGCTCTGGAATTCCTCCTGACCTGCTGGCTCTGTCGTCTCCACTACTCGCCTACTGCCTCATCCTGGTCTTAACCTCTCTTTCTAGCCTTTAAAAGTGACGCTTCTGTGAGATTTTATACTCGGTTCCTAACTGTGGGTTTCAGATTTTCCTCCATTCGGTGCACCGCAGGACGCTTGCTGCTTGACTTCCGAGGGGGAGAAAGCGCGCTCTGTGGGGAGGGAGGAGGCTTCCCAGGCCCTCCTACAGTCTGGCTGAAATCATCTCAGAAAATTAGCCAAGTCCCTTTGCTCTAATTCCTTGCTTATTCAGCAACCACCAGACTATTAATTAAATTGGTATTATGGTTTTAAAATTAGTCTTTTATGATTTGCTTACCATTAATCAAACCCCTAGGGCTTATTCACCTCAAGGGCACTAACAAAATTGAATTTTTAGCCTACAAAGACCCAGAGCCCCAAAATACAGTCCCCCCCACCTCCAGCCCCCACGAGACCCAGTCCGAGCACTCAGCCAGCCCACCCTCCACTCTGGCTGACCCGCTTGCCTGCAACAGCATCAGTGGGCCTGTCAGGGTCAGTAGATCACTGGTTAGCAGTTGACATGCACTCTCAGCAGGTAAGTGAAGCACAGTTTATCTATGATATTTTTAAAAATTAGTAAATAAACCTGTCCATTACAAGGAAGAGGGCAAAAGATCCTTAAACTAAAAGCAGGCTTGAGTCACCCATCAGCCTCTGCACCTTCTGGAGAAGGAGGAGGTACGTCACCACCAAAGTCGCCTTTTTTTAATCCCAATTAAACATCCAGGCAATAGTGAAGAAAAACAACGCAGAGCTAAGAAAAGACATGAACGGATAGTGTGAATGCTTCACTAATGCACGTTTTGTTTTCTGGCTACCGCGGCGGCTGGTCACCACGGAGCTCGGTTGCTTCAGCAACCACTCAGGACTCCAGGGGTGTGGGGACCTGTGCCCTCATGCAGCCCTCGCAGCTGATGCCCCGTAAACATCTTTCCAAAAGAGCTCTTCACACACAGCTCCTGGAACCCTTACCACTCAGAACCTCCGCCTCTGGTGTGTTCCCATTGGCCAGCGTCTCTCCTCGAAGGAGATGGTCAGGACACATGACCCAGACAGGCTCAGGCCAACCCGCAGGACACGGAGACGTAGGTCCTCGGGAAAGCACTTCACTGCCGGGGCGTTGGTGACTCTGCTCCTGCGGCCACCCCCTCACCGCAACACGACGCACTCTGACCTGAAGCCACCACATAGTGTCACCATATATCACCAGCTTACGCTTTACCAGTATTACAGGAGACATTTCTAGGCTTCAACAGCGTTAAGATGCATGGATGGAAGATTTGCTTGGGATATGAGGGAATTTTTAAATGTTTAGAATTCGTAGTCAGAAGACAGGTTCCCCACCCAAGTTCTGAGCAACAGGCAATAGTCCAGAGAAAACTGCATGACAGTGTATCAGAGATGTTAGAGAAAGGATTTGCTCCCTAGCAGAGATGATGACCCAAATTATGGCCACCACTTCCAAAGCGCTTTTGTATCATCTCATATTAAAAGTTATGAGCACAGTCCTTTGAAGTAGAGACATAGGTATTTCTGTTTTACACATGCACAAGCTAAGTATCTGAGATATAAAATATAACTCAGAGAAGATCATCCCAGGAACCAGGCAGCAGAACTGGGAATTAGACGACTCGGCCGCTTAGCTTCAAATTCAAAACTCTTTCCAGGTCTAGTTCAGAGTCAGCTGCTAAGGCTCTCAGAGTCCATTCCAGGCTATGCTGTCACCTGGATTTGCTCACTGTTGCTTTTCTGTGGTCAACTCACTCTACCCAAGTCTTTGCCTACACATTTCCATGTTGCTGGAACACCTCCCCATCCTTCCACTACACCCTGCAAGCCCTCATCCATCATGATCTCTTGTTTCTTCCAGACTGAATCTGTCAGCTATGGAACGTTCCCCAGCTCTCCACGCTCCAAACTGGACTCACCCTTGACATGATTTGTCCAGAATTTTTGTCTGTCTTCTCTGTGTCTTCTACATATTTGTCTCTATAAGGAGAAAACATGTCTTAATTAATCCATATACACAAAACTACATACACATATGTGCACACACATACACACAAGAGTTGGTACTTGATAATAAGTCATCAGATGATTGTAATTCCTGGACTTGTAAACCACCAGGAGGAAGAGAACCTGCTGTCAAGGTGGCTTCTGGTTTTCAAAGTCATCTCCACTTCCTTCCAGAAATTTTGATTCTCACTGAGATTTTAAATCCAGCCGGGTAGCCTAGTTTCTACACAGCCAATACAGAGGGGTCAGTAAAAAATATCTGGTTCTCCAAATTTCAGGCTTTTCGATGACAGTTTGAAATATGTCATCATTCCTTGGGTTGAGATGAAACTTGTCTGGGAAGAATACAAAAATTGTGGAGAAACTGCTAACTAAGCAAAGCTTCCAAATGACTCCATTTGACTAAAACAGGCTTTTTAAAATGTAAGCCCTGCAAAGGGTGCTTCGTGGTGACTCACAGACGTGTATCAGGGGCAGCAGTGTTTTCTAATACAGATGCGCTGTATTTAACCCTGTACAGCTTGAAATAATTGAGTATGAAATAAATTACTACAATGTGCATCTGTCATCTAAAATGAAAGACAAAATGTATAGAAAATGGAAAACATGGATAAAAATCAGTAGGGAAGGAAAAAAAAAATTCCAAGAATGTTGCTGGATCCCAAGAATCCAGCTAAGCTGGGGCAAGAATCATTTCTACTGAGTTTTGTTTTGGTGACCTCGCTGGCCAAGTGACCTGTTAAGAATAAGAATTATTTCATAGAGCTAATGTTCCGATGCTCTAATCTCTCTAGGCAAGGTTCATATTTGTGTGGGTTACTTATTCTCCCTTTGTTGACTAAGTCAATAATCAGAATCAGCAGGTTTGGCGTCCCGCTGGCAGGAGTCCGCAGCCTGCTTGGGACAAGCGCGCATAAAAGCCCCAGGCTGGGGCCCCCTCCCAGAGGCCCCCCAGCTCTCAGCAGGATGGCTTCTGCGGGCCTGCAGCTCCTTTGCCTGGCAGGACTGGTGTTTGTGTCCGAGGCTGGCCTGGAGGTGAGTATTCGATTCCGTGAAATCCTTTTGTGTGTCTCCTACACACACTAGATGCAGAAGTGAGTCCCAGCATACCAGCCGGCCTTGTTCCTGGGACAGGGCACCGGGCAGCTGTCAGACGCCAGCCATTCGGGCTGCAGAAGGACATGCTCCGCGCCCCCCCCCCCCCCCGGCGGCCGGGGGGGGGGGGGCCCCCCCCCCCCCCACCATGGCCCTGCTGCACTGGGGCTGCAGACCTGGTGCCTTCCCAGCACTTCCCTGCTGGATGGTAGAAAGGAAGATGCAATGTTCATGAAGCGATTTAGGTTAACTTTTCAGAAACACATCCTTTTACCAAGTTTGTTTCCCTTTAGCTAATCAAAATGTACTTGTTGTTTCATCTTTGAAAGGCTTGGCAGACAATATTCCGGTCAGGTACCTAATTCTTAAGCGTTCTGGAAGAATGAGCTAATACAGTAAAATAGGTGATGCAGTTGCCTGACATTGTTTTAGGACGATGAGTAAGAGGGAGCGGCTACAGCCACACTGACTGAGACGCTCTAAGGAAAAGCGGTGTGACCCTCTTGCAAGCCACGTCTGGCAGGGACTCCACTCAGTGGCCACTGCCCCTGGGGCTCTGCTCCTCTAGCGCTCACCACGCAAGGCTCCAGGCGGTCCCAGCTGCCCAGACTTCGGGGACCATCGGGTCTGTGCCGTCCAGGGCAGGGAAGCTCAGTCACTGTAGGGCTTGCGTTGCTGGAAACGGGGCGGGCACGGGCTTCCTGCCTCGGTCCCGGCTCCCAGCACTACAAACAGGAGAGCCTTCGGCTCTGAGCAAGCTTGCTGACTTCTCCCTGGTCCTCTCTACACCCAGGGCGCTGGCGAGTCCAAGTGTCCGCTGATGGTCAAAGCCGTGGACACCGTGCGAGGCAGCCCAGCGGTCGGCGTGGCCGTGCGCGTGTTTCAGCAGGCGGCCGACCACAGCTGGGAGCCGTTCGCCACAGGGTAAGGGGCATGCCCGTCGCAAGTGGGCTGCACACAGGCAGGGCCAGGGGGCCCTGAGGGCAGGAGGGCAGGCAGCCGGGAGAGGAGCCTCTGCCCGCAGGGCGCGCCGCCAGCATGGGCCCCTCACCACTCCAAGGTGATGAAAACTGGACCCCACGCCCAGAAAAAGAAGCAGGTGCGTGCCCATACACACGCACATACACACACACAGTCACACACGCATACACACATACACACAGTTACACACAGTCACACGCACATATGCATGCACACATACACATACACACTCACACACACACATACAGTTACACACATACGCACAGTTACACACACATACACATACACACAGTCACACAGACATACACACAGTCACACACATATGCACATTCACACACACATACACACAGTCACACACACATACACACAGTCACACATATGCACATTACGCACATACACATACATACAGTCACACACATACATACAGTCACACACGCACCGTTACACACACATATGCACATTACACGCATACACATACACACAGTCACACACATACATACAGTCACACACACATGCGCACAGTTACACACACACATATGCACATTCACACACACACATACACATACACACAGTCACACAGTCATGCACACTTACACATACACACGTACACACTCACACACACACACACCCAAGCACACGCTCATGCAGCTGTAATTCCAGGGGCGTCACAGACTCCCTGGCGCCCTCGCATAACACTGGGGCTGGAATTTCGGGCAGGCATGCGGTTCGTGGTCACTCATCCGTGAAGGGGAAGGAACCGCGGGACGGCGCCAAGGGGCCCCTGTCTGCGGTTCAGGCGCGTCGCAGGGTGCGGGGCCCCTGACCAGCCCTGTCTGCCGGCCTGGGGCTGCCGCGCTCAGGAAGGAAGGACACACAACCAAACACGGCAATTAAATATTTTCTTTCTGTAAAAGAAGAAAAGTTGAATTGTGTTGGTCTGAGTCAGTAAAAACAACTTCCATTTTTATCTGTCTTAGGTTTTGCGGTTAGTGGAGAGCAGTTTCTAACGTCAGCCTCGAGCTGGTCCTTGTATGGAAATAGACGTTGCCCGTTAGAGCCTCGTATTGCGGTCGGCAGTCACCCGGGAGATCGCGTGCATAGATGAGGAAAGGGTCAGGCATGGCTTCCTCTTGGTGCTTTGGGGGGCCCCTGAGAGAGACCCTCACACCCTAGGGGAGGAGAGTGGGACCCCAGGGTCGCGGGGAGCTGCCGTCACAGCAGCCGAGGCTGCTTCCTGGGCGTTCAGCCAAACACCAGCCCGAGTCGCAGTGACTCTCGAGGGAGTGAAACGTTATCTTGCTCTGTATCTTATTCTCATAAGAAAAAAAAACCTCCAACGCGCTTTTCAAACATTTCTATAAATGTCCTGTCCATTAATTTCAGACAGTTATTAGGATTTTCCCTTTCCTGACCTGGTTGAGAAAAAAATAAATATATATATATGTATAGTTTTTTTTCATATACACAAACTGTGTGTGTGTGTGTGTGTGTGTCTGTGTGTGTGTGTCTATGGGTGTGTCTGTGTGTCTGTGTGTGGTGTGTGTGTGTCTGTGTGTCTGTGTGTGTGTGTGGTGTGTCTGTGTGTGTCTGTGTGTGTGGTGTGTGTGTGTCTGTGTGTCTGTGTGTCTCTGTCTCTGTGTGTCTGTGTGTGTATGTGTGTCTGTGTGTGTCTGTGTGTGTGTCTGTGTGTGTCTGTGTGTGTGTCTGTGTGTGTCTGTATCTGTGTCTTGTGTGTGTGTGTCTGTGTGTGTGTCTGTGTGTGTGTCTGTGTATGTCTGTGTCTGTGTCTTGTGTGTGTGTGTCTGTGTGTGTGTGTCTGTGTGTGTGTGTGTCTGTGTCTGTGTGTGTGTCTGTGTGTGTGTGTCTGTGTGTGTGTGGTGTGACAGCATTTTTCCCTTAATGCCTGATTTTATCTGGATTTTTGTACCTTCTAGGAAAACCAATGAATTAGGAGAACTCCATGGGCTCACCACGGATGAGAAATTTGTGGAGGGGATATACAGAGTAGAGCTGGACACTAAGTCCTACTGGAAGGCGCTCGGCATCTCGCCGTTCCACGAATACGCAGAGGTGAGCGCCCAGGCTCTCCCCTCGGTGCTTGGTCCCAGGGAAGGTGCTGTTTGCGCTCGCGCGCCATGGAAATGCCCTGAGGAAGCAGTGACGCTGAGCGGTTCCCTTCCCGTTCCTGCAGTCAGACACACGCAAAGCGAAAGAGCAAATATTTTTCTAGGTTTAATGAAAACTCATTTAGTAATGCGCCCTGAACCTACATAACGCTCTTTATGGTCCTCATTCATTGGCTGTGTGTCTGCATGTCACCGGGCTGGTAAGGGAGGCCGCGGGGGTGTTTGCCAACAGGGCCCAGGCTGTTGAATATTTGTTTGCTTACAACCCACTTAGGGGGTTATGTATTAAAAGGTAGATGCATCATTGTACTTTCCTGAAATCTGAAAATTCTTCATTCCAAAACACATCTGGCTCCCAGAGGCTTGGATAAGTAATTTTGGGCAATGCATATAGAGACAGTAAATTCAATATAATAACGACAACACAATAGATAACGTAACATTTATCAAGTATATACCAAGTACCAGACACTGTTGTTTTTCTACTTAACCTGCTTAACCCTCATAAACAACCGATTGCATCTGTCTAATTAGTATACCCATTTTATAGATGAAGAAGTAAAGCATAGGGAAGTTAAATATCTTGCTAAAAATTACAGGGCTGGTAAGGAGAGGAGCAGGAAAATTAGCTAATAGGGCCCAGGCTGGGTGTAGCCTTATGCCTCTTCTTATAAGAAGCCAAGCTAAAATCATAATAAAGCCCCACTTGAAAGCCCTGGCTCACACTCCAGTCCCCTGCGTATGTGGTAGTAGGAACCGCAGGTATACGTGGGCCCAATCTCCCTGCCCCCTCCTTGTCTGGAATTCCTTAAGTCATTCAGAACAGATGGCTGTCATGGAAATAGAATCCAGACATGTTGGTCGGAGTTACAGATCAGCTAATCGCATCAAAAATAGCTCGGCGTGCAAGGGGACCAGGCTCTCTGACTTAGTCATAGATGAGCCCGTCAGTGACATACAGTGGCTCCTTCTTAGTGTTGCCAGAGGAACTAGAGGGGCCTGTTTGACTTCCGGGGCCCACAAGTCCCCAAGGGAGCCCCATCCATGAAAGAGCAGACCTCTGGCTGCTCCTCGGCCAGGCAGCAAGACATAGCCCCCGGTCAGGGGGCAGGGGCAGGGTGTGGCTGACACCCACCGCGGGACATCTGCCTCTCTTCCATCCCTAGAACCTCCCTAGAGCCCTGTCCGCCCTGGGTCTCAGCCTGATGAGACCACCTGAGACGGTTCCTGTCCCCTTGGCCGTGATAAACCAGTCCTCTGCGTTAGGTGTTAGCTTCCTTGCTGGCCAGTCACTCCTTGAGCATTTGTTCAACAAACATTTTGAAAAGAACAACTTCAATGTGTTGAACATTTTGCTGAATGCTAGAGATTCATAAGTGAAAACACACTCTTGCCTGGGCTTGGAAGGGATGGGACTGGCATAGGCCATATCAGGCAGGGCCGTGAGCCCAGCTCGGAGCCTGAACGACCCCCGGGAATGAGAGCGAGCGAGGGGACAGGCTCTGCGACTTCCCTCAGTCAGGCGAGGGGCCATCCTGACTGGCAATGCAAACTTGCAAAGCAGAAAGAGTCCTGCTTATCCAGGCAGCAATGAAGGAGAGCCCAAGGCCCCAACGGCTGAGCTCGCTAGTATATTTGATTTCTGCCTTTTGCACAAACTGCTCCAGAACATGAAATCATAAAATAGAAACAAGTGACCTGGCACAGGACTCCCAGTGGTGTCTCTGCCTGTGACTCACGTTCGGGCTCATCTGTGTCCTCTCCCAGGTGGTGTTCACAGCCAACGACTCCGGCCACCGCCACTACACCATCGCCGCGCTGCTCAGCCCCTACTCCTTCTCCACCACAGCCCTGGTCAGCAGCCCCCAGAGCTGAGGAGTGGCCTCCGGGGCCGGGAGGACGGCCGGCGGGATGTCGTGTGACCAGTCGGATTCCATCTTTATTAGACTTTTGTTAAAATGTATAAAGCTTTAACTTTATAAGCTACGTTAGAAACGTGGTAGAGACAATAAAACATTCCTATTAAGGCACTTCCCATTTCATCTGAACTTGCTTTTTTATTTCCTTCTTGAACTCAAAAAATATATACATCCAGATTTTACAGAGAAGCAAGGGAACTTTAAAAAGTCTCTGGTTGAACTTGGAAATGGAAACTTCCAAAGTCTTTTAGGCTAAGCACACATTCAATATAGCCAGCAGCCATTGAACACCCACATTCTGAAAATGAGAGGGCTTTATTTTCCTCCAGCCTCTGGTGGATTAGCAGGACAAACCTCAGGGCTCCCCCTTTACTCTGTGTGTCCCCTTAAGTTCTGTACCATCTCGAGAGCAGTGCAGTTCTTCTGCGACAGACCGGCAGAGACTCAGGCCCTCTGGTCCAGGCCAGACCTGCTGCGCCCACCGCCAGCTGAGGACCCGCACACCCTCAGCTCACACTGACCCAGAGTTCATGCACTGAGAGACTGTTTAGGTGCTCTGATCACAGAGCGTAGATCCAGTGTCTGCACTGAAAACTCACCTTCTTTCGAGTCGATAACTGTCCATGTGATTTGACAGAGGCTCTGGTACGAGGCACGGCCAGGGTAGAAAAGACAGAACAGTCAATAGCCTGGAGAATATATATGAATCTCCCATGTATATGGGAAATCAGAAGAAATCTCACAGCCTGAATGTTGGTTGGTTGTCAGGTAGAAAAGGGAGAAGGTGTCCTAGGTAGACAGCAGGGGTTGCAAGGCCAGGCCACGTGAAACAGATGTCGGTGGCGGGAACAGAGAGCGCCTCCGAACGCTTGAAACCTGAGGGCTGTCAGGTGGGCTTGACTGTGCTGCCCGGGGAGCCCCTAACTCCAGGGCTCAGCAAAGTCTCCCCGAACTCCTGCCAAATCTGAAACAGATGTTCTTGGTCTGGGGGTTCTCAAAGATTTCCTCCAAGTGTTGACTCAGGCCCCAGTTCGATTTATTCTGTAGATTCAAGGGGCACCTGGTCATAGGCTACAGGAAGGGACAAAGGTCTGAAAGTGTCACACAGACTCCCGGTGACACCCCCCTGGCCGAACCAGTTACCTGGTCCCATTCAGATGCTCTGCGCAGTGTTGCCCATGGCTGGGCCTTGTCTTCCACAGCAGCTCCCCACTCTGAAAAAGCCCTCCTCCGGGGGGCGCAGTAACCATCTCTGCCATGCTTTGGCGGGTTGGGAGCAGTGGGAAATGGGGCTGGAGAGAAGCCCGACAAAAGGCCCTTGTCCGAGCTGTGAATTCATCTCACAGAGAACATGGATCCATTGACGGAAACCCTGCCGCCAGTCATGCCCCAGGGGGCTGGGGCGGGCTGGTCGCTTCCCGGTGCATAATCTCTAACCAGGATTTTCCAGGAAAACCTGGGTCAGGCCTAACGCCCAGGCCCAGGCATAATTTAGCAGACTTCCCATTTTCCTCTAAGGTCACATCTGAAATCTTGCCATGCCCTAGGGGGCTGCAGAGAGGGAGTGTGAAATTTGAGGAGTGGAATGTAGGTTTGGACTACTTAACTTGTACTGAGTTTTCCCACAGACATATGTAGTGAAATCACCTATGTTTGATTTTACTCAATGAGTTAGCAAGTCCTTCTTGCATGTGTATCAGGTTAATCCAGGTCAAATTGCCATTTTTCTAGATCCAACGGTCAAATATTGGTAATTTCATAAGATTCTAGCTAATACAGTGATTATACTGATCACTGACCTACTTACAGAATGCTCCATTTCCACTTGGCTGCTATTAAATAGCTATGGATTTTTATAACCCAAGCAGTTTGAAAATATGAATGTCCCATATATATACATATGTGCATGTATATATACGTGTATATATCTGAGTGGAACCTGTGATTATGACATTATTGGGATGTAAGCAGTAAAGATGAGGTCACTGGGTGGGCTCTAATCCACGTGACTGGTGTCCTAACAAAGGGAAAATTCACATGCAGACGTACAGAGGGACTATTTCAGGATTACCTCTGTTTAAAGTCCTTTGCCATATATTATACTGTCAGGAACCAGAGATCACCATGAAAATCAGTGGGATGTCCTGAGATATAAACCAGAATTCACATAAAATTATCAGTCTGGTTGCATATGGATGAATTGATTAGTACTTTTTTTCTCCATTCAATTTCCCTGATATTTCAAGATGTTACATCACTAAAGCCAGAATAATCATTTCTGAGGTAAGACCAGCCATTCAGCACTTTGGGGACACGCAAGAGAAGAGATGGAAGAAATGCTGGACATGGGACTATTGTGCTCATGGTGCTTGACTTACAGGCCAGAAGGCATGCGATGCTGCTGGACTATGTCTGAAAGTGGTTGTATGTCTCTAGCCGTCCTCTCCTCTCCTCTCAGGGCCCACACGGCACTTGGGGATTTGAGGAGGCCGGGGCTGGCCCTGAGGACCAGAGGGAAAGTAGCAGGGAAGAGACAACGAATGAAATGAATGGAGTTGTGTAAATCCCCGCTGTGGAAGGGGAGGCCTGGACACGAGCGCGTGTGCTCAGTACGGCTGGAGAGCACGGGGCAGAGCAGAACCAGCAGGCTGGACAGTGGACACAACATGGAACACATTTTATCGTCTTCACCATTTTCGAGTGTACCTTAGATGTGTTAAGTATACTCACACTGTCATGAAACAGATCTCCAGAACATTTTCCTCATGCAATTCTGAAACTGTATATCCATTAAACAAAACTTTCCTTTCCCCCTCATCACAGCCCCCTGGCAACCACTGTTCCACTTTCTCTGTGAATGTGGCTCTGTGGGTCCTCATATAAGTAGAATCACACAGTACCTGTCTTTTCACGACGAGTGTGAACCCATCTTAACTAACCGAGTCCAAATAAAGGCACATTCTGGGGTCCTGCAGGTCAGGACTTAAACATCGTTTTTTGCAGGGAGCACTTTCAACCCATACCACTTGCCTTTTGTGACCAGGACACTTTTGAAGAGGCTTATCGGTTTTTTGGTATTTTGGTAGAATGACACTTAGTTTGGGTTGACCTGACATTTTTTCAGGATTGGAATGAGGTCATGCATTTTTCATAATGGAACCACAGAAATGAGGCCACATCCTTCCAGCAGTTTGTGTCGTCAGTGTGACATATTCTTTGCCCTGTTTTGATGAACGGAAAGTCTCACCCAGTGTGCTGGTGGGGTGGGGGCCTTGTGCACAGGAGAGCACGCACAGTGCTGCTGGCGGTGATGGGAAAGGCCGGGATTCAACCAGAAATGCAGCGAGGAGAACGGTGTCCATACTCTCCAGCCTCAATCTACCCAGAAGAAGCTGTGTCGCTGAACCAGTGGGTTTACTGCTCTTCCCAGCGAGAGACAACACAGCATGAGGTGTGGGGTCTCCCTTAGGGGGTGCTAGAGAGAGACTGTCGTAGGGTTTGGGCTCCGGTCGAGTGATGGGGGTGAGTCTAAGGAAGGGGGACCCCGGCTAGATTGGATGCTGGCAGAAAACGGGGACAAGTCTATGATTCGTTGTCTCCATGGCTCATCTGCATCGAGAGCAGAGCAGCGCCGAGAAAGAACTGTAGTTGGTAAGGCAGAAGCGGGCACTCCTGTCAGTGCGAGGGGAGGTCTGGTATTCTGTGGACGTCCCTGTGATTCTGTTCTCACCTCACTTTGTCACGGCCGCAGAGCAGCCCTGTTTGGCACTGAAGTTCCGTGGGGGTGTCATGTCCCAGGGGCAGCCCAGCCCAGCTGCGAGCTCCAGAGGAGCCCGCTGTACCGGGGCTGCTTCCCCGCTGCTCTCCTTCCCTCCAGGTGCAGCATGTTTAGGATTGAAAGCCAGCAGACACTGGTGCTAGCTTGCTTTGTCGCAGGGAGAGAAGACTTAGCGGGACCCACAAGCCTGGGGCATCCATCCTGGCCAGCAGACCGAATGGGCCGGCCAGCAACCGAGCCCGGAAATACGGGCGAGGAGCAGATCTGTGGTCAGCAATGGTGCGTTCAGTGTTAGCCACGCTGAGCTTGAAGCAATCAAGCCAGCTTTTCATCTCGCGTCTTGGAGGGTGGCACTGCGTGCACACACATAGAAAACAGAAAGCACCACTGTTAAAATACCCCCGGAGAATTTGGATGGCCCCTCAGATAAGGGCTCAGACCATTCATGCCTTCAACTGCCTTGTCCTCTGAGCAGCGCCTCTCAGGGATGTTCACTTCTCCCCAGACCCTCCGTTTCCCGGCCGCCCTCCTCTTCACCGTGGATAGAGCGCCCTGTCCCCGAGCCCCGTTACTTGTTCTTTCTGCCACTCAGAATGCAAATGAGCTCAGAAGCAATTCCATTTCCCTCGCTCCCTATTCTCTGTTGGCTAGTACTGCCCCAGTTAGTTTAAAGCCAAAGCAGATGGTGATTCATCCTTGGCAATCAACGCAAACGCCGAGGTCTGTCCTGGCACCGCTGTCAGCTAGCGAGGGGAGAGGGTGGGGGCAGCCTGCTCAAATGAGCCCTGCAGCGCGGTGCCTCCGCCGCCACCCCTGCACCCCTGCCGTAGCGGCGCTGACGTCACCCCAGGAGGCCGCAGCTGTGAACCAGGGTAGGCCTGACGGGAGGGAACCATGCGGCTGGCCCCGGGGCCCAGGGTGCCACCTAGATGAGGACTCGCCCTGAGCCAAAGGGGCACCCCTCCACAGCCTCCCTGGGAAAGAGCATTCAGAAATTGTGCTGGAATGTATTTCAGAGTACCTGCAGAAGTGTCCTGAGCGCAGAATCAGGGCTCGATCCATATCTGCTGGAGGGATAAATGAAAGGCTTGGCTCTGGGAGACCGGGGGTCTCACCAGGCTGTTTTTAGCTCCCCTACAGGCTGTGAGAAATGACACTGTGGATGCCGGGTTCTTGTTTGCGGAGTCGAAGAATGAACTTAGCAAACACCCAAGGTAGGAGAGCCAGGGAGAGGCTTTTAGTGAGAGATACAGTGAGAGGACAGGCTCCTGGCTGGTGCCAGGAGGGGACAAGAGAGCCCGGGGTGGTGCATAGTTTAGGGGATTTATAGGCAGCTGAGGATTTTTGGGAACTGATAAAGGGCTTAGGGGTGGACTTGTACCACTTGCCCTGCCCCCAAGGTGGGCTGGGTTGTTGTCTGTTTGCTAGGGCTGTTTACAGTGAAGTCACGGGTTATGCTAAGATACTCTCTTTATTTGCAGAACATTCCAGGCCAGGTTGCTCCTGGCCTTTTGAGCTTTAATTGATCTCACTGAAGATGTCTATATTCCTAGTCTGGTATCTTTACCCTAGAGAATTAGTCTGGTATCTTTACCCTAGACCTTGACTTTGCATAATGCTTAACACAGAGTTTCAATAGGGACTTCTTGGCACATTGTTACATTGCTCTGACTGTAAGTATCCTGCCTTGCTTTTTCTGGAGGCCCTCACCCTACTCTGACTACACCCACGGTCCCCTGTGTCACCGTGATCTACAGATATCTAAGAAACTACCAATTTTGGGGGAAACACTGAAAGACAGCTCCTGGCAGTAACTAGTTTAAACACCGAGAGCCACGTGCCGCATCCTGGACAGCTTCCAAGAACTTAGTCACTGAGAATGTTTAAAAATGGAAACAATCTATTCAAAGTTCTTTCTGCCTAGGGCCCAGGCCAAAAGAACAAAAGGGTGGCTTCAGCCTCTGGTGAGGCAGGGCCCCTCCCAGGCTCCCCAACAGAGAAGCCTCCTGGGAGGGAGGCTGCCCCGGGTGGGCTCTGCAGGGCCAGCCTCCTGGGTGGGAAGAGACTGGCCACCCTCAGGAGTCAAGGCCCTGCCTGCTTGGGGCTCTTACCCAGGAAGATAAATCCACGAATGCTCTGTAACGAACAGTCTGGCTACAGTGTAAGCATCCATTCCGTCCGTTTCCCCTTACCTTTGCCCCTGTGTCCAGTCAGGCATGCACAGGGGCCTGAAATGACGGAGCAGAGAAAGATGTGGCGCCTCCCTGGAGGATGCAGCCCTGAAGAGGCCTGGAGGCTGTTAGGCAGGAAAACAGATGATGAGCTGGGTGGAAGGAGAACAAGGGCAGTAAAGCCCCCTAGGGAGGACTCAGTTAACCAGTTAAAACTAGAAAGCCAGAAAAGACTCAGAGTTATAGTTAATCAGTTAAAGCTCTAAAGGTCAAGAGCAACGTGGCCTTGAATGTTTGACTATTCCCCAGATAAAGAGAAGTATCTGAGCACAGCCCATGTTTTCATTGTGTCAGTTAGATCACTGTAAGATTTACTCTGCTAAAAGGCCCACCTGTAAACAGCTTAATAAAGACAGGGAGACCCCACCTTACAGCCAAAATTGCATTTTGAAAAAAAAACAACCCAGAAAGTTTAAGAAAGTTTCTTAACATATTCTTTAACAAACAAATAACTGCCCACCTTGGAGGACGGGGAGGCAGTCTTGACTGATAGGCTCCCAGACCAGGAAGCTGCTCTCCTGGGAGGGGACCAGCGCAGTAGTTTCTCGTGTTAAGCTAATTTTGCAGAATTACCTGGAGGACTGAGAAGCAACTTGTCTCATCAAAGATACCTGAGACCACTTAACAAGTCCACACCCCTAGCCCTTTGTCATGAAAGACTACCGGAGTGGATCCTTACTCGAGACCTGGGATAGGCAGCGACCCAAATACTCACAGGAGACCGGTCTTGATGCAAACAGCAAGAGGTTTATTAATTCACCAGCGCGCTGGGGCCGAGACTCATAACCCACGCAGGGGCAGAGGAGTTCGACGACCAGCAGAATTCTCCAGAGGCTTATAAAGGAGAAAAGAAAGAAAAAAAACCACACCAGGGGAAGGAGGGGTTCATGGGGCTCTTGTGGGGAGGCCGGCTGCAGGTTTGATAGCATAGTTGCTAGACATTCCGGTTAAGCCCCCACAGGCTTCAACATTCAGTAACTTAACCTTATCTTTATAGCCCATTTGTTCTCCGGGCCTGTCTCACAACTATGCACTCAGGGTCTGTTTTAGTCCAAGGTTCAGAGAGAGTTCAGAGCAAACTTAAAATTTTTCTATTCTTTCAGTCACATTCCTGAAAAATCCTTAAAAGGGGGCACCCCCAACCTCTCAGGTCGCTCCTCTCTCTGAGGTCACCTGCACTTTCTCTCTATGTAACTTTAAATAAAACTTACTCTGCTTCACTACTGTGTCTCTGCCCTTCAATTCCTTGTCGCGGCGGGGACAAGAGCCGAGGAAAATACACAACGCCTCCCCCCCTCCAGCAGCCGCCTGTGAGGGCAGCTCTGGGTAACAATGCCAAGCAGCTGAGGCACAGAATTTCTCCAATTTTCACTGGCACTGACCAATAGTTTCCTTTATTTTTTATGTGTCAGGTTTTTTTTAAATCAATTTTCCTTTAGAAAATGAACAATTTAGAACAATGACTTTTTAAAAATTACATATGTTTTTAAAGTTCTTTAAAATAAACTTTTAATTTTAGAATAGCTCTAGATTTATTGGTTCGGTTACTTTGCTACTTGCGACCTAGAATGTCTCGACGATGCAGCCAGGGGACTATTCATCTCCCCGGGCAAGCTCGGAGTACAGAAAGTCAGCAATGGCTCTCTCATGCGTGTCGTTAAATTGGAAGGCTCAATCTTATGAACTATGGAGAATAAAACTGGTGGTTTTTTTCATAAATAATTATTTTATTATACTTTCATTGGAAGGAATAATAATGTTCCAGAAACTAAAATTATAGTAACCCTTAGTTATACCTCAATAGAACATTTTTATTAGTAGAATACCATAAACATGTTTATAGAAAGTTGCCACCTGTGAAATTGTTTTCATGCCTTATTTTATCATGAAGTTTCTCATACTTCTGTGTACTCTATGTAATGTTTATTTTTTGAAAAATTAACTATCTTAAGTACTACAATTAATCAAACTTCCTTCATAACATAATATACTTAGTCTCAATTTTTTGGACTTGGGAGTTAGGGCTGCAATGACGTCTTGATGAAGCGAGCAGCCTGACACTTCTAGGAATGCATGACTCCCATGCTGAGGGGGCCTCGGGCTCACTGCCTGGGAAGGAGACCTGCTCCAACATTACGGGCTGTTTGATCTTGAACAGATTTCATAGGCTTTCTTTGCCTTTTTTTTTTTTCATTGTAAAATAGGAATAATCATAGCATCACCTCCAGAGGGTTATTTCAAAGACCAGTCGCCATAATGCATGTTAAGGGATTTAAAACAATGGGTAGTACATAGCAAGTTCTCAAGAACTGTATTATTATTTGGAGTAATATTAGAGTAGGAGCGCATGAATGTAATAAATTTGGTGACACAATGCCTTCCCTGTTCTGCTTATTAAAAATATCATGCCAGTTTAACAGATATTATATCACATGATTGCTTTAATTTTTATTTCTGTGGTTACTAAGAATGAACATTTCTTCTGTATTTATTTTTTAATGTGTATTGTCTATTGTCTTTAATAATTTTTAAAGTCTGTCTAGTAGTCTAAAGGTTTGTGACAATTCATATAGGCGTATTAGCTTACTATCATTCCTGTACAAGTTACCACAAATTCTGTGGCTGAAAACAACCCAAATTTATTCTCTTAGAGGCCAGAAATCTAAAATCAAGGTGTTGACGGAGCAGAGTTCCCTCTGGGTACCTGGCCTCAGGTGGTGGCCCTCTCTGCCTTTTTAATCTTCTAGAGGCCACTTCTTCTATGGACCCTTGTGATCACACTGGGTCACTCAAATAATGCAGGATAATTTCTGTAGCCCAATGTCCCTAAATTAATTGCAGCTGCAAAGTGCCTTGTACCGGTTACGGGAATTACCCTGTGGACACCTTTGCAGGCGGGGGCGTTTTCCAGCCAAAGCACACAGGGACTAAGTTATTCAGCTCACGGCTGCTGAGCACCTGCACCAGGTGCTGGAAAGCAAGAAAGAAAGCGAGGAAGGTGGAAAAAAGGAAGAGGGAGGGAGGAAGACAGAAGGAGAGGAAGACGAGCAAGCTGGCACGGAGGTAAAAACATTCCCAGTGCCAGGGTAGCAGAACAGAAAAGGTTGTTCTGCTTGCTGGGGGCTGCAGGCCTGACAGAGGGGACCAAAGAGTTGAGTTTCTCAGGAGCAAAGCAGGAGGCACCAGGCAAACCGCAGAGGCCCACAGCCTCGCGCTTACATCGCCTGTTCGGTGAAGTCAAGCGACTGGGTTTAGTTAGAAGCCAGGTATTTCATATCCGGTAGCAGGAGGCTGATGCTAAGAAGTGGAATGCTGGGGTCAGTTGTAAGCCCCGTTTTGTGGCTGGCGAACCTCAAGGCTGCTCACTGGACAGCTGTCCAGGGCAGGGGTGGTAAATTCCATTTATATTTCTTTTCGTTTTAATTGATATCTGATAAAGCAAATGGAAAGGAAAGGAAATGAACTAGATAGTTATAAACTTCCCCTCCTCATCTAAAAACCCCGAGGTGTCATGACCCCTTTCACCTTGTTCTCCTAATGGGATTGGTAATTGTAATACCTCAGCTCCTAGGCCTAGAGTAGAAAATTACATTTACCACCAGGAAATGACTTACAGAAGTTTTTAAATAAGTGGCTACTAGAAATGATTATTAAAGTTTAGTCAGTTATTTCCTCCAACATATACTAGTCAGCCTTTGGATAGGCTGTCTCCTTACAGAAGTGCAGTAGGAAAGCCAAGCAAATCCTTTGTAAGTTAGGGGCCACAGCCACTTCAGACCACACGCTTGCAAGATTGACCCATGTTTGCTGTTTAGGGCTCTTTTTTTTTTTTTTTAAATAAATTGTTGGACTTTGAGGTTAAAGTCTGGAGGCAGGAATCTGTTTCTAGAAAGGTCTTTACAGGGCCTGTGAGTTTCTGGTGCTTGTACAATTCCCCACCCACCCCCTGCTCCTTATCCCACTTCCATAGGCCCTCAAACCTCCCTCAACCACTTCCATTTTCTGGCTTCTCTTGCACGCACAGCATTTAACTTCCTCTCTTCTGCCACCGGGCCTCTTTCCTGTGGCTTCGCGACCGACCCTTGCGGCACCCGTGCGATGGGTTACATGGGAAGAGCTCACAAGAACCTGGCTCACTGGAGGCGTGTGGTATGTGGAAGATTATTATCGATGGGCAGCTTTTTATAAACTGACACATTAGCCTATGAAATGTTCAATGACCTTTCAGGATAACTGTCCTGTTAAATGGTCTGTTAGGAGTCTCCAGAGCCCTCTTCTCTGAAACAATCACAGTTCATGACTCAGCCAGGGGAAGGGGAGGGCCAGGCAGGAGACAAGCTCCTCAGGTCCCCCTGAGGCTGTTGCGGCTGCAAGCAGAGCTTCTCGAACGTCGGACTGGACAAGGCCGACCTGGGGGGGACTTCGCACCGGCCGCAAGGCCGCACCAGTGATTCACTGTCCGCTGCAATTTGCAGTCTCAGGCGCGCTATAGAGTCATCTGGGAGTATTTTGAAGAATAGCCGTACCTGGACCCCAACCAGACTGAATCAGTTCTCTGGAGGTGCCCAAGTGTGACTACAGTTTAAAAAGCTCCCCAAGTAATTCCAATGTCAGCCGGCACTGAAACCCACTAGCTAAGAGCGTCATGTCATTAAACACGTCGGCACCCCGCAGAGCCCTGAGTGGGCTTCCCAGGGAGGCAGCCCTGTTCCCGGCTACCCACAGCGCCTCCAGTCCAACTCAGAACATAGCTGCGCCCTCCCCACCCGAGTCTACATTCGGTTGTTTTAGAGAAAAGTCGGTTTTAAAAACCCCGAAAGGATACAGCTGAAAGAATTTCACTTAGCAAGTGCTCACTGACTCCCACGAGGAGCGCCCACTGACTTGAGCGACCAGGGATTCACTGGGGACTCGCGGGCCTGTCACAGAAACAGTGCCTCGTCCAGGAAGCCCTCGGGAACTGGGGTCCCCACCCACCTCTCCTGGGTCTGGCCTGCATGAGCCCCAGAAGGAGTCTTCATTCTCTCTACAGACCAGCTTCTCTGCTCACTTACCCACAGGGAAAGACGTCTGGGCTCAACCCCCCACCCGCAAATGAACCGCCTGGGTCCCTGTGCGCCGGCCAACGCCCGAGACCAAGGGCAGCCTCGCCCACGGGCTGCGGCTGGGAAATGCACAGGGTGTCCAGGCGCCTCCTTTGAGGAGGGGGTTACGGCGGGTTCTCCGGGCAATGCCCAGGGGCAGGGCTGCCAAGCCTACCGAAATGGCCACAAAAGGGTAGTGGTTTCCCTTGGCATGTGGACCATACAAAGTCAACTGTGTGCCAAAAGAAAATGCACAGGAAAAGCAGGAAGGAAAGAAGACCACGTGAAACACACCCACACGGTATTCGGGACATTGACGGAGCGCAGGAGGCGGACCGAGCAGGACTCGCCGGCCCGCACTTGCCAAGGTCTGTCGTTAGTTAATGAGAGAGCAAACTCCTAAACAGCTCTCGTTCTTCGTTCACAACACTTTTTAAATTTCTGTTTCAAATCAATTTTAGAGTTTGCTCTGAAATTTTTATTTATTTTTCTGATTATAAAAACATTGACATAGTTCTAGTTGTCGACCACGTAAAATCCCTGTGGCTCCGCCCCACCGCTCCTCTCCCTCCCACAGGCCACCATTGTTACCATTTTCTGGTTTGTGCTGCCAGCCACTTTTTTGTTAAAAAGAACCAAATACATGCATATTGTTTTATTCCCTTTCTTTCATTCACAGAAGGCAGCATTTTATATAGCATTATATATTTTCCCCACAGGGCATCATTAGCCTGGACACCAGTGCATATGAGTGCCTGAAATTCATGCCCCCCCTTCTACGCGGCTGCAAATCTCTCCATCAGGGCAGCGGGGGGCGGGGTGTACCAGAGCCTCTCTAACCGGCTGCCTCTGCACAGATACCCGTGTGCTTCCGGTCTTTTCCCACCCTAAGTACCACCTCTGCAAAATAACTTGTACTATGTTGTTTTATACCTGTAGAAATGTATCCTTTTTTCTCTCTCACTTATTTTCTTGGTAAGTCTGGCTAGGGGGTTATCTATTTCATTTATTTTCTCAAAGAACCAGCTCTTGTTTTTGTTGATTTTTTCCATTGTTTTATTCTTCTCTATTTGACGTGTCCCTGCTCTAATCTTTATTATATCCCTCCTTCTACCTTTGGGTTCATTCGCTCTTTTTCTGGTTTCTTCAGTCGTGAGATCAGACTTCCTTTGGGATCTTGTTCCCCGAGGTGGGCCTGCCCTGCCGCGTACTTCCCTCTTAGAACCACGCCTGCGGCGTCGCACACATTGTGGATGGCTGAACGCTTGTTTTAATTGGTCTCCATGTGTTGCTTGATCTGTTTTACTTTGTTCATTGATCTGTTGATTATTTGGGAGCATGTTGTTTAGCCCCTGTGGAGATGTGTCTTTAAGGCAGATGCCTACAGAAAAGAATTCTGAGACAAAGGGTAAATGCCTTAATGACTCTGTTGGCTATTGCTAAATTCCCCTCCAAGGGGTTGTGACATTTTACACCCTCTGTATGAGAGCATCTGGCTCTCCAGTCTCACCAATAGTGTTGGTGAAATAATGAGATTTTTGCCAATCTGATAGGTCAGATTGGTGCTTCAATGTTCTTTAATCTGTTTCTCTCTTATTGTGAGTGGGGTTGATCATCTTCCAGATAGGACCCTTTACGTCTTTTCTAGTAAAGTTTTTTATTTTGAGGAAATTTTAGACTTGTGTGCAGCTGTAAGTAACCCAGAGAGAGCCCCGTGCCCCGTGCACCCGGTCCTCATCCCCACGGTGAAGTCAGAGGCAATGTCACAGCCGCTGTATTGACATCAGTCAACAGACAGAACATATCCTTTCTGTTTATGAGAGTTGGACAATATGGGACAAACACTTTCCAGCCTGTTCCCTCACTGACCGCCAGACCACAGCCACGAACAAGCCCGATCAAGACTCCGAGAGGTGTAGTGAAGGCCAACCGTCGCCAGGGCCTGTGGGGGGAGCCCCCCACCCTTTCAGGAGGCCTGAGACTCGCCCAGCTTCCGACTGGGTTTCCAAGTGGGCTCCGGATTTGCAGAAAAAGGGGTCTGGCCCCTCGGGAAGCCCTTGGCAAGCGTTGCCCTCAGTGGGGTGTAGCTCACCTGGGGAAGGAACTGCACCTCATTCGTGCTCAGGGCCCTTGAGCAGCACAGGGCCTGGGACACAGCAGGTGCCTAAGAAAAGCCCAAGATCCCGGAGCAGGGGGGACGAGCAACGAGGCTGCCAGAAGGTGCTGGACAAGTTACTAAGTGACATTTATGCCAGGCCAAGGGACAAAGGATAATGAAGGGCGAGTCTGGTTGCCACAGCAACCCGGTTCTGCCTGAACAACCTCTCTCACGGGATTTCGTAAAGACGCCAGGAAAAGTAAGAGCCACGCGATTTTTCCTGAGTCTAACAGTGACGGTGGAAGCGGA
Organism: Phataginus tricuspis; assembly: GCA_029783875.1. Taxonomy (NCBI): domain Eukaryota; kingdom Metazoa; phylum Chordata; class Mammalia; order Pholidota; family Manidae; genus Phataginus; species Phataginus tricuspis. Next base: position 2,714,961 of record JAQQAC010015530.1, on the reverse strand, counting down.
GAACAGAGAAGGAAATGGGTGTTGGAAGGAGGAAGGGGAGGGAGGTGTGCAAAAGAGTCAGAAGCCTTGGAAATGAATTAAATGTATTTTTTAACTACCTCAGATGGAAACTGTGTTCCAGAGGAAAACGAACACCTTCTCTTCGGTAAGTCAAACAGGCGTCCAACAGGCATGGCCTCTCAGATGCCAAGCACTCTAGTGTCTTGTGCCATTTATTTTGTGGGAAGGATGACTTTCACTTGCCATGTCTGATTTTTTTTTTAATACAAATTCTCTTGGTGGTGAATTCTTTTGGTTTTCTTTTATAGGCACATCTATATTAAATTTTTAAAGCTTAGTAAATATCTTAAAAATTAAAAAATACGTTGAGTAAAGAGACAAGCCTGACTCTATTCAGATATATTTGTAAGTGGGTCAAATTCTGATGATGGCTCATAAGAGTCATGATTGAGGCACTGGTCTTACTTGACGCAGGTCAGTAAGTAGATACGACGTGTGTATTAATGGGACAGTAATTTAGCTCTGCCCTGTGGGCGGCAAATACGTTCCCTTGACAGAATCATCTACTCACTGAGCTCCGTGCTGGATGCCGGGCGTACAGACCACTGCTCCCCAAGAACCAATAGGCTCTGGGAGAAAAAGAAAATGTGCAAACAAACAAATGTAATAGCGTAAGACATGCTCTAACTAGACCTGTGCACGCAGGGCAGGACTGTGAGGCGTGGCTGATTTCACTCGGGTGGCCAGAGGGCTTCAGCAAAGCTTCCGGAGTCTTAGGAGATAAGCAGCAGGTCCTCAGTGGGTGAGGGTAAGAAAGATGGCGTGCAGGGGCAAAGGGGCATGACGGAAGCCACCGGGAGCAGGTCACAGGCGGCTGGAATGAAAGGGCCCAGTAGGGACGAGCCGTGAAGTTTTGGTCCTGGAGGGGCAAGAAGTCGGATCATCAAGGAGTTAGAGTGAGAAGCAGAACACCTGGACCTTATCCTATAGCCAAAGGGGAGCCGCTGAAAGATTCTAAGCAAGATAATTAGAAAAGAAACAATCTCTGTGACAATATGAAAGATGGATTCAAAGATGACAAACCTTCGCAGTAAGACAAGCCTGGGGAAGATCCGGGCAGTCGTGGAAACAAAAGACCATATGGACTGGAGAGAGACTAAGAGGTAGTTAATGCTGACTGCACAGAGGAGAGAGAGGGAAGGCGACTCACAGACCGGTCCGAGTTCCTAAGTGGATGGTAATACAGGAGGACTAGGTTCTGAAGGGGGACATGAGACGCTCAGCTTCAGAAATGCTGCGTTTTAAGTCTCTGAACAAGCAGGTGGAGATGACCAGTAAGTTGATTGTGTGGGTCAGAAGCGAAGGATTCGGAGCTGGAGATGCCGCTTGGGAGTCTCCTGCAGCCACACGGTAGAACAGGCGGCTGAGCTTTGCAAGAGCAAGAGATCACCTGCTGTATGTGCCTACATTTGTTATGTAAAATTCAATGAAATTAAAACTCCAGCTCCTTGGTCACACGAGTCACATTTCAGGTGTTTACCGGCCATTTGTGGATTGTGAGCAGCACACGGGGCAGCCGTCAGAGCCTTTCACCGTCAGGGAACAGTCCACGGGCAGCGCTAGGAAGGGGTCCGAGGAGCTGAGTCCTCGATCAGAGAAAGAAGGCAGAACGGGAGGCAGAGGAAGAGGGTCTGCCGGGAGACTGAGAGGACAGGCGGGAAGCGAGCCCCGGGGCCGAGGCTGACTCCCATCGCTGTGAGGCCCAGAGGCCTTCCGGGAACGAAATATTCTAAGAGGCGCTTTCTGCTTCGTCTAAACCACACGACCCCGAGGAAAAGGGGCCTGATTCCCATCGGCTCCATTCTTTCTCCTGCCCATACGGCCACATTCTAACTATGCACTTTCCCAGTTTTACTAATTTTCACTAATTAACATGTCTAGGTAATCACTGACTTCGTTTCCTAGTAGAATTTAAGAATGCATTGTCATTCTTAAAAAGTGATCTAAGATGACTTGCGTGGAAAACTTGTTACTCTAAAGCTGAGAACTGACTTCACATAAGCCAGCTTTTGCTCGCGTCAGGCACGGGGCCAAGTGCCCTATCACAACGAGCTGATTCATTCTCTGCAGTCATCCTCCACGTAATTCCTATCATCACCTGAGACATCAGGAAACTGAGGGCCACAGAGGTTTACAATTTTGTTAAAATTTCAGAGCTAATAATAAGGGGTCTCTGAATTCAAACTCAGATCAGCTTGATTCTAGAGTCTTTGCCTATAAACACCACCTTCCACACAGTTAGCTGCAAATCTTCAAGGTCTCTTTTGGAAAAACGATGGTCTCAGCTACCTTCCTGAAGTGGTAGCGTTTACGGCAAGGCCTGCAGGAAAGTGTTCCTCGTATCATACCTTTAGTGAAATGTAAACCAGTGTCTGCGGAGGAGACACCGAGCGCCTCACTGATCGTCGGTGGGGTTTGGTCGCTCCCACTGCGGCAGTCTTACACGCAGAAGACGGCGAGCTCCCTGTGGGCAGGCGATGTCCGACACCTCTCGGAGATCCTCCAGGGCACAGACTCCACCTGATGGAACTGGAGAGACCAAAGCAGCCATTGAGTTCAGGTCTGCCAAAACATGTTATAGCAATGTGTTAAGAAACGTGAGTTTTATTTTTCAACCCATCTATTTTCCTTTTAATTGTCGTATAATTTTGAGTGACAGCATGATCTTTTCTGAAGTCCGTTAAACCACGGGCAATACAACGCACGCTCCTGAGGAACAGCCTCTCTTAATAAAACCATTTTGGTCCGGAATGTCTCCACACCCTTAAACCCACGTGATTCAAGGCAGAACAAAAGTCACCCATCCAAGGTCTTTAAACTGAGCTGGCCTGTCTCACCAGAGGACACCGCCCTTGGTAGGGATGGGAAGCAGATCGGCCACGCAGCTGGACGGCTGTGCGTGACTTAAATGACAAGGTGATTATGATTCGGTGACTGGCTTTCTTTGTGAGATGTCCTTTACTTGTGACAATATCCTGGGGGCTTATACTATGAAGAAAAATCAGAGTTCATTACACAAATAATTTGAGTTGGTAAAAGTCATGATCTCACAATCTAGTCCCGAATTGAAATTGAGTCCCGAAGTGTTTTTGAGATTTGACCGTTTGCCTTAAAGATCTTCAACAATACTTGCTACCCGAGAGCCGGAGAGGCCGCTGCACACCACGCCAGCTTGCTTTACTCAAGCTGCGCAGGGGGAATTATGCCGCAAGTGGCTTCTTAAATATTCACCTTGGCACAGTAAATGACCAACTGTCTGGATGAAAAAGTGTAAATATTCCTGTGTCTCTTCTGACGTAAAAACCATGAGGGGATCGCAAGGCGGACTTAACTGAAACCACGTGAAAGGCAGGCGCTGCGACGGGCTCACGGCTGTGCTGCGCCCCGAGCGGTGCTCATCAGCGATCCCCCTGAAATTGAGGAAAACACACACACAAGAAACCCAGATAACCCCCAAAAAGGTCCTGAGATAAAACAATTACATCGTCACACAAAATCTTCAGAACATTTTATTTCATAAAAGACAATGATAAAAAAGTACAAACATTCCAATGAGAAGCAAAAAAAAAAAATGAGAGTACAAGAAATCACTAGCATTTATTTCAGTGCATTTGTGTAGAAGCCTCTCTGGTCTTCGTGAGTCCAACGACCTTGGGTGCCCTTCCTCCTTCTGACAGGCGTCCCTGGGGGGCCACTCTAGTCCTGTCGGGGCCACGCTTGTGCACACGAGGCAATAAATCTTAGAGTACCACAATATTTGGCTGAAAAGTACAGAAATAAATATAACAGACACAAACCAAGGTCGAATAAAATGACACAAGGCCTGCTCCCACTTGTAGGGAGCCCCCAAAGAGAAGATTGTATTGGATATTTTTCCATTTTTTTTTTAAATGGGTATCAATGTGTTGGTTGGGAGAAGAGTCTAAGCTAGTTTTTAATATGTAATTTTGTATTTACATAATATTGTAAATAAGTTTTCTTATTGAACACATTTTTCACAAAAATACAAATAGAAAATTAAATTTAGATTTTAAAAAATATTCATTAAGCCCTAGTTTTGGCAGAGACTTGAAGGACCGTCTCCGCTGTGAAGCTGACATGCTGTCGTGGCAAAGCTGTGTACACTGCGGTTCCTCTTCCATAAACAGGCCTGTTAATGGTTCCTTTCTTCTCTGGCTGAAAGGCACCGTGTAAGCTCCCCGGAGTACCGCACCCCCGATATGCGATGTTCACGTGTGTATGACGTTGAAACTAAGAGATACAACAGGTCGTTCTCAGAGGATGTGTTCATACCTTCAGAAAGGTTTGACTGGCTCAGCCAGATTTGTCTAGAAATGAAATACTTTTCAGGGGACGTATCTACCTGGCTTCACGTGACACGGGGTGAGCCATAGGTACACGTTCTCTGATAAAGCTGCCTAACTTAACTACAAAGAAGAAAGTTTGCATTTGCAATGGATTTGTTACTTTTTCTGGAATAGATTTATTTTCACACAATAAAGACAACTGGGCAAAGTTCTACCCCTCTTAGGGAAACAAAAAAGTCACTCTGTATGGGCAAAAATCAGTTTTAGGTCAGCACGTAAAAAGCAAAAGAAAACAGAAAGCAAAAAACAGAGCAAGCTAGTGAGATGGTTTTCACAGGAATTCATACCCTATTCAAAACGGAAAAAAGAGAAATATTCATGTCCCATTCCTCGGACCACCACTCTTAGACGCAGTCTAGGAAAATAAGACATACTAGTAGAACCAAATTCTCTTGAAACTGTAAGATGTAAATCAAAATGAAAAGATTCCCAAATGTGGGCAGCTTCACATTAAAAAGAGAAAAATGTTTTCCTAATCAGATTCAGAAACAGGCTTAATTTTCCTCACAACTAAAATATTTAAGTATTATTGGGTCAGCTGTGCTCCCGCACCCTTTCTATTTTGTTGGTGTTCAACAAATGTCAGCGCTCCCAACTATGTCACTTCATCAAATTGAAAAACTACGTTAGACAGAAAATGAACAGATACACAAATTAAGAACAAATTTCTTACTTTTTGGAAGATTGTTTTCATAATTTTGAGTACCACCAAAAAAAATGAAAGATATTTTGGGAATACTTCTGAGAAATAAATGTGAAAAACTTTCTTGGTATCATAGAGAGAGAGAGCTATCGGTTTTCTCAAAGTATAAGAAGTTCAATTACTTTATGATTTTGTCTGTGGTCATCTGTGTTACCAATATCACCAAAGAAAACACCACAAAATTATGACTGTAACCTGAGATCAATAACCACATTCCTGTTGCAGGTGAACAAGCCACGAGGCAAATATTACACAAACATCTCTCATCTACAGAGCTCTACTGTTCATTACTGTTGAAGGTTCACTTCATAGATATGCAGCTTTCTGTATTAAATTTGTGAAAATATCAAGATACTTTAAGGAATCTTTGGCTAACTATAATTGATAATTTTTAAAGTAAAGATATTTTTTCTTTTGCTATGAAAACCCCGTCCAAGTTTAAGGTACAGTAGTAAAGCAGATGCCAGGTAGTTAAGACCTGTTTCTGAGAAGTGTTTTACAACATCAGTGCATGTAAATAACTGATTATGCATTTAGTTCTATTCAATTATGCTTTTAGTGAGGAAAATTGTAAATATCAGAGATGTAATTTCTTAAAAGCGAAAAAATTACAAACAGTTCAAATAAAACTGGCTGACATTCAAGGTTCCCTTTGAAACTTGAAATTCTGAGTCTGAGAATTAAACGTAAATCTGTTTTTATCTACTAAGCATTTATCATCATAAAAATAGAACATTTCTTATCTAACAGTATAGTTCATTTGTATATTTTAAGTACTGGGTTTTCCATAGTTCATTCTTTTTTTAAAAAATTGTTTTGACTTTTTTAAAGGGAAATTTTTTTGGCTCTTCTGAACTAGAAATAACAAAAGTGCTGTTCACTATGACTTAAAAAAAAATACAGGGTACAAACACACACCACCTCGGGGATATTTTTGAGGCACAAAATCCCTGATAACAACAGCAGTACATGAAGACTTTTAACATAAAGAGGTCCTTTATATCATGTCACATCACAACTTCTAAGATTTTCTTGGTAATACTCATGCAATATGCATAAACAATGTGGTTGTGATTTAGCGAATCCGATGAGGCCACAAGCAAGGAAAAAATCAGGTAATCCTGGAAGAAAAGCTGTTCAAGCCCTTCCTTCCTACACTTTAAAACCCTAAGAAAACTGTGGCTTCTTCCACACAAAAGGCTGAAGGTCTAAAGCTGCAGACGACTATACTGGTTTCCCGTATGAGCTGTCAATTATTGACAGTTGCTTCATTTCACACAAGGGTCAACCTTTGGTTCAGGGACATAAATGTACAGTGTTTTCTTTCCATGCAAATAAAAGATGTCTGTGAAAGTCCAATAAAGGCATAACCAATCACATGCAAAACTGCCACACATCTTATTTTTCAACAATGTGAACACATTAATTTACATCATGTATGTACAAAATATGTTTAAACAGAAATAAAGCATTCTCTTGAATTAAATTATAGACTTTAGTATAAAAACTTTCTCTTTGCAGGGAGCTCTCTTAACTTCCCAACTTAAGCGATGGCCTCTAGTCTCTGCGGTGCTCATCACAGGGTGTGTCCCAGGGTAGAGGGCGGGTGATGGGTGGGAAGGGGCTGGCTGGACACAACCCCGCGGGAAACGCTGTGGGCTGCCAGCTCCTCGCCCGGAGCAGGGCACCGGGGCACACCCCTTCCTGCCTCCGCCGAGAATCCGCTCCCGTGTCTGTGACCCGGCCAAGAGGGCCCTACACCGAGAGAGCTGCTTCTTTCAGTAGTCTTCAATCGGCGCTAACTCTGGCATGAGGTTTACAGATATATTTGTATACAACCTATCAATCAGTATTTTTGGCGTATATATTAAATTGTTTAACCCATCGATGTACTGACGTTCTTTTGAATATCTTAGTAATTTATACCTGTAATGTTAGAGAAAAAAAGGAAAAGTAATAGGAACATGTTCAAAAAGGAGACCTGATGAGGAATATGCTCAAGGTCATTCTTATAATTAAGGTATTTAAAGTTCTTTACAATTTTTGTTTTTCATGCAAAATTAAAAAATTTCCCAAACCATCATTCTAAAATAGCAAGTTTGCTAGTCTTAAAATGCCACCCGAAAAAATTATTTGGCTTACAACTCAGACATCCTTAAGAAATAAAATGTTTTATGTTACTGTTTTATAAAGTAATATTTTTATGTTAAGGAAACACTTTTTATATAAAGGTCGTCTCTTTAATGTAACATAAATATATATGTACATGTATTCTCTCTTTTAAAAAGCACAAAAATGTTTCACTTCTATAACAGAAAATTCCCTTCAGAAGATTTTTTTTGGGGGGTGCAATGCTTTTTAAAAAATCTTTCATCCATTATTTTGAAACTTTGTTATATCTGAAGACAGTATTCCACTTACCGTCCTAAAAACTGGACTTCACCTCGATGGTGATGAGGAATCGACTTGTATTTTCCCAAGTCTCCCTCCGGTCTTGTGACATTAAATCCAGCATAGTGAACTCTACAAATACAGTATTTATGGAAATAAAAATATAAAAAAATAAAATTGGGGATAAAAATTGATTACATGAGTTCAATTAAAATAAAAACGAAGGCTTTAATGTATACGCTCTCTGTAATTTCAGAAGGCGCTCTTAATGAAGAAAGAGGAAAACACAAAATAGGATTTACGACCCTCAAAAATTTTTCCCCCCAAAGAATCTTTTCTTGGAATAACAAAGTTCAACCTACCTAATAGAAATTTATAGAAATTCTATCCTTCAGCGATTTGTACCTCAACATACCTATTCCAAAGGTCATCGTCTTCTCCTCCCCATCCCCAGAAGGCGTTAGGAAAACCATTGATCTTTCTAAATTGTTCCACGGTCAGTCCACTGACACCACCAAAAAACTCTTTATATGGGAGGCTGTAAAGAAAGCAGAAGACAGCATTCTAAAACGGACATCAAGACAGTCTGCCTCACACAGTCAAGTTTTCAGTCTCTCATGTGCTCTGTGAAGTATACCCGTGTTTTCCATATAGACAAGCGTGTTGATTAAATCACATTCTGGGAAATGTGATGTGCACCAGGAAATAAACATTTTTATACTCTAGTGAAACAAGTACATCTAAGTGTGTTACGTAAAATACAAAATAAAGCCGAAATTTAATATTTAGTATTAGTATTTTATAAGATTTAAAACCCAGAGCTCAAAAATTGTGTAACATCTTCACTCCAATGTAAACCTGATTAAACACGCCACAGCTGTCGATGCAACGTTAGATGTGGTTAAGCTCATACGATTTGCTAGATTAGTTGACTTTGATTATAAATGTGCCATTTATTACACAGACCAGGATAAATGTAAACTTGTAAAGACAAACCCAGCATTTAAGCTTGAAATGACTAGCTGCCTCTTCCTGTAATGATCATGTCTGTTTGGATTATACTCCCAAAATACTCGTGGGTATTTACAAATATATTTATTTTTAATGCACTAACATTTAGAGAAAAGACTTTTTTATTGAACTGCAATAGACATGTAACACTGTACTAGTTTCAGGTGTACAACATGATTTGATATATGTATACAATGTGAAAGGTCCAGCCCAGTAAGTCTAGTTAACATCTGTTGATACCTAGTTACAAAATTCTTTTTCTTGTGATGGGAGTTTTTAAGGTTCCCTCTCTCAGCACCTCTCACACATACAGCCCCCAGCTTTGCTAACCACAGTCCCCACGCTGTACATTATTACCCCCTTCACCTATTTCACATACCCGCACACCCCTCATCCCTGGTAACCACCAGCTGGCTCTCTGTATCTATGAGTTCGATTTTTTTAGATTCCACATGTAGATGAGATCACACAGTATATGTTTTTCTCTGAGAAATGACTGTATTTTTTAATCTGGGTTTTCTTTTCCTTACTTTTCCCGAACCCCGTACTCCAAGAACTCTGGCAAACTAAGCTGTCCATTTAGCTACAGGCTGCTCCCCCGAATGTGCCATGGGGCGGTGGTGCCCGGCTGCCCATGGGTCAGGCTGACGGGGGCCAGCCAGGAAAAATACCATCAGCATCAGAAACCGAGCTGTAGGAAACCCGCAGGGCTGTCCCCGAGGAAGGGAGAGAGATTTCGGTTTTCCCAGGGACGCTCACCCCTTCCCTAGGGGAAGGGTCTTGAGCAGCCACAGAGCATGGGAGGAGCAGCTCCCACGTGGATCCCCAGGGCGGCGGGAGACAGCACTCTCGGCCGCACCCGGGCAGTAATAGCAACACCGACTCCAAAGGTGGCCACCGTGTCCCCGGTCACAGCGTCCCAGTTCATACCTGGGAGGGTAGGATTCTACCTGTAACACCAGTTGGGTTATTCTTGCCCAGGCTGGTGGTGGGGGAGAAATGTGAGATCAGCAGAGAGGCTGTTGTGCATGTGTGTGTTCACTGACATGTATGAACTGGTGAGCAGATGAATTCCATTTATTGTGCTGAAGTAAAAATGATCAAGTGAGATATACCCAGCATGGGGAAAGGTCAAATGAAGGTATAATAAACTAAAGAAGGGAAAACGGAAGCTCAACTAGCAAAAATCTGGTGGCGTTTGTCCTGCACTGTCCAAAGGGAGACAGACACTCATCCGGGGCCTGTGCTGGCTGGTCAGCAGGCACCGCCGTGGGCACCGCTGCGGGGCACGGATGTCCGCCAGGCCTCACCCCGTGGCCTGAGCCCCACCTGGCCCACCACGCCCTGAGCTGTGGACACGCTTCCTAAGCCACACTGTAACTTCAACTCAGACTTCCAAGATACCCTATGAGCCCAGGGGCAGTCTGGGCAAACAGGAGCATTTTATTCATTAGCAATTAATATTTTCAAGTAAAAAAATTTAGAATTCTTAGTTTATACGACCTTTATGATATTTTTTAGTGAAAATCGATTCCCCTGACTCTCACTGGACCCTTGTGGGCCAGTCAAGACTGAGTTCCCAGAAGTGCTAACAACCAGGTCCTGGTGCTCAGCGGCTTCCTCCCTGGTGACCCCAGACTCGCAGCTCCTATTATCCAGTAATAAGGACAGGGCTTTCTTCCTGATGATAACGACCATCCACGAAGGAGGCTCCCTGTTCCTGCTCAGTGCTGACTCCCAGGCCATGTCGCCGAGCCCCTGCGCCTCTCTACTCTGCAGGCTGGCAGCGGGCAGCACAGTGCGGAGGCCACATGGCCCCTGCGCCGAGCCGGCCTCTCTTCTCTCCACTTCACTAGCCATGAACGCTCATCTCTCCCAGGCTAGGCCTGCGGCTCTC
>JAQQAC010015530.1:2662587-2704522 GCA_029783875.1 Phataginus tricuspis | reverse complement strand
TCCCCGCAGAAGGCGGAGCCCTCCCCGGGCGGAGACGCAGTGGGGGCGGGGGGCGAGGGGGGACAGGGTCTGTGGCCCATGCGGGGCGGCCAGGCTGGGGCTCTCCCGGCACCACGGGGGGCGCTGACGCTCCGAGGAAGTGGGGAACCAGCGCCTAGCCGAGTCCTATCACTGGGAGGGGAAGCCCCAGAGTTCACTCCACACCTGCTTGACCTCAGGGGCCAGGCTCTCTCTCCCGCCACTTCACACTCAAACCTGTGCAGGCATTTACGGAGGGAGGCTAGGACTCCCTCCCGGCTCCTCTGGAGGGCGAGCTGGAGCTGACGATGCTCTCCAGTCCCCTGACCCCCTCAGACCCAGGCACACAATACTGCTGCCGTTTCCGCGTCAGGCTTTGCAAGCGCACTGTGCAGCGTCGGAAGTACCGCCCATCACTTACATATACATGTACTTATCCAGCTTTGCTGCGAAATGACGGGGCATTTCTCCACATCCGTAATAGTTCCGGTCATTTTCGGGTAGATGATCCACATCGTGGAAGACCACGCAGTCCCACATGCTGTCTTTCATGGCCTCTTTGAAGCCCACGTTGAAGAGCATTGCACGGTTAAAAGGCTGTGTGCCAGTCTCCACAGAGAGAAAAACAGAAAAGTACTCAGGCTAGTCATCTAACTTTTTTCTGCATTGTTCTAATTTGTGGAATCATGGTAAAATGGTAACAACAAATACATCCATATCAAATTGATAAAATGATAAACATACTTTAGGATTTTCAAATATACTGTATAAAATCACTACATTATTTTATACTTCGGTAACATACAAGAAAACATTGTTATTACTGAGACCATTGGTAGATCACATTCATATAATGATATAATTCATGTTTCTGGATATTGGTTCTTTATGACCAGGAAAGAAAAATAAAGCAGGTTGTGTGTTTTATCGCATCCTTCCACATGCTGCCAAGACTGAGGAGAAGCAGGGAGCTAAAAGTAGTTCAATAGGCAATGACCCTTCTTTTATATAACAAGGTCATGGAGAGAAAATTTTGTCTTCCTAAGGTTTGTAATGAAGACAAAGACATGTTTAGAGGCAAAAACAATGGCACTTATTACACAAAACTCGACTTCCTTTATTGCAACCATTTTCCTTTATTATTAGGGAAGATGCAACACCGTGCCTGTGAAACAGTTTCTGTTCTTATTACTCTTGCGTCTGATAAAGACCAAGAGCACTTAAAGGGACAAACAAAATGGGAACTTACCACACAGAACCCAACTTTGTATATTATAACCACTTCCCTACGAGGAACATTATATTAAGGTGCTCTGGCAATAAAAACTTTCATTCTCTGTCTGAAGACAAAGAGCAATTATCTATGCCTTAGAAATACTTCTCAAAATCATTTCCAAAATACAAAGCAGAAAAGGACTCCGACAGAAGCAGACGAGGCACACTATGTAGGCACCACAGGGGCACGGTCTCCAGTGCGGAGAACTACTCATCTTCCATCCTGGGTCCTGCACCGACTCGAGGTACCGGAAATCGCTTTTATAGCTTCATTCTTCACCCATGAAATGGGGAGAATAAAAGGGACAGGGGCTAAATTATAATGTCATTGCTGGTACATCGACGTCAGCTTCTTTAAGGTTTTAAAAAATTGTTTTTAGTAATGTGGACATCATATTTCATGGCTTATAACAAAAATAAGCAACCCTATGTCAGACCCATCTTCATCCTCCAAGAGGGATACGTTTCAGCTCTTCCAGACGTTTATTCTGGCACTTAGCTCCAGCACCTCCTGCCTCATTAACTTTAGACATTGCCTACAGACCTTTATCACAGTCATCGAGGACTTACACCACCACACCCACTACCTCTCCACCCATTCTCCCAATCACACCTTCTCAGGCAGTGTTTGCATTACTAGGACTGCATGACTATTTCTTGAGTGCTGAGTGAAAACTGAGATCAGAAACTATCTTCTGTGTCCTTAGTTTTCCAAAGGACTATTTATTCCTTTCTACAGAAGCCCCAATAGAGATGCCCTCTACTAGTTAATATACTTATTAATCAAACACACCAAATCATCTATCAATTCCTTCTCCACCCACCAAGCCCAGCCCCGGCTCCCCCTGCCCTTGAGTCTTGCTGCAGTCTGGCAGGGTCTGGCGGGTCCGACTGCCCCCGGAGCTCCTCCCTCACCCCCACCTCATCCACACCTTCTCCGTGGCGCAGGCACGTCCTTAAGCAGCTTCCTTAAGGAAAGGTCCGTGGAACGATACAAGGGTACTTTTTCAGTCAATGAATGATTAAAACTGAGAGTCTGCCCTAACACTTGATTGACTTTTTGGCTGGGTAAAATACTCTAGGTTAAAAATCACTTTCCCCTAGAATTTTAAAGGTGTGCACCACAATTTTCTAGCTATAAGCATTGCTGAGAAGGTTCATACGATTCTGACACATAACCACTGGTAATTTTCCTACAGAGCTTTTTCGATACCTTCTCTTTTTAATTTGTATTCTAAAATACCAAAATAATGTGCTTCATAGCAGATCTGTATTTTATTCATGAGCACATGTGGGCCCTTTAATCAAGACTCATGTCTCTGTTTCTAGGCAGTTTTCTTATTTGGTCATTTTTTCCCACTCCCACAGCCCCAGATTTTGTCTGCTATATTTTTCTAGAGTTCTGATTAGTAAGTATATTAATTATCTACTGACTTGTAACAAATCACAGTAAAACTTGGTGGCTAAAACACCAACAGTCATTTATTATGCTCACGGCATCTGGGTCAGGGAACCCCGAGCGCACAGCAGACACCTTCCCTCTGCTCCTGGACGTCTGGCCGCACTGAGCGCCCACTTTCAAGGTGGCTCACAGTCAGCAAGATGATGCTGGCAAGCCAGGGCCTCCCCAAAGGGCTGCTTGAGTGTCCTCATGACACGGCAGCCGGCTTCCCGGAGAGGGAGTGACCCAAGAGACCGAAGCAGAAGCAGCCCTGTCTCTCATCGCCAAGCCTCAGAAGCCACACTCTGCCACCCCACAGGCTAGCTGACCACGCAAGGCAGCCCTGTTCACTTCAGGAGACCAGAGCATGCTTGAGAGTAAGGCTCTAAAAAGCTGGGCCGAACCTCCACATACGTACATGAGGATCACGTAGAATACCCCTCTTGGTCCAAAGACGTACAACCCCGCACACACGCGCACAAGGAAATTCCCAAACAAACTCATTTAAAACACAAACACCTCCTCTTCCCCACGTTCTGCAAGTCCAAAGCTCAGAAAGTGGCAACACCATTGCTCGAGGCAGAAGCCCTGGTGTCACTATCGCCCGTCCTCCAGCGCTCACAGTGCACGTCCAAGTCAGCGAACACCACCGCTTCTGGACCCAGTGTAGCCGGGACTTGCCCCGTGCTCCCGTGTCCTCCTCCTCGGCAGCCCAAGCCCGCCTCCTCCCGCCCGGACCTCCGAGAAAGCTTTCCAACTGCTCTCATTTCAGCCCCTGTCCACTCAGTCTCTGCACACTCGCTTTTTAAAACCGTCAGTTAGATCGCATCATTCCTCTATTCAAAGTCCACCAGCACCTTCCAACTTCATGTGGGGTAATCCACATCTTCACCCTGGCCTGGCAGGTCCTTTGTCACCTGCTTCTGACCTGCCTCTGATTTCCCCCCTAACGTCCTCCCCGACCCATCACTCCAGGGACGCTGAACTTTTCGCACACACCGTCCAGCCTCGCCTGGAACGCAGACCCCCCGACATCAGCACGGCCTGCCCCTCAGTCATTCAGGGGTGCTCTGACCTCACCGACCCAGGAGGCCTCCAGAAGACTGTGTATGAAAGAGCAGGTCTCTCCCCCCTCGCCACTCTGTCTGCCGCCTCCCAGCCGTGGTCCCACCGGACATGGCACATGACTATTTATTGCCCGTCTCCTCAAGAGAACAGGAGGGCCCGTACCTGTCTGTTCACCGCGGTCTCCCCTTTCTGAATGAACAAAAGTGGGCTTCATGGAGGAAATAAAGGGATGACCTGGCCTTGCCCTTAGGGACTTCCAAATATTAGATCAGGCGTATCTTGTTCCTGGGCTGATCCGTTTCTGTAATGAAGATACCACTCTTCCCGGCCTCGGCTAGAGGGCTGGGGGAGAGTCATACCTAACTGCTGGCTTCAAAATGCTCGGCAGGGAAAAAGCCTGAGGTGCCTGGGCTCAGCCCCTCCGCTCTGAGGCCCCACAGCTGCACTGTGCCGGCCCTCACGACCCTCTCCGATAGGCTTTCTCCAGCGGGTAAGCTTCTCATCCTCCACAACGCAGCAGTCACCTGGCACACACAGGTGGAACCCCAGGGGAGGAACCAGGGATCTGATTGTCTGCAGTCGCAACTTTTAAACAATCCCTTTTCCCCCAGTGCTTCAGTTCATCTTCCATGATATCTTTCAAGTGCCAAGATTTGCAGGGGTCTGCCCAGCAAACTGAGTCCTTTCCGGGCACGCCCACCCTCAGAAGCATGTGAGTTTGTGCTCAAATCCTCTGCTAAGGGAATTCTGTGCCCCAGCTGCTTCCAGACCAACTTCCAAGTGTGTGTTGAAGACTCTCAACTGTGGCCATCTCTTTTGTCCTTGTGGCTTAATAATTTTAAAGTTTTTTCTTTCACACTCTATTTAGGAGTTTGGAAAGGAGAAGAGGCAAACATGTGTACAAACTTGGGTTATTTGAAGAGGGTTCTGAGCTGCTCTTCAATTGCTTAGCGCGCCTGGGCGCCCGCTCAGCAGAAGGATGACCCTTCTCCCTCTTATGCGGTAAAGTTGCTACCAGCCCAAAGCCACACACCATCAAACACAGGGGCCTGAATTAATATGCATCCAGGCTGAGATTCAGATTTGACAGATTTATCAAATTTGGATCTTAGCTGCTTTGCAAAGATTTCTTCATCACATACACAAAATAATTCAATGGTGGTGGACACTCAGGAGAAAACACAGAGGCAGGTATCTCATCTCCCAACACATTACGAAGTTTCAAAAGAGGGAACTGACCTGGAAGTTTATACGACTGTCATGAAAGTAGTTAGAATATTTTGATTTGTTATCAGGTAAAAAAGGGTGGTCAATTTTCATAAAAGAAGTTACAGTAGAAAGTACAAATGTCCTCTATACATCATTATAAGCATGGGAACTAACCATAAAAGGGGGAATTACATACAGAGAAGTTTAAGTAATAATAAATACCAAGTATTTCCAGGAGGAAAAAATACAGGGAAAGCTAGAAGTGAAAAATTAAAAAACAAAAAAAAGCAGATCTAAGCCACGGAGGAGCTGTGAACACACACTAAAAATAACTATCTTAGGAATAAAATTTGTGTATTTTTCTACCAAAAAAAGAAAAAGAAAACCCAGAGGCAATAAGCTGGTCAGTTACTGTCTACTGGTAAATAAGGAAATAAACTTTCAGTCATGTTCAGTGTGAGTAAAAAAGAAGGAACTCTCAGGAAAAAATGAGGTCATCAGTGTTAAGACCAAAAAGTACCGAAATTACAATGTACTTGAAACATGAACAAAATGCACCATTTTAGAAGTGCTACACAGAAATCAATGATAAATTCAGCAAATGCCCTAGGAGGTGGGAGGTGGGGTAGGGGAAAACTAAGAAGGAAATCCCAGATAATACTTTAAGTATAAAACTCTGTAAGGACAGATGTGGAAAAAAACATAACTATGGCAAATACATCTCTAAAGAGTTCAAGTAAGACTGAAAATTGTATACACGGAATATTGAGAAATGAAAAATATTTTCAGAGAAAAATCAGCTGACAATATAAAGAATAATCAGAGAAAAATATTTCACTTTAATAGATAATACACAGGATGACTCAAAACAATAGGAACATGTGAACTGATAAAATGGATTACCAAATGTACTATACAGAACATGTTCAATCCAAGTGGAATTTTACCCAAATACTATATATTTGAGAAAAGCAGAGGATTAACCTTAAAAACATTTTTAATCACACCATATCTAAGAATTTATAAGTTCCACTTACTTAACATTTAAAGAAATATTCTCACCTGTTCAACGACATAAAAGGCAAATTCCAGCCTCTGTTTCTGGAGCATTGGAATCAGATGTAAGAAGAAAATTGGAAGATGCTCGTGGCGGTTTCGGAAAGGAACGAGAACAGCCACCTTTAAAAAACAAAACAGTCACATACGTAAATAAACACAGCAACCAGCCCTGGACATACAGATCAAAATTAATCGTAGAAATTTCTGGTGGCTTTAACGTTACACCCTTCGGAGTTTTCTCACCAGAGACCTAGCGGGGAGCAAATGCAACCACGGCCTTGGCCTTCAGGCCCCTTGCTGTCTGGTGAACCCAAGGACGTACAGACGGGCTCTGAGGGCCATTCTGAGGATGGTGCTCTTTAAGCTGGCTTTATTTGAATTGTGAATTTTCTAATAAAAACTGAAATTAAAACAAATATTTCTCTATAGGTTACAAATTCTAAAATAATTAGATTTTCAAAGAGCGTTAACAGTCAAAAAATATCTACTTCCACTTCCAATATTTATGTGTCACTCTATATTTTGGGTTTTCAAACACAGTCTAAACTGGTCGTAACAAAATTATGTGAAAACATGAATCTTGGATTTATTAAAATTTCATCTAAGCCAAATAAATTTTACTCATGAATGAATAAATGCAGTTATTGAATGTATGTAAAATCATGACATAATGTTAGATGCTGGCAGTAGAAAATAGAAACATTTACCTGTGTGTTTCATATCACCAGGATCATGAGGGAAATTTTTAAATTATTAAAATAACTTCATTTAAAGAGAGAACAGAAGATGGTTTAGAAAAACAGGATGCCTAACCTGGGAACGCCGCGCTAACTCCCTTAATGCTGATGAGAGGTGGGAAAGGACAGAGACAACGGCTGCTAGGAGGCTGCTGTTGTCTGTCCACGTTGTTTTGTACATGGTAAGTGGTAGAAGCAGCGTTCTGGTGCCTCTGCTGGCCTCACTGTGGCTCCAGCCCCTTTCGCTTGCCCCCCAGGCCCCCGTGGCTTGTGAACCTGGGGCGCACGAGGCAGCCAGGGCAGTCTGACCCCACCTCGGCACCTGGACCTCAGCGTCCACGGCTGCACCTTCAGAGAATTCCCAAATCACACAAGTCCCAGTGCGGCCCCGGGGCCCTGGGGGCACTCGCGGCCCGGGCACCTGCTCGGGGTGCACAGGAGAGGAGGGGGACGGCGAGCACAGGTCCCCACCCAACCCTTACCTAGGGTCTATCAATGCCATAACTTCTGGTGAGATAAGGGTCACGTTTTGAATTTGGCCACAAACTGGCCACTTGTGACATAATGTGAATGGGCTTTAAGAGCAGTGAAGTTGAATTATAGATATTTAAGGGGAGAAGCACTCTTAAATAGCTGCAGAGTCCATAGTAATCACCACGGTTAGACTGAGCAATGACTCTAACATAAGAAGACGCAGACACAGACCCGAATACCGTGATTTCTTCAATGAAGCATTTAAAATGTCAAGAGTTGTTTTTTCTTAAAACTTACAAGGAAACTGAGATTACAAGAGAAAGAAATTACCAATGTTTTGGCAAATTCAAATAAGCCAAACTCTCATTTCAATACCAAATAAATGTCCACATTTTAATGAGACAGTTATCAAAGACTCTGAATATGCCTAAAGCAAAGTTTTTATTAAAATTAAGCTAAATCATATCTTAAAAATGCATTTGGCATGCCCCTTATGGCTGTGAAATGACTGTCAGCAGCTTACAGTAATTGTCTAGAAAAAGATCTGTCTTGTGTCATCATCCGTTCTGAGGCGCGATGCCTCTGCTTGAGGACATTCTGTCTGACGCGGGCCCTAAGGTGCTGGCGGGGCTGCTCTCCCGTCAGACAGCACCTCACCGATCCCCCCTCACCTCCTCTCCTACAAGCAAAGGCATCCCATCCGTTCAGGTTGCTCCCGCTTTAAAACGATGAATCTTACTGAATTTATGAACCTATTTTTCTCCCTTGTTTATGTCCTCCCACACTCACCATGAGGAGATTAGCAAGAAAACTGTTCACTACATAAACCTCCCCAGCTGAATTCTGGGCCCACCTGCCACCCGCATCCCTAAGCGACATGCCTCAGGCTGACGTCCTGTCCGGCACACTTGTCCCCTGCCTGACACACGGCTACCCAGCTCTCACTGCCCCGCAGCACGTCCTGGCCCCTCTTCCTCCTCCTCATTCCCAGGCCGGCGGGAGGCACTTCACACAAAATGCAGGCTACTATCCCTTCCCACCAACAGAACTCGAATACCTGAGGACTGAGTTCAAGAATTTTTATCTTTACCATATGCCCCAGGTAGTTCTGAAGCGTGTGGCTAAGACCCGTCTGAGAACGTGGACCAGACCTAGAGGTCCAGGCCTCCGAGCAGACAACCACACGGAGCAGCTGCCTCGTTCTTTAAGCCTTAGACCGAAGTGGTACCGGCCTCCACCTGAACCCTGATGGGACAGACAAGGCCACAGGGGAGCATTTCGCTTTTAGGGACCTGGAAAGCATTGTCATTCACCATTCACCTTTTCCAGTCTTCCTTTTAAAAACAAGCTTGCCCCTATAAGGCATCCAACCCGTGCTGGATCTCCCCCTTGAGCCTGCAGAGTCCAAAGTACCTAGGGATTGCTGACATCACCGGTCTTTTAGATCTCAGTTCCAGTTAACTGGCTGTCAATGAACTCATTGCTTTTTCTAAAGCAAAAGAACCCCAAAAATATTAAGAAGCAATTTGGTAACCGATATTTAATGTAAGTCCAGTTATCTCTTCTTTCCTTCTCTCTCAGCTCTGTTCCAAGACTAGAACGGGACATGACTGGAATGCGAGCAGGCGGGGATAGGGGAGGAGTTAATTAATTACATATGGCACATACGGGTCACCCAAATGATCCTCGAATTCATCTCATACTTTGAGCTGCGGGGCACAGAACTAGCACCTATTGTGAGCAGGGTTTGTGCAAAGCTGAAGGAAGAGCAGCGTCACCATGCCGTTCCTGCAGAACAGCCGACCTCAGGCCCCTGGCAAGCCCGCTCTGGGGGGCGCTTTCAAGACTGCCGCCTGCTGATTCACACGGACGTTGGGGCCTAACTGAAATCTCTAAGGAGGAACTACTTACGCGCGATACGCCTCTCCCGCAAAATGAGAAGAAAGCACAGCACAAAATTTTAGATCTAACATCTGATGCAGACCACTGAAGAAAGGACAGGGTTAATTCTTCCAATCCCACATCCCTCCACCACTACGCCGCAGCGCGCGCATCTGAGTGTGTGGTACCCCACACGGATACAAGGCCGAGCACCCACCTCCATGCTGCTACCCCCACAGCCTTGGTAGTTAACTGAATATGCTTTCTCTTCCATTAGCATTCAACATATATATTCATCACCCAAGTAAGAAAAATAATGTATTTGCACAGAACATCTTCAAAAAGTGGGATTAAGTAAATTGGGCCATATTTTACATACAAAGGGGAGGAAAATCAATGAAAGGATTCATTTATTAACTGAATCTGACCTTGGAAATAGAGCAAGACAACTGTGAAATAGAAGCTTTGCCAAAATTTGTACTGGGATCCATTTAAGCAGCTTTACAACTTGTCAGAGGGGAAAAAAATTTACTTAATAATCTGTAACAAGGTTATTTATTTGTCTCATAAACTCCTTCAACAAACCTGGAGTTGGTGATTACCTCCTGCGAGACACTCCATTCTGCATTATGGATGCAGATGGCGGTAACACACATTCCCCAACACAAACAGCTCAAGGCAGCTAAGCGGGCTCTTAGCACAACCTTAAGAGCATGTAATTCTCCTTCCCAGAAGTGATTCTTTTTTGGGGTACCAAAAATCAAGTATCTTAGCAAAATATTAATCCTTAAAAGAGGAACTGAAAACCATTTCCAGATTAAGGCTACATCAAAATCCTTCAGGACGTAACATTTGATTTAATCGCATGGTGTTTCCACATGAACTTCATAACTGCTCTTCCCTACTCAGACATAACAGCATATGATGGATGCACACTCATTAACCAGCGTCACAGTACAGAAAGCAACTCTAACCCATTTCTTAAGCAGCAGAGGCAAGTTTTAGTTTATAGCTTTTGGAACAAAACATTAAGTTGAATTCTGACATGTCAAAAAGATAAAAAAAGCTGGTGCTCGGCCTTCTGAAACATAGATGAAGAGCCCGAAGTTCTCCTTTCCATGTCCCACAGTGACCTCTGAGCAGTCTCTCTGGAAATCTGGGCCATGAGGAGCCCCATGCCAGACCCAGGGGGAACTAACCGGTTCCAGGCCCTGGACGCCTGCAGGTGTCAGTAATCGTTACGGATGGCCGCAGGAGGCAGAGAAATCACAGCCTCTCTCCAGACAGAATACAACAGGGGAAAAAACCCTGCTTTCCGAGCCACTCTCCAGTGAGGAATTTACTCCAGCGCCTCCAGGAGTCTGAACCCATGAGCATGTATTCTGCATATGCTGGGTACAGTGACAGTCTCCACATATTTCACCATGTTTCTGAGTCACGCATGCTTTCCCTCAAATGCATAGCAATAATCACGTAACGTTTGAAAATGTGACCTCACCTTCCATCTGGGTTTACAGTCCTTAGGCCTCCAGTGACCTCCTGGCTCAATATCTAAATCCTTGGAGAAGAGTTGATGAATTTCATCAAAACTAACTTCACTTACATTGACATTGAAGAATCCGCCTAGAAGGTAAAAAAATGCAAAGAATTGGTTTAAAATGAAGTAAGACAACAATCAGTAGGATGTGGCATGAATTTGCTGCCAGCATGGCATGGTTCATTCCTATCAGCCCCGTATAATTGTTAATATCACCCCTTTCAGTTTTAGTTTGAATGATAGGTTATATGGTCACCCTACTATCTTAGGTAAATCAGCCAAAGAAAATCGAAGTGTTTAAACTTCTTGCTTTGAGTAATATAGTGAATATTTTCATATTCTTTGGGAAACGTCTGCATGTTATTACAACAGTTTATTATTGCAATTTAACAACTAGGTAAGTCAAACTGTTTTAAATTTCAACATAGTCAACACAAGGGGACACGAGAGCACAATATGTAAGAGTTAATTAAGCAGTCAGATTGGGAATTCAATCCCAGCTTCTGTGTATTAGGGAAATTATTTAACATTTCTGGACCTCAGTTTCCTTATCTGTAAATGGAAATGGGGATACCTAACTCCCAACATAGCTGTATTCACTAGATGAAATAAGGCAAAGGTACACGCCCAATAAATGCCAGCACTATTTCTGTCCTCTCCTTCAGCAACATTTCTTAGGAGAGTTTGCAAACACAACTCAACAAATTCATTTTGAGTGCCTACCATGTATCCCCTTGATATGCAAAACTGAAAACATATGGACTTGTGAGGTGTCCCTGGTCGGCCAGGCACGCACTGTTCCAATTAACAAATACACAATATTACTTGGAGGTGTTTTGCTAATAGTTTTTCTAATGTATACTGCTGACTTGGATGGAAAACCAACTCAGTGACTAACTCAGTCAAAAACAGAACCAAAACGTAGTAGAACTAGTTCTTTCTAACCTCATCCTGTAAAATACAAACCGACATGTTGAGATTTTTCCCATTTCAAGTCTTCGGAGCCTCTGCGGCCATGACCCCACAGGTAAATCGCTCAGCTCCTGTCCCAAGGAGAGCTTTCCCTTCCGGCTGTTCTGTGTTCTGTGCGGTTTCTCAGTCACCTCTCCTCCCACCCGCCTCTTCATCCTAACTAGGCTGGAGCATCCATAGCTTCCACTAAGCACTGAGCAGAGCCTTGTAAAATGCAAATGCCATGCTTCCCAGTAAGCTAGGAAAAAACTGCGATCTTCTAACGCCCGCCTGTTCCCCTGACGATGTCTGTGGCCTTTCACAGCCAAATACCCACTCTTTAGTGGGACAAGATATGCAAAGTAGCTCATGTTGGGAAGGTCAGATTTACCTAATGGAAAGAGTACCCCATGAACCTGCAGAGAAAGGAGAATAAATCAAATGTAAGGTTGACCGAAATGGCTCAGCTGACAAACACAGGCCCAGCACTGTGATGGAATAAAGCTCACAGATGAATCTGACGCAACCGCGTTATGCATGACTGCCAAAAAGAGAGTAATTACGCTAACTAATAATCAGTTTGCATAAGTAACTGAAGTCAGTATTCTTTACGCGCTGTTCAACCAGACCTTTTGCCTTTTTTCCAGCTTTTTTCCAGCTTCTGCTGCCTCAACAGCTGTACCATCACGGTCAGCAGTTTCCTTCAGCATCATGTGCGGTTTAATTTTCATCGCAAACACACACGCGCTGGCAGATGGAGAGGCAGGCCTCCTCTCCCCTCAATCAACAGGGCCGCCCAAGCCCACCACTTACTATCTCTGCCGCCCAGACCCCCAGAGCTCGGCCTGCCTCCCCCCGCCCACCCTCAGGGCCCCCCAGCACTTCCCACAAGCTTACTGCTCTTTGCTATGAAACTGGTTCACTGGCTGAAACCAGAGGCGACCCGGTGGGTCAGTCACGCCGACGGTAATACCAAGCCCACTGGGGGTGGGGGGAGGCGGTGCAGGTGGAGCGAACGAGGACCGGCCTCCGGGACAGCCACTGCCACAGGGCACAGCAAAACTGTGATCAGAGAGGCAGAGGGTGGAAGAATTACGGGGCAAGGGTGGGGTGGGGTGTGATGAGAAAAACCACTTCATTTTTCTGAGTTGCTGCCAAGGCAACATTTTTCTGAGTTTTACCGGATAACTAGGCTCAGCCCAGAGTTTGGACACATAGATGAGACTTGAGTTCAGGATTCCTGCCATCAAGTCCCCTCTGCTTTTGCTCTTCCCAGAGCACCTTGTAAAACAGCCTCAGAGTTAGGCCCATGAAAAGTTAGCGACCTCCGCCCCAAAGCCCTTACAGATAAGGTGCTCGCGCCCCAGCTCTCTGATGGCCCGGGACGGGACGCCCCTCCCCTGGCTCACCGCCCCCTCGCGTCTGGGGTCCCCGAGGAAGAGACCTGTGCCTCGGCTTCCTTTGTGTGGCAGTGTTGAAACTGCACCCTCGATCCGAATGACCGCATGGGCTTTGCCCCCGCAGGGGGGAGCTGGGTGCGGAGGGGGCCCCTGCCCACCCCCGTGTGGGTGGCCTGTGCCCCACTGTCCAGCAGGTCACAGTCTACATGGTCTTCATTCGCTCCAGGAGCCCCGGCTGGCGAGGAGAATGGCAGTGTAGGCACAGCGTGTACCCGGGGACGTCCTGGGGCTGCAAATGGTCCACAACTTCCTCTGCCAGGCCCACTCTGTCAGGGCTGAAGAGCCCAGGCCTCCCTGCACAGACTGACCAGCAGGCCTCAATCTGAGGTGCATGCTTCCCTGTTAGTCTCCAAACAAGACCCTACTGGGTGTCTGGGCCGGAGGTGCGGGCTGTAAACACGCCCAAGTCCAGCTCTGAACAAGGCGAGCTAAGCAGCTCTTAGGGCCCGGTGTCGCCTGGCCAGCTGATGCCCCAGCCAAGGAGGGCCCCCCAGAGGAGCGCTGGGAGGGGAGGCTGGCGGCCAGGCCCATGTGCTGGGGGCGGGCGGCGCCAAGTGGGGTGTGGGAGCCTCCCCGCCCTTGGTGGAGGCCAGTCTAGCGGGGCCACCCTCGCTCCCTGGGTGGGCAGGCCTGCCGGGGTGCTGCCTTGGGGTCGCTGCGCATCTCACCGCTGTCGCAGAGCTTCCCTCAACCCCACAGGAAACAGGGAGTCTTAAAATAATATTCAGTACATATGAATTACTCATATTTACATTTTCTCTTACACTTCAAGTAAACTCAGGGTGCATTATCTCCAGCTAGAGAATTGTTTACTCTAAAAATCCACAGCTTTCAACAACTACTTCATTCACTTTGGGGCCCATATCTGTTTCTTGGTGTCTAACACCTAATTCTGGATACTTTGGCTTTTGCCGCTGTTTTTTGCCCAGTTTCGAAATATGTACCCAAAGTTCTGATGTCAGTGTCAGGGAAAGACCTGAATTTTCCCTAGAAATAGCCCTTCGGGTGGATTCCTCTCTGAAGCCAGAAGACGGTGTTTAGGGTAAGACAGCACATTCCCCGCCTGGCCCTCGGGGCTGCCGCCCGAGTCAGCCCCCAGCCCGGCCAGTGCGGGAGGCACCCACCCCCGTCACCCATGGACCCCTCTGAAGCTGACACTAAGAAACTGCCCACCTCCAGCGATTTACTCAGGCGTCTCGACGTCTGCAGTTTTGTGATGTCTGTTCACACACATGATTTCTTATTCAGCTACTCTTCAAGTGACCCCATCAGAGCATTCTAAACATGGAACGGTTTTTAGTCATACATCCCCAGTGCCGAGTCCAATGCTTGGACACAGGATGAATGAGTGAGTGTGGGAGTGTGTATGAGTGTGTGAGTGTGAGTGTGAATGAGTCAATGAATGAGTGAGGAGTGAATGAGTGATTGAATGAGTCAGTGAATGAATGAAAGGGTGAAGTGGCAAAGCTGGTGTGTCCAATCTCACCTCACCTCTTTCTCTCTCTCTCTCTGCCTCCTGCCTACCTGCCTTTCCATTGCATGGCTCCATCAGGTGCTAAAATATGCCTGTAAGACATTAGTGCAGAATGTGTCCCACATGTAGATTGGTCCAAAATGACAGCCCCCTGTACAGCCCAAGTTCTCGTCCCCTGACCTTGGCCACAGTATACAATTCCTAACACCTGATTTCCTCCCCTGATGGTTTTCACTTGCTTCCCTCTGAATGACCAGCCACAGCCTCCTGTTCAGGCTTTGCTACCCGCGCCCCTGTGCCTTGGAATCCACCCACGTAGCCTTTGGCCCACCCCTGGAGGCCTCACACCCTTCACACTCTTCCAACCTTTTTCCTTGTCCCTGACTACTGATAAGCGGACAAGCTCCTTTAATGTCCTAACCTACAGCCACTATTACTACATTTCCTTCCGAGACACGCATCCCTTCGTGTGCAGTGTCCTGCCCAGGACGGACCCTACGATGCGTGCCCCGAATGAATGCACGGCTCCTTCCTTGTTCCCGAATCGCCATTATGAAATGTAATGATATGTCTTGTCAAGAAAATATGGCATATCGTATAATCCTCCTGCTTTTCAAATGTGTTTTCAAATGTATTCAGTTGCCAAGAAATTTCCAGATACAGTGCCTCAGTGATTTTTCTAGAAAATACACCCCTCCTCATATTAGGTGAAAGTGCTTTCCCTCCAGGCTCCGCTGAGTGCCGCTTCCCTGGTCTGCACCTCGGGCCAGGCAGCAAAGGAGGCACTCTGCCCCCTACACACACCGTCTGCTTCTTCCTTCCACAGGTCTACCTCCTTTGACGTTCATGACTGTTAGCCATGCTCCCAACGCCCGCTGTGCCCAGACAGGCGGCCCGCCCTCCCCGCCCATTATCCGTGCTCCCCAGCCCCATATGCACACCCTGGCATCACTGTCACAACCGACGGGGAAGCATCACGGCGGAAAGCCAGTCCATTCTGGCTTAAAGTTCTCTCTGCATACCCCATTTTTTCTATCTGGTCTCCTAATAAGGCAGCCCACTAATTCCGGTGGGTGATGTGATTAGGAGCTCGTCTGTCCGGAGATGCCCAGGGGTCCTGTCTGCAGCCACCCAGCTCCTTGAACCGCTCGCTGTAGAGACAGACCCCAGACCCCACCTCCCAGCCTCTGCAGTGGAGAGCCACGGTCACGTGACCGGACATGCCTGCAGGAGACTTTGCAGCCAGTGAACTGGGGACCTAACTCTGTGGCCCCCCAGCATCGAGGGCTGCCTGACATCTTTTCATGGATCCCCTTTGTCTTAAACTGAATTAAGTCATTCTCTGCAGTTTACAACCAAGAAACCTGACTTTCTCTTGGGCCTGGGGTTTGGCTTAGAGGCCTGCGTTTCTAACCAGAACCCCAGCTGAACATCCCCGGGCCACAGAGTAAAACAGCTCCGTGAGCCTCACCCAAGCACTGGGTGGACCCCTGCGTTGGACTGACGCTCGTCCCCCAATTCTTATGTTGAAATGCTGCCCCCAGGGTGATGGTATTGGGAGGTGGACTTTGGGAGGCGATCAGGTCAGGAGGATGAAGCTCCATAGGGGGTTAGTGGACGTATAAAATAGACCCTGCAGGTGGCCCCCGTCACTTCCACGATGCCGGGCCCAGTG
This sequence comes from Phataginus tricuspis, assembly GCA_029783875.1. NCBI lineage: Eukaryota > Metazoa > Chordata > Mammalia > Pholidota > Manidae > Phataginus > Phataginus tricuspis. Next base: position 2,688,263 of record JAQQAC010015530.1, on the reverse strand, counting down.
AGGAGATAGCCCTCTGCACCGGACACAAATCTGTCAGCCTGTGACCTCAGACTTCCAGCCTCCAGAACCGTAAGAAGTATCTGTTGCTTGAGCCATCGAGTCTGTGAGATTTTCTGTCTAGCAGCCCAAACGGACCATAGCACACCCACGCTCTCACAAGTACTGTCACTGCCCCGCCCTTCCTGACCTGCCACGCCTGATCGGCCACTTTCCATGCACGGATTCTCCATCCCGTAAACACCACCGGAGAAAACCACGCAGGCACATGGGCTGTCCCACTCCTGAAGGGACAGCACCTGATCCAGGGCCTTGAACACAGGACGCCCTCAACAAAAACAAGCCTCAGCCTACGTGTGCGTCTGGGTCCCCGGCAAGGGAGGGGGCTGTCCGGGCTGACCAATTAGTCACCTTTAAGTTATGCTTCCCTGACTCCTTCTGGATTCCCTGCAACACCTTGTTAAACATTTACTCCCCCTTTCAGGCCGCTGGGCCTCCCCGGCCACCCCTGTGAGCGCGTGGCCTCCGCCATCCGGCAGGCACCCCTTAGCTTCCCTGCCCCCTCGCCCACAGACGCCCCTGCCCTCAGGGGACATGGTGCGCCGCCTTCCCGGGGCTGGCCTGAGACTGGAGCGCGGACATTCCGCTCGGGCCCTCCCGGGCCTCTGGGGGTCTCCCCCGTGCCCCCTCGTCCTTCCCACCTCTCCTGGCCCCATACCTTCCCTCCGTAATGCCTCCCTGCACAGAAGTCGGCCTCTGCCTCGGGACTCCTCCTGACCCCCTCCTCCTTCCCTTTCCCACAAGACTATTTTTAACCCAACTTGTTTTCACACACACAGCAGCCACTTCCCAGGATGGCCGGTTTCGCTCGTTCCCCGGCTCTTCTGCGGTGGGGCTTGCTGTGGGCCCCGGGACTGCGGGCCAGGCGCAGTGGCCCGCCCCCGTTCCACATTCCACTGGCTCCGAGGGTGTGACCAGAGGGAACTCTCTTCCCCTCCCCCTGCTGCAGAGCTGACGGCCTCCAGGCACCCACGCTGGCCTCTTCCAGTCCACTCCCTCTTCTCTCCAGCCCAGGCCTTTCTGATGGACCCCAGACCCCAAGCTAAGTCCCCTGAGCTTTAAACAGAACAGGCCCAACACCGAACTCATGGACTTCCCCGTCCTCCCAACGGGATGTTTACCCTGCACCTCTTGTACAGTCAAGGGTCACTGAGCCAGAAACCCGCTCCCCACCCTGCTCCCTCCGCTGGTCACCGTGCCAGGCCGACAACACCCTGGCAGCTCCCAGCGGCGCCTGGCCATGGGCCCTGCCCCTGCTGCAAGCTCCTCGCTGTCTCCCCAACTCCGGGCTCCCCGCCCCCCACCCACCTTGTGACTGCTCAGGAGAGCGATGTCTCTGAACACCACCCCAGTCCCACCACTCATCTGCCTCAAGCACTGTGTGCGTGTGTGCGTGTGTGTGTGCGTGTGTGTGTGTGTGCGTGTGTGCGTGTGTGTGTGTGTTTCACCTTTTGCCCCAGACTCTCTGGAAGCCATGCAGCCTCACCTCAGAGATGACACACAGGCCATAAACCACCCTGGTCACCATGCTCAGGGGCTCTGCTCCCTCTGAAGCCTGTCTCAGGGCACCTTCGTGGTACCCTTGTGGCCCTCAAGCTGGTTAGTCCTTCACACAAGGAACCTCGCTCCCGGTCCAGCCTCACCTCCCACAGGCCCCACCCCACAGCCCCTGGTCATGGTGCACCACTCCCCTGCTGGAATACAGGGCCTGTCCTGCTCCACGGTGTTCCCCTCAGCTACTACTGAACTGTCTGGCAAGACCGGGGCCCAATAGTCCCTCTCTCTGACGTCTCCCTTTTTCCTTCCAGAATGAACTGCTGTCTGCCTTGGTCACAGAATGATCTTTCCAGAGCAGTCAGCACATCGCCTTCCTCCGACACCGCACCTGCCGGTCGGCAGACAGGGGACCACATTCAGCTTCGAGTCTCCTCTGCCCGCACCTACCAGCAGCACGGGGCCTCCTGCATGTATGGCCCCTGATCAACAGCTGTGGGTTCACCCCAAGGCCCCGCCTCCCTTCCACAGCAAACCTAAGCGTGCGGGTCTGTTACCTTAAACATACTTCAGCGTTTCTGACATTTATTTGCTTATCTTTGTGCTCTTTGCTGATCTTCATTTGAATGATTTAAACTCATCTCAGAAAGCCCTGGGGCTCCTGTTTGGTCCCCAGGGCTGAACCGTGAAGGGAACCACGCCACAAACAGTGAGGAGAAAATGCATGAATTCACTGCAAGGGTGTTCTATTTGACCGAGAATTTAAAGGTGGGCGAGCCATAGGCAAACCCATCTTCATTTTAATGTGAAAAATCGACATCTCCCATTCCTACCTCCCCTGGATGAATCAAAACATCATGCAAAGCACTTACGGCTTTTCAGCTATAGATAAAGAGAAACTTCTGCTACTCTGTTAGCATGGAAAGTCTCACATTAACTTGATAAAGCTGAAAGCAGATTTGCCCTATAAATACTACTCATAACAAAGAGGTATCCACTCATATTGTGTAAATAACACACATTAAAATAGATGTTATACTATAATTGATTGGATGTAAAATATTGCTGAAATCCATGAAATCAATTTCATCTGAATCCCAATTGGAAAAGTTCAGACATAGAGTTTGAACTCTATGATAACCTAGTGCCAGCAGTACCACTGCTACATCAGAGGAAAATCAAAAAGAAGTCAGAGTTAGATAATCCAACACCAGTTTTAAGCCTCAGCTTCACTTTTGGTGATTATAGGAAAACTAAATATTGACATACTTGACAGCTTTCACTTGCACGGACCTCCCTTAACTATGACTGGGGGAGGTGTCATATTCAATTGTTTTGTGTGATGTTATAATTAGATTTTACACTTGAGACTTTATTATGCTGTTTTCTATTACGAGTGGGAAATATTCCTGTTAATTAAAAAAATTAAGGAGGTATAGCTAAGTATAAAACTCCTTAACCCCACACATTTCCCCTCGGTCTCTCACTCCTTGACCATTGTAAAGTCTGGCTCCGTCATTCGAAGTGAGGCCAAGGAACAGGAATATCAAAGTAACGTCTATCAAGCCTCAAACATTGTGCTTCTCTTCATCCTCACAACACGGTGGAGTCGATATTATAAACCCAGATTTTACAGATAGGTAAACAGAGGCCCTACTTTGCAGAGGCCACACACCCAGCGAAGAAGCTCTCCATGGCTCAGGTAGGGCCCTCTGGGAAGGAGCGTTATTATGTTGGCAATACCCCAAGCCCCTTTCTACGGACCTGTCCATATGTGGCCATGTTTCCTATCAAGTAACCCCCATCACACTGGTCACAGCTTACTGGACAACGGATTGGGGTTGACCCAAAGCCAGCAACCCGTGAAGAGGCCTCCTGTGCAGACATGGCTGGCCAAACCAATCTGATCCTCTCTTGCAGAAGAATGCGACTCTGAGGGAAGCAGAGAGAAGGAGCGGCCCACGAAGACATCCAGTAAAAAGGCAGCGAGTGCCAGCCCTGGGCCTCACGCTCAGGCGCCGGGACGGGGCTGGAGGAGAGGAGCCTGGTGGGAAGGGCTGGCAGGCAGATGCTTTTATACAGGGTTTAATTAGTGCCCATAAAGCTCTAATTAAGAAAATGGCAACTAAAGCAAGAACAGAAAGATTTCCTAAAACCATAAATCCTTGAATGTGCAATTTACAGAAATGAAATTAATGTTATCAATATTTCAGCAGAACATTACTCAGTTGTTTCAGCACCGCACAGACAAAAACACTCATCTTTAGAAAACCAACACTGCAAACACACAGTGATGACAAGTGGGCAGCCCCGAGCCCCGCGCCCTTCTCCGTCTGTGGCAGTAGGGAGCTGGTAAGATCACAAGCAACTGAGAATCTTTTTTTTAAATGCCCAATACCCAGGCCCCCTGTCAGAAGGATGAAATCATGTACCTAGGGGATGGACCCAAGAGCTGTACGAGTTCCCCAGGCCATGGGGCAGCCAGGATCCACTCTCAGTCAGTGGGCCCCAGAGCGGTCCAAGGACCACCAGCGTCAGCATCACAGGGAACTTGCTGGAAATGCACGTCCACACTGTTCTGAACCTGAAATTCTGTGTTACACGACCACCCACATGATCCCGATGGACCCCAAAGTTTGCGCCGTGGCCTTGCGGCCTATCACCATATCAGAAGGTGCGTCCTCCTTTTTTATTATGGATATATAACACTGATCGACAGTAAACTGGAAAAAGTCCGACAGACAGGACCAGCAAAGGCTAATTTCCTCAGTAAGGAAACTCACACAAACTGGCAAAAAGCACATGTAGATACTGAAGACCTCAGAACACAAGGATACACGAATTCCAAAAAAATATTTATTTCCGTTTTTTAATTATATAAGAATCAACATACAAGCTTATATGTACAAAGTAATGCTTAAAACTGGCGGGAAGGGGAACAAAGAAAAAAATGCCAAAACGATGACCATGTGGCTTCTGAGTGGTTATAGTGGGTTTTTGAATGATAATGTATTATCTTTATTTTTGAAAAAACATATGTTTAAAATACAATATCTTGATCCCTACCTCATATTATACACACAAGTTAAAAAGAATATTGTAAAATTATTAGAAAAAGAAAGAGTGTTTGTATGGTCTTGGGGTAATAAGAAAAGCTTTCTTAATTAACAACTAAAGCAAAATCTTAAATAATATGATCGGTGCCCTTGAACACATCATAGCTTTAAACTTCTGTAAAACGAAAGCCTCCACGGACAAATGAAAAGACAATTCAGGAACTGTGAAAAGATGTCACAACACGTACGGCAGAGAGCAGCTCACCGCAGGAATACACACAGAAAACCCCCACTAACCAGTACAACAACCTACTAACCAACGAGGCAAAACGTGCTGATGAAGCGACGGTGTCAGTCAAAGTCAAGAGAGCTCAAAGCTACCCCAAAGACACTGGGAGTCGCTCCAAGCCACATGCAATGCAGACCGAGGTCTGAAACAATCCGAGAGGCCATTCATTCTTGTGCCTATCAGACTGTCAAAAATGTAACAGGCCATCAATACCCCGGGTACATCAGGCTTCGCTGCTGGGATATAAACTGCCTGGGTGCACGGCCGAGCCCCCCACCCAGCGACACCACCGCCAGCTAGGAGCCTTCACGCACATTCACAGCCAGAAACCTGGGCCACGCTGGCCCTGAGAGCACTGCTCTGAGATGGCAAAACGCAGGGCGACCTGATTCCCCGTCAGCAGGCAAAATGTGGTCCATTTGTCCAAACAGGTACTATAGGTGCAATAGTGAAGGGAAATAAATAGATCTGTATGTATCAATATGAGTAGTTTTCAGAAAGTTTTTAAGAAAGCAAATTACAGAATGAAATACAATTTTAAGACTATTTACATATATTCTTAAATATATATAAAACATTATATATAACATTTGAAACATCACAATTTTCTAGCTAACTAGCCAGCTATGTAAAAAATAATTTTAAAATAAACTGTAAGAATACACATCAAACTCACAGCAGATGTTACCTCTAAGTTGGGAATAAGCTTTTTCTTCAGCTTTTCAACCCCCCGCCCCCAGTCCAAAAAAAAGTTTGCAAAAACAAGAGTCAAATAACATGAACATTAGCACCCACAGTAATGATCTGAGCATGGTGTGCTCGAATCCTGTGATTTTTATTACTTTATTACAATGCAAACAGTTGAATCAATGTTAAATGACACTTACGCATGTAAGGCAGCTTTTCTGGGCAGGGGAGGTACGGTGAATATGTGAAGTTTTCCGGAAGATAGGTTGTTGTTTGAACAAGATAATCACTTGAATTATTTCCTTCAGGATAATCTTGGAGAGAGAAAAAAAAGTTACAACCAAGAAATTGCCTTTCTGTTTCACTCCTTGTATAAAGTATCACTATGGTTCTGAGAAGACCTACAATAGGCAAGCTATAGAAGTCGTTAAAAGCAATGATTGATAAAGCTCCAGAGAAAAGCAAATGCAGCTGGCGCGGCTACTCTCCCGCCCACCCTCCAACGCTGCCAGGACGGCCCGCAGCACGGTTTCCCAAGGGGGCCAAGCCCAGCAGCCTGGCCTGCTCACGCATGCTTACGCGGCAGGTTCTGACCTTGCATGACACCTGCTCCCAGCCCCCCCGCCGCTGAGCCAGAGTCACAGGGAGTGTGCAAGTGCGCCAGGGCCTGCTCCCTGCTAGCCGACAGCCGAGGGCACTGGGGTGGTTACAGCTCCCACCAGCAGAGGGTGGGATCATGTGTTTTCACCGTCCAACCCTCAAGAGCTGAGATGTATCCACTCAGCTTCTGACAATCAGTCCATTTGAAATCCTCCATCTTTCCCACCCCAGGGGCTGAAGTGCCCAGGAGCCCTGGAGCTATCCTTCCATGAGGCGCACCGTCTCCTGATGCACCGAGTCACACAACGCCAGGGCGCTGGCGTGGAGCCCCAGGGTCACGCTGGGTGCAGATCCTCACTCCCACACACCCTAGCTTGCAGGCACGTAGTTTCCCGTCCGTGCCAACGTCATGTTTCAATTAATCAAATGTACAAAGTGCTTAGAACAATGCCTGACCCACATCCATACTCAGTGACTGTAGCTTTGAGTGGCTGGTTTTGAGATGAGAACCTGACTCAACCTGGGACAGTTAGAGCCTTAGGAATTCTGAACTTGGAGCCAGAGATCATGTTTCAGTCCTTTCTGGAACAAAGTTCTCAGATGCAAATCGGGGAACCACAACCTGCCAGTTTCCTGCCCTGCAAGAGGAAGTTGGTCTCCGAGAATGAGACCAACATGCCGTGAGTAAGAGACAGAGATGGAAGAGCTAATTAAACTACATCCGTCTCCTGGATCAAAGCCATGTACCTACAGGAAGAAGCCGTAGCAGATGCATTAGGAAAAGGGGAAGGTGCTCCCGAATCTCCAGTAATCTGCTCCGATGGTGGATTCCTGTCTGAGCTGGCCTGCATGGAAAGAGGGACAAGAACTGGCACAGGGTTGAGAGAGGGAGACCTGTCTGCCGGTGACCAGCAAGTGAAAGGCTGGAGGTCTGAGTCATACACCCTAGGGAGCCGTAAAAGCTAAGCCTTCTCACTATGGAAAAGTGGCAGAAACCTGGAAATTGAGTATCAGGTATATGAGGCAAGCCAAAGAAAACTAAACACCTGCCTGTGCCCCTTTTCCTGGCAGATATTCATTCACCAAAACGGAGTCGCCGGGGAGCGAGGCTGGCACTTTGGAGCAGGCCTCCTGCTGGAAGGGGCCCTGAGCGGCTGCCCGCCCACATGGGTGTATAGGGATCTGGTACCAAGGGAGAGAGGACAGGAGAAGTCCAGTTCCCAAGGACTGCATGGGCATCCCAGATGTGAATCTGGCTGGGCATCAGATTTTTTTAGCAAAAAGTAGACTTTTATTACAGCAGCAACTGAGGCGAATCCAGCGGCCCCCCAGGGCCACCGCTGCGGCACCACCCTTCTCCCCCGCCCCGACCGCCCCAACGGGATGGTCCCAGCGCCCACGGGCCTCCTTTCCACACAGGCTGGGCGGCGCCTGCAGGTCAGCTAACAGCCCCCAACTAGAAGGTGGCTGCTGAGAAGGCCCCGGCCCACATCTGTGCAAAACAAGTGAACAAAGTGCAGAGGGGAAGAAGGGTGATGCTCAGCACCAGGGAGCCCAAGCCCTGCTGAATAATAAAGGAGAGAAGGGGCCTCACAGGGTAATCCTGACGGGGAGGGGAAGGGGCAGAAGGCTGCAGCACATCTAGGGACAGCCACAGCTCAGATCAGGGGCCTGGCTCTACGAGGAGACGGTGACAGTGGCTTTAAGGCAACTGTACTGCCAGAAGATGCCCGTGTGGTAAGCAGGGACCAATGAGGGTACTCCAGCTAAGGCCCATTCCAGCAGGAAGTGGGAAGGCCCCTGAGAACCCTCCCCAGGGCCTGTCTACAGAGGGGCCTCTCTCCGGGGTAGCCCTGAAGCCCTTGGTAAGGAAGGAGGTGGACTCTGGGGTAGCTGTAGGCCCAGGGACAGACCACCACCATAGAAACCCCTTAGGAGCTAATTCTCTGTATGTTCCCCACAAATACCTGCAAGATTTGAAGGTACTAAACATAAAATAAGTGCAAGGAAGTGCAATAAGGTTCGCATTCTTTCCTTAAGATGTTTTTTAAAAATGTATCTAGATATATATCAAATGTTCAAGTTATATTCAAAAACATTTTTCTCCTTTTCTGGGGACCCTACCTAGCTAAGAATCTTCTATACACTGCACACCTATAGGAGCTGAAAACAGGTCAGGTTGTGTCCAGGAGTCCACTGCCTTTGCACTCCAGGAACTCGCAAACCCTACAGCAGATGACACGCTGGTGCAGTCCTCAAGTGGTTTCTTAGTGTCATGCAGCTAACTTTAAATCAGAGATTTTCTTACTCTGCATGAGTTATTAATCCTTGTCATTAATACTCAGGCCCCATCCCTTAGCCGCACACTACGACTGGATAAATCCACAACCTGTTCACAGAAATGTGAAGCACTCTAGACATTTCTGCAGAAGAAACTGTTAAGAGCAGCTCTCCCTGGGGAGTCTGGGGTGACAGGAGGAGTGACATGTTGTTCCACTGGCTGTTTCAGGGCTACAGTGACTGAATCTGTGGAGAAAGAATCCATGTTATCAGTTTCAGTTTCCAAAAAACCAAATTAAGAAAAAAACCCTTAAAGACATGCAATATCAGTACTTTCACTTCCTTTAAGTACAAAGTTTTGAAACTAAACATGGTATTCTTGACCACATCATTTTTAATGGTCATAAGGATCTCAGCTTGTTGCCAGACTTAAGGTCTCTGCCCTCCTTGGGTGCTGTGTCCAGGGGCATGTACGGCATCCCAACATATTTTGTATAATAAGTCTATCCACCCCCTGCCACTAGTCAGACTATCTCTTCCTTGAAATCAAACTGCATCTGATTTCTAGTATCTAATAAAGTATCTAACACATAGAAACTACTGTACATGAATACTTTACAACTGATAATATAGCCAACAATGATTGAAGCTTTTAGAGGTCATGCTGTAATAAGCCCACAAAATCATTATTCCACCCAGTAAGACCACTGCTTTCAAACTCCGGAGCCCTGTTCCCAGGTTGTGCATGACAAGATGCATCTGAGACTGTCCCAGAATGACGGCTATAAAACGCGGACACCGCTTCATGCAATGAATGGATGAACACACTACGAGGTCTGGGCCCCCCGCCTTCACCTCTTTCCACAGCCACCCCCAAAGGGAAGTCAGGATGAGAGTGCTGGACAGGTCCCTCCTCGGCAGCTGCTGGGCCCCATACTCAGGGGAAAGGAGAAGAGGACCCAGCAGTCTCTCCAGGGCTTTGTTTTTCCCCCAAAGGCAGCTTAAAACAGGCAATAAAACTCAAAGAGAGCTCTGGCCTGTTTACCACAGGCTGTCATGTGCGTCCGGCAACGTCTGAGGGCTGCAGACCACATGCCCACCGCATAGGAAGTGTGCTGGGCCGTTTGCAACAGACTGACGGTTCTAACATTGCATGACCCTTATTATCTGCTCAGGAATTAATTACTCTCTGAATACATCCTGTTTCCTTAATTTGACTGATGGCAGCTACAAGGCACCAGTGATTTCTTTATAAAAATACTACGTGTCGGGTCTATACACTCGATGCTTCAAGAAGTTGGGTACAGGATTAAAATCCCTTTTTGAAACCAAATGTACTTGGAAATATCACAACCTATTTGCCATTAAGTATTAAATTTTAAACGAGCCAGTATATGTTGACCAAGGCTACCCTAGGATTCAATCAGCTCTTTGTATACTTACTGGCTGTCATCCCCTTTTTGGAAGACTATATCTGTACAAGTCTGTGCAGAAATAAACAACTGCACTATAACTATTTACGTTTCTCTCTCTCCCAGAAGCCTGGAGATTCTCATATAAGGCAGGACATTTTTATTAGTGTTATGTTTCTAATATCTAATTAAGTACGCTAACTATGCTAATCGCTCAATATAAATGAACAGGGCAGAGCCTCATGGTCACCTGCTCAAACCCACTGCCCCTCTCTCCTCAGGTAACAGAACCCCGATTTCCCTCGGGGTGCAAGCATGCCGGCTCAAAAACCGTGAGGCCCCAGTGCCCTTACGACAAAGTTCCAGCCCGTGAGATGTAAGCAGAAATACCCTGTGGGACTGCTGGGAAGGCTCCTTAAAAAGGGTGCTCTGCTCCTCCTCCTGTCCTCCTTCTTATTGACCCAAATACAAACAGAGAGACGGGCGCCCCAGCAGCCGGCCTAGCCTGTGAAGCTGCGTGACAGAGCGCGAGATGTAAAGTGTGCGACCTTTCTCCACAGCAGCCACAGATTCCAACGTGCAGGCTTCTACACAGCGACACAAAGCCTCAGGGGTCAAACCACTGCGGTCAGGCCTCCTACAGCCAAACCCGGCTCCTGAGACAATGACTGGTTGTCTCCTGAGAACAGTTCTTCCACCATGAAAAGTTTCCAAAGGTCCCCAGAGTAAACACACTCTAACTGGAGTCCTAGCCATTGGGTCTTTCGTGGAGGCCTGATGGGTGGGGAGGAGAGGACACCCTCTTTTTTTCTTTTTTTCAGATGAAGGGTGCTGGGCCTTGGCCGAGTAATCAGTTCTCCTACTCAAGCTCAACAGTCACACATGTAACTTTTTCCGACCCCAGGAAAAGAATGACTTTGCACAGATTTTCAGTGCTCACTCACACAAACACACCCAAAGATGCCCATCATCTCTGTTCAGCTGGGTGAACTTTTAATACTCTCACGGTGAATTTATTCAGTGTCCTAAAAAAGTTTTTAAAATGTTTAAATTCCTCCTAAAATTGGCCTATTACTCAAAAGACCAATTAAGGCAGAAGACCAGTTAAGGAGACTTTTATTGTACTATTAAAATATCAACTAGGATGAGAGTCTGAAAGAAATGCTTCGAAAGTTAAAAGGGAGGAAACCATTATGAGCGCTTTGATTTGTGGCATCATGAAACAAATTAGGCAAATGATTAGAATAGATTTTACAGAAGCCCATGTGAGATTAAGAATCAATGTGAAACCGTATTGAATTTTTAGAAGGGTCCAAAACTATTCACCCGCCTTAAAATATATTTTCAGAAAGAGCATTTATGGTTAGGAGAGAAGGGTGTCCTACGAGTAGAGAGTGTGTGTCCTTGTGTGGTTTACAGCTGCCCAAGGAAGAACTGTTGACACAAACTGAACTTTTAACTGTTTAAAATGAGAACACAGAGGATGACAATCAGCCACTGAACCCTTTCAAGTGACACCTAATGAAACTTCAGTCAACAGTGCAAACTCTCCCCCACAACAGTCAAATCCATTCATATCAATTCCACCTTCATTAAATCTCTCATCTGGCCTTTTACTTAGGCTTTAACCTCATGTGATGGAAATTCTGTTTCCAGATAATTTAAAGACAAGAGCAGCTACTGATTTCCAAGTTTACATAATCTCTCCTTTGGCCTCCCAAAAAGGTCATAAAATTATTAAGAATCCTCTATCAGTAAAAGCAGTATTTTCTTAACAGACTTGGACAAACATTTTAGGAATCAGAATGGGCATAAAGGCAAAGGCCACACAGGCTCATCTGGAGAAGTTATGCTCTTTGTGGTTAATTTCTCTTCAATACAGTAGGTGAATTTAAAAAGTAAAAGCTGCTTTTCATATGTTGTTCCATTTATATCTGTAAGCATTAACTTAAGTTTCCTTGTACAAAGCCTCCACCACCTTGCTGGCTGCGCCTTCACGCCTCCTGGAATACGGCCCACCTCGGCCCATGCAGGGGCCATGAGAGACACCTGCAGCCCTAGCAGGCCTTGGAGGCGGAGGCGGAGCTGGAGGGCCCCGGCTCGGCTTGCAGCTGGGCCTGCGGGGCTCTGGTCCGCGTGGGCAAAGGTGGGAGCTGAGCAAGGCCGCAGAGGAAGCGACTCACCTGTGCCGTTGGCGGTGGCGTTTGTCTGTGTGTACTGCCTGATCATCTGCCCTATCGTTCTCACGTTCTCCTTCAGCATCAGCCCTCGGGCTTGCACCATGAAGAGATATGTGTTGGCTATAAAAGGAAAAAGAAGGCATGTTGTGATTCAATAAGTGGCTTTCATATTTAATAAAATAATATTCAGAACTGGGGAACTGCCCAATAAACCCAAACTGACCCAATTAGCATGAACATAAAGTGACTATTTCCCATTGTCAAACAATGACAAACTGCTTTTTTAAAACAATAAAAATGAAAAAGTTAAAAGAGTAAAATCCATCAAATAGGAGACTTAAGGAACAAAATGAAATATCATAATGAATTCTCTTATCCATAAATGATTTTCTACCATATAATATACTTAGAAATTTCAAAAGGCATTACAAGTATTCAACCACATAGTTATAAAACTCATTTTCTCTAATTCTGTATTAATCCCACAAAGGCCAGGACCCCTTACCCAACCCTGACCATAACTGTACCCTGATGTACATACTGTCAAGCACAGACGTGGACCTTGCGAGCTCTCAGCGTTGTCTGGAGGGACTCAGGGAGCACGATGACCTTGAATCGATACTTACATAGGTAATTTATCTCTAAGAGTTAATTACTGAACTTTTACATTCCCTTTCAGTCACAAACCTGCCCACCGGAACCGTAAGAGCAGGAGAAATCAAAATCAATGTGCATTTCCAAGTTGGCCACTTTAATTTTTTATAGTAAAGTGCTTCAAAAGCAGGCCCCTCACTTCTTCCTCTGGGAGGAACTGTTAAATGGGTAACGATTCCACGGTCCCCTGCTCCCTGAGGGCCCAGGTCTCCCCAGAGGCACAGAGCAGTCAGAGGACCCCTTCTTCCCCTCTCGGTCCTGATCCGACCAGCACGTGCAGAGCTCTGGGCAGCTCGCGGTCTCAGCGTCCTCAGCTAGGCAGTACTGCCCACATGTCCTCGAGACCTCCACCCGAAACTCTCCGAGCATAAAGCCAAAATATCATAAGCTCTAATCAGACAGGAGGAGGCAAACCAAGAAACCTGCAAGATTCAGTTAATGACTCAATTTTAAGATAAGGTGACTCTGAACACAGTAATGACACTCTTGAAAAATGAATACCACATGGAAAAAATGTTAAACGCCAGCTAATATTCTAGGCCCTGTCCCACTTCTTCAAGATGGTACAAGAGAGATGAGCAAAATATGCTTACTACCTCCCTTCCCAAATTTTACGTGAATTTGAATTAGCTCAGAGTACACATGAGCAGAGTAAACAGAACTAGCAGAGAAGCAGAGGAGCAACACCGCACCTTCAGTCCGTGAGAGGGAAGCGGAAATCCAGATTTCACATGAGCTTTATCACAATCATTTTTAAAAGCATGCCTACATCCCCACTAGAAAGCAGTCCTGTAATCACATGTAACATTGTTTAGGCTTAAATTTTTTACATCAGGGTTACAAACACTGCAGGTTTTGATTACGTCTTTGCTCTTGAGTGGACTTTAAAAAGAAGAAAAGAGACAAAATGAAAAATGGAAACAAAAAGGCTGCCAACAACCAAAGACAGGAAAATGTTCAACAAAAGCCAAGCTTGCATTAGCAAGGCTACCTCAACCAAGACCTGACACTCAACTGCCACGATGCAGGCAGAAAGCACCAGATAGATCACTGGTGCCAGAAGCACCTTTTTCATCCCAAAGTCATATATGAAATTTGTTATCTGGGACAGAAATATCCTGTTCTGCACCAAACTAAAGACCTGCCCTGGAGTAGCAGCATTGAGCCAGGGGTGAAAACCTCAGACCCCAGTAAGAGCATATGTGCATTACTGTATGTCTGAGAAATGGAATTTTTTTAAATGATACAGCTTTTACTCTGAATTAAGACACCTAGTCATATGGAGAAAATTGCTGAACATCCGGAAACCATGTCAAATGTAAGTAGCAAGGAAATGATCTAGCACAGAAGTGAATCATCGAAGACACATTTTCCTAAAAACTCTTAAAATACCAGGTAACAAGACTGTTAAGAAGAAAAAAAAAGATTCCCGGTGGCTCCTGTGACAAACCAGTCCCGACAGAGGCATCTCATGAGCTGGACACAGAAAGAATAAAGGAGAGAGAGAGACCCCAAGGTCTCCAAATGGAAATCTGTTCGCTTCTTCTAAATCATTTACAGCTAATTGAGTTACATTCCTTGGGTTAACAGTCCTCCATGGATTTAATCCCTGAAGATTAAAACCTATTAGCAATGAAGCTGTGTTTAAATAGAGAGTCACCAATACAGGCAGTGAAGTGTCTGTGTTGCAAGGCTCACTAAGCCAGCTTCCAGCTGAGAATGGTTCCAACTGTCTAATTCCCAGCACCATAAAATTATGTGACTCACACTCAAATAACTGGATGGCTGCTCATTATCATTAACATAAAATGTAACGCCTTATTGGTAAGCAGTGAAAGGCAATTTTTGTCCAAAATTTCTGTTTCAACTTAGAGAAGCTACATTTCAGAAAATAAGTAGGGAGACCTTCTCAGCCTTGCCATTCGGTCTCAAGATGACTCAGAAACACACTAACAACTCCCAACGCATAATTAAAATCATGCCATGTTCTCTTAGTTCATTTGCTATTTGCCTCTATATTGAGACTTAAATTTATTTACCCGGATCTGCTTTCCAGAGGAGAAAAACTACAACTTAAGAGAAAAAAAAAACTTCAAAAATTAACAGTTTATAACACTTCCTGGACATCCTACCCTGGGCATGTGAGGAAAGAGATTAATGAATTTGTGTTATTCTCAACAAAAGGACCTAGGATCTAAGGCACCTGTTTGCTGTGACTGTGTGTCCCCCCCTTTCCACATCCAGCTTTGTTCAGCAAAAGCGTGGTAATTATTCAAGGTCAGGAGAGTATGACAGCCTGTGGTGACCTGCAAAGGTTTCCTGAGCTTTGAGGACCCAAACACGACATCCCTCAGACCCCGGTACCCAGGTTCCTAACCCCCAGGACACACTGCCTCCAGTCCTTGAACAAGGTAAGTCATGTGAGGAACTGATTTTGAGAGGGAGATTTCACTGGTCAGACATCCTGGCACACAGTTAATAAATAAAGGATTGGAGTGAAGAGGGGCTAGAAAAACAATTTGGAGAGACATTCATATAGAAGTGGGAACTGCAGTGGCAAATTACTACAGGAAAGACGATCTAGAAAGGAGATGAGGGGAAGTTCAGCTGCATGGAGACAGACCACAAATAGGAGGCACAAAGATAAAAGGCCCCAACATGAATTAGTCTGAGCTGAAACACACTGAAGGAAGTGGGGATGGTTAACTGTGTCAAATGCAACAGTGGCTAAGAGAAAAGACTAAAAAACAATAGCTTAAAAAAATAAAAAGCCAATATTCAGTGTAGACTCTGCCAGGCACCCTTAGGAGAGCTTTACATACAGTAACCTATTTAATCCTTACCAGCAACCCTGGCAAGTAGGTACTAATATTATTCCCATTTTACAGATAAAGAAATTAAGGCATGGACTTAAGTCACTTGCTCAATGTCACACCATTAATAGTAAGAGGTGGGGCTGGAATTCAACCGCAGCAGCTGGCCAGAGCAATCCAGCTGTTCACTGCACCGCACAGCCTCCTGAAAATGCCAGTGGGTGGCCACTGTGCGCCCTTGTGAGAGCAATTTCAGGAAAGCAATGGAAACAGTAAAGAACGGATAGTGACAGAGTGAAAGCAGTTAAGTTTCAGAAAAGATAAGTAAGAACAAGGTCATGGGGAGTTTTTGGAACAGAGGCAGCTGCACATGACTGTGGCCTGTGGGGAAGAAAGAGTAAATGTAAAGTGAAGGCACTGAAAGAAGTTAGAGGAAGGAAGACAATGAACATTCCCACCGGTAGAGGTACAGAAGCAGAGGCTCTGAGGTGCACGGGTACAGAGCATGTCTAAGGACAGCCATCCAACTTGAATAGAGTTTGTAGCAATTAAAAATTGGCTGTGAAGGTCCGAGTGGATGCACAGTGTGAGGGAATAAGCAAGAAGGTCACTGCAGAGATGAGGAGCACGGTGAGCAAGGTGACAACATGCCAGTGGGGAGACTGGGGCTTGGGGAGATGCAGGCACAGCAGGCTGCAGCGGTGAGGACTAGGTATGGCAACCCAGTAAGACGACAGACAAAGATTAGACTTCCTGAAGGTCACCAACAGGGATGCCAGTGGGGACAGAGCAGGGCTGGAGCCTTCTGAGCTGAGGTCAGGCATTCGTTTCAGGCCACCTCAGGAAAGTGAGTCCGAAGAACCTGGGGTTTCCCAGCATGTATAAAAGTTACATTTACATTGTAGTTGATTAAAGTATACAGCAGCATTATTTTTTTTAAATGTACATACCTTAATAAATATTTTATTGCTAAAAAATGCTAACCGTCATCTGAGCTTTCAGTGAGCCGGAAGCAGTCTTACTGCAGGTGGAGGGCCTTGCCACACCTTGGCGGCTGCTGACTGTTCACGGGTGGTGCTGAAGGTTGGGGGGTTGTGGCAATTTCTTAAAGTAACAATGAAACAACCCATCAATTCTTTCTATCACCAACTATTTTCTGCAGCATGTGATGCTGTTTGATAGCATTTAATACAGTAGAATTTCTTTCACAACTGGAGTTAATCCTCTCAAACGCTGCCACTTTTCATCAACTAAATTCATGTAATTTTCTGAATTCTTCCTTGTCACTTCAACAGCCATCAGAGCCTCCTGACCAGTAGATTCCACCTCAAGGAACCAGTTTCTTTGCTCAGCCTTTAGAAGCGACAATTCATCTGTCAAAGTTGGACCACAAGATGCAGCCTGGCAGTCCCGCCCTCGGGCCCACTCCTAACTCTAGAGCCCCCCCCACTCCTGCTCCCGGCACTCCCTCCACTGAAGAATCAACTTCTCCCAAATTCTGTTAATGTTGAAATTTTGACGTCTTCCCATGAATCACAAATGTTCCTACTGGCATCTAGAACGGTGACTCCTTTCCAGAAGGTTTCCAATTCACTTTGCCTGAACCCATCAAACAATCACTATTTATGGCAGCCTTAGGAAATGTATTTCATAAATAGTAAGACTTGAAAGTAGAAATGACTCCTTGATCATGGACTGAAGAATGGATGCTGTGTCAGCAGCATGAAAACAGCCTGCATCTCATTGTCCATCTCCACCAGAGCTCTTGGGTGTCCAGGTGTACTGTCAGCGAGCAGTCACATTTTAAAAAAGGAGATCTTTTTCTGAACAATAGGTCTGTCTCCACTGTGGGTTTAAAATATTCAGTAACCATGTTTTAACAGATGAGCTGTCACCTAGACCTTGGTGTCCCACCGACAGAGCAAGGCAGAGTAGACTGAGCATAAGTCTTAAGGGCCCTGGGATTTTCAGAAGGGTCAGTGGTCACCGGCTCCAGCCTGAGGAGATGCACTGGCCCCTGATGGGAGGGTCAGCCTGTCCTGGAAGCCCTGAGCCCGGCGCCGACTCCTCTTCTCTGGCTATGAAGACCCCAGACGGCGTCTCCCAATGGAGGCCATTCCCTCTGCACGGAAGGTCTGGTGCCAGGGCAGCAGCGTCCCGAGTGACCTCCGCTCCGTCCCCGGGGTAACCAGCGGCAGCTTCTCCACCAGCGCCTGCTGCTCACTGTGCTTCTGTTCCGGAGATGCCTGTCCTCAGACCTCAGAGCCAACCTCGGCGGCTACTGACTTTCCTTCCGCGGCCCCCCGCCCTCCTCGGCCTTCGCGGGATTGGAGAGAGTCGGGGCCTCGCTCTGGGTGAGGCTTTGGCTCAAGGGAATGTTGTCTGGTTTGACCTTCTATCCAGACCGCTCGCACTTTCTCCGTATCAGCAGCAAGGCTGGTTTGCTTTCTGACCACTCACGTGGTCACTGGGGGCGCCCCTTTAATTCCCTCCAGGAACCTTCCCTTTGCCCCCAGAGCTCGGCTAACGGGTGCCAGAGGCCCGGCTCTCAGCCCTTCTCAGCTCTCCGCAGGCCTTCCTCACTGAGCGTCATCATTGCTAGCTTTTGACTTAAAGTGAGAGACGCGCGACTCCGCCTCACACTTGGACACTTAGCGGCCGTTGTAGGGTTAAAATCGGCCTAACTTCAATATTGCTGCATCTCAGGGAACAGGGAGGCCCGAGTGTGTGGGGGGGAGAGGGGCGGCAGGGGACAGCCAGGGAGCAGTCAGAACACACGTTCATCAATTAAGTTCACTGTCTGATATGGGCATTGTTCATGACCCCCCAAACAATTACAAGAGTAATGACGATCACTGGTCATGGGTCACCATGACAAATACAATAATGAAAAAATCTGACACACTGGGAGAATTACCAAAATGTGAGACATGAAGTGAGCAAATGCCATTGGAAAGAAGCGGCGGACGGACTCATTTGATGCAGGGTTGCCACAAACCTACAACCTGTGAAAGTCATAAAGGGAGGGCACGACCCAACAAGGTGGCCCTGCCAGCCGCTGCGGCATCCCAGAGCGGAAGCTGGGGAAGCACACGTGTCTACAGAGAAGGCAGGCGCACTGACACACACAGAGCACTTACCCGGGCCCAGCACTGAGCTCGGTCCACATACAGGTGCGGGCACACACACCTGTTCCACCTGGTTCCCGAAACACCCCGAGCTCGCAGGCTGGATAGAGGCCAACGAAACGTGCGCACGTTTTAATCCCCAGAACCTGTGAATGTTACTTCATTCGGAAAAGGAGTCTCTGCAGACATACTTTAGATAAGGATCTGGAGATGAGGTCACCGTGGATTGCCTGGGTCAGCTCTAAGCCCAGCGACACGGGCCTGCACAGGAAAATCGCACACACACGTGCGCGCACACCCGCACACGGGAGCAAGCAGGGCAGAGACCGCGGCGCTGTGGCCGCAAGTCCAGGGAGCCAGGATGCCGACAGCCCCCGGAGCTGGAGGAGCCCCCAGGGCGCGCGGTCCTGCCCACACCTCCGTCTCAGGCTTTTGACCTCCAGAGCCGCGCGATGACAGATCTCTGTTGTTTTAAGCCACTCAGTGGGCGATGATGCACGTGCAGCCCCAGGAAACTAATAAGCCACCCCACGATGTCGGTACGACTTCACCCACAATGAGATCAGGACACAAACTCAGAAGTTAGTTACTCAGGCAGGATCGAGACATGAGGATTCGAGCGCAGGTCTAAGTGACTCCGTAGGGCAGCTTTCTGGAAGGAGCAAAAGCTGAGGCACAGAGGAGAGGGAGGGGCAAAGGAAAGGATAGGAGGGACTGCAATGGGGTGTGTGGTGGGGACTTGATAATAGGGGGAGTCTAGTAACCATAATATTGCTCATGTAATTGTACATTAATAATAGCAAAATAAAAAATACTCAATTGAAGGCTGAGGTATTTGCTTAAGGAGAAATCTAGTTTGCTCCACATTCCTGGGAAGCTGATACTTGCAGAAAACAAGATCCTTTAAAGAAGTTGATTTTATACCACTACAACTGGTATGTTCAGCACCTGAACTCTTGCAAGTTTTTTTAAGTATAGTTGATACATTGTCAAGTATTTCTAAGCACTCAATTTTTTCCAATGTAGTCCACCTTCACATACACATTTTTATAGCTTTTGTTTAATCATATTTGTGAGTCTGTACATCAGTACCACTAAGTGGCAACTGACCCAAATTTGTCATCCTGTTTTTAAAAAATAGGCCATGAAAAGCCTTATTTCTTACAATACAAAAATGTATTTAAGCTTTTAACTATAGACTGTAAATTAGATGAAATTGTAAATAAGGTATTATACTCATCACCTGAAATAAAGAGTCGCATAGGAAAAAAAAAAAGATAAGAGGGAAGTGAATTTGGGAGGGATAAGCCAGATTTCAGCTACTGCAAGGAGGAGGAGGAAGTCAGAGGCCACTTGAAAGATACAAGAGAGAAAAGAGTTTTCCAAAATAAGAAAATACACAATACGGAGAAGAGCAGGATACCTCTTCTCTCTGCTCCCTGGGAGTATCTACAGACGTGAGCCAGTCTGAATTTGTGAGGACCCACAATAATCCAAGTGTGTCAGATGCTTACAAGTTTTCTTCTTTACATATCCAGCCCTTTGTTCACAAAGTCCCAGAAATTATTCATCCAAATTGGTAAGATGAAGATAATAATCTCCAGTAATGATATAAACCCCAGGATTAGGCCAGACTACCTATGAAGTATTGTTTATACTTTGCCCAGGATCAAAGTATTGCTTGGGTTAAAAACAAAAAATAATAAATTTCTAGGCTGTGCCAAGCTGTAAAACAAATGATTCCCTTTACGTCAAAGTATTATTAATTACTGTATCTTACCAAGGTGGAAATAACTCAGAGCCAGGCATGTGCTCAGGCAGTCTGCAGGGCAAACACCACCGACCTGTCTTAGCTCCTGCCCATCTTTCATGTACACCATGGGCTGACTGATGAATACAGGGAGGAAAAGGTTTCTGTGCTCAGAATCCTATTCTATCCAGCAATAATGAATACGGTGATCTATGTGTGTGTTCGCTATTACAGACCCGGTGCAGATCTACTTCAGATATCAGCCAACAGCCACAGCTTTGCAGAGGCAGACACTAAAAATTAACAAGAAATTCTTTGTGACAGGTGCACTTACCACATCCACTCTGCAATTTAACAGTTTTAAGTTACTTCTGGAGATTATTTGTGTTTGAATACTTATCAAAGTGAAATATCTTTCAATAAAATTTGACTTTTCCAACAGCCTTATTAAAGATGTTCAGGGTGGAGATGTGTTTATTCAACATACATCGAATGCCTACCATTTGCCAAACAGTACCAGAAACTAGGGCCATGTGGGGTTCCTTTCTTTAAAAAAAATCCTAAAGAAGCATAAACTGCCTAAAACATCAGCAATACTTTTGCAAAAACCAGATGATTAGTTCAGCCTAGTTTAAACTTAGCTGACAATTCAAAAAAGAATCTCTGAACCAGAAATATGAAAACACTAACACAAGACAGCTACCAGCCCTGTCATTTGATTCACTTTTCTGTACTTAAACACATACTTCTTTAAAGCATGACAGAAGTGCAAAGAGTTAAGTATTAAAAACCACACTGGAGAAAAGCAGAATTAGGAGGAAATGAGGAAACTGGGGAAGGAAGAATGCAGGCAAATTAGATAGATTCTTAAAATCTAATCAGTATGGAAACTTACTTGATGAAGTTCCAGCCTAGAAGACCAAACCATAAATAAACAACACACCCACGAAACATTACAAAATTGTCGAAATTTAATGACTTCTGAGTACATAAGGTGCCTGTGAAATGAAACCTCTACCAACTTAAGAATTCTATCATGAGAAAAAATAAAAGGGAGAACTGTTTGAACATGGTTTTACAATCATCCCCAATTTCCTCATGTCTTCACAATTAAAATACCAACTGAAATTTTAACTCACTTATTTGTGAAAGGAAAGGGACTCTAAAACAAGCAGACGAAATGGGGACACTGTGGGAAATGAATTTCCAAGATTTTCAAAGTGAGAGTCTAATCAATAAACAAGGCACCTTATACTTCTCTACCTTGGGTCCCTAGATTCAAATGAAAATGAAGTCCAAATCTCTTCCTCTGAGTCAAATAGGAAACTGTGTAAGTCATAATTTCTGAGCACTGAACTTAATTATCAAGAAGACAGTACATATAACATGGTTTCAGTAAAGTCATGTTAACACTAGCATGCCTCAAATATTTAAAAATAAAGCAAGACAGGATATTTCAATCAAGATACCAGGTTAAAGTAACAAACTCACATAACTCCTTACAAAGACTTTTCTAGTCAAATGCTATATAAAATGTTTGGAAATTACTTCCATTGGTAACATAAGGCCACATGCTTTAATAACTTTTGTTGATCTTGTTAAATGAATTACAATGTATATTCTTAATAGTTAAAAAACCCTAAACAACAAATTTAAGATCCACCTGTAACTCAACAATGTAGTCATTACAGACTCACAAAGGAAACACAGGATCCTGGTTATCTTAAACAATGGATCTCTCTTGTCTGTCCATTACTATTCTGGAGGAAAAAATTCTTCACCAGAGTAGCCATCTCTAGCTCCAGTAAAAAATGATACTATAAACAAGTTAACCTGGTTTTTTAAAGGTAATATTAGTTCTACAAAAGATCAAATGATATAAGATAATCAATTTAGAAAAGTAAATTGGCACTTGGTATCTTTTAACCCCATCACTCACGGTATTTGTCAGAAACAAAGTTCCTAGGGTCCAGAATTTATGTAGTGTTTTAAAAATTAATCAAAATAGGACTTAGAATCTGTGTTGATAAGGCCTGGGACAGATGTATGCAGTCCACTTGAAGACTTAAGCACTTTCATGTTCGAAGGCCATTGATGGTAATGCATCTCTAAACATCATTAATACTGTAACAAGCAAAAAAGAGTCTTCCTTTCATATCAGTTTAACTTATATTAAATACATCCTCTTTTATATAGCTTTCTAATTTATATAGCTTTCACTCAGACACAGAAGAATCTATGTTCCCTCCTTACTGAGCATATAACACAACAGTTTGGTGGAGCCAGAGACTTTTACTAACGCAAGTCATCAATCGTAAAAACAAAGGTGTGATCAAAAAAGCCATGTTGATTATGCTCTAGAGAAAAAAAAGCGAATTACGATTTTAAGATTTAAAATTACTATGTTTTCCTAAACATTTTGCTGTGCCATCATAGCCAAAAATGTAACCATTGACAAACATCCTTCAAGCTGTCTTTTCTGTTTTAAGTGAGGACAGTTTTTGCTGGACCTTTAAACCAAACTTCGCCAAATTTTGCTGGGACAGAAAAAAGTATGTCTGTGAGACAGCAAACTGAGGCCCATTAGAAGATCTATGTGCCAGATGACAATGAAATTGGGGCGCTCTCTGAAGTTCTCCAGTGGCCCGAGACATGAGGTAAAAAGATCTAGTGTTAATTGGGATCAACTTTTAATTTTCCAAAGGCAATGTTACAAGCATCCTCAGAAAACCTACTCTCAGTCTTCAAAGGACCCGATAGTCCATGCAAACCACAATCCCTACCTGTGTATTATTCTCCGTTATTATGCTGACAAAAGGCAGTGATGGCAAGAAAAGGTCTTTTAAATATTAAATCACTGTGTTCCAGGAATTAAGAAGAAAAATCGATTCAGAGGACACTGAGAACAGAGTGAAGGACACGGCAGGACAGGCTGCTCAGGTCAAAGCGGCACCTGCAGCCCAAGGCGGCGGCAGCGGGAGCCCGTCGGTCCGTGGCGGTGGACTGGCTGAAGGAGAGCGCAGGCAGGGCGGCAGAGGAGCCCACGGGGCTGTCCCTCCTCCGGCCTGAACGTGGCCCGGGAAAGCCCAGGTCCAGGGAGAGCCCTGGCAGGGTGCCCCTCCACAGCCCACAGCAGCGCCCCCACCTCCACACCGGCCCCTAGGCTAAGCCAAACGTGGACGGCAGGCGTGAAAGGGCCAAGGAGCCTCTAGGCGGTGTGGGTGATGGGGGCCCGGGGGAGCAGGCCTGGCCCTCGGCCGGGCGAGCCGGGCCGCAGAGCTCAGAGCGGCCCAGAGGACGGGGCTGGGGAGCCGGCAGCGGAGGGAGGGCCTGCGAGGCCCCCTCCCCGTTCACAGCTCAGGGAGGACCGTCTGCGTCTCACTCCCGTCACGGCTGTCTGCGGCTCCTCTCTCTTCTCGCTGCTCCTCAAGCCCAAGAGGAGCGCCCTCCTACTCGCCCCAGAGCTTCCATTTCCCAGGACAGCGACGATCAGCCCTTCAACTCAGGCACAAGGAGCCAGGAACCCCAAGGGGTGCATTTCAGCCCCTGAACACGACGCGTGGGGCTTCGGACAAGTGGCCGTCGCTGGAGCCGGCCTTTCCTCTCTTCCTTCACCATGGCTGCTCTGCGGGCAGGGGTGGGGTGGGACGGCGCTCCCGGGCATCTCTGCGCACAGCTTTGGCTCCAGACACCCGGGTTCTCGGTCCCAGGCTCCCGCGGTCTGGGGCCCGCAGACAAAGGAGCGAAAGCAGGGGCTCGGGTGCAGAGCGGGCGGCCAGGCTGCGGGCACCGGCGCCCAGGGCCGGGCCCACACACAAGGCCCGGGGCAGCCGCGGGGGATGGCGCACCCACGCCGGGGCCTCAGGAGGAAGGGCTGTTCCCAGCCAGCGCATCCCAATGCCGTCTGGAGGGGCGCCACGCGGGGACGGCGAGCCAGATCAGGGGCTTCTCTTTCAAAAGTATCCACAGATGTGGCTATTTTTACCTTTAAAGAACATTAAAAGGCAGTACTGATAAACGTTACTGCAGAATAAACATATCACCGTCTCATCCTGCCTCAGATTTATTCACGAAAGAGAAACAAGGAGAACGGTATTTAGCCTTGTCAGATTTCAGTGAATCCATTTTCCCTTTGAAACTGCCTCATTTCCCACGTGCCCTGCGATCAGACCCACTCACGCTGAACAGTTACGTTCGCTGCTCCGGAATGGCAACCCGAGCACGGCGGGCAGTCCTGCCAAGGCCTCCCCAGCCCGAGCGAGGACGGCATGAGTGACTCTTTCTAACAAAGAAAACAGGACAAAAGTGATGGGTTGTGAGCTGCCCTGAGGAGAGGCCCACGTGGCAAGGGAATAAACCGCGAAGAGCTGGGGGACCCGCAGCCCAACAGCCCCCATGGAGCTGAATGCCGCCCGGATCCTGGGGTGAGCTGGGCATAGATCCCCCCATGAGGCCTTCGACCCCAGCGGACGGACAGCGAGAGGCCCTGGGCCGGAGGCACGCAAAGAGCCAGAGCGTCAGGCTCACGGTCCACACATGCTAGGGGGTAACACGTGTTTGTTGTTTCAAGCCCCTAAACCTGGGGGAAAGTTCACACGAGGTCATAGATAACCAGCACACTGACCAATGCTGGCATTTTCTCCGCAGTTCCAAGCCCCTGTCCGCCCGGGCCCTCCCGGGGAGCACCCCGCGTCGGAACAGCCCTGCGCAGTCGTCCGCTCCAGCTGCAGCTGGACCACCAGGGAAGGAGAGGCAGTTTCTTCAGAAACACTGGGTTATTCAGTCCTCTATGAAGTCTCCGGGGTGGGCCCAGGCAGAAGCCAAGCACTCACACTACGTTAACGCTTAGTCACCTAAACTGAGCCCCTCACTCCAAACTGGTAACTCGGCTTCCTCCCTCACCACATCTGAGCCTCAGTTTCCTTCTACACACTGTCTAGCTCTTGCTTACACAACATTCTCAGCTCCTCTCCCTCCCTATGCACAGACCCCACTGGCTTACTGCTCTCCTGATTCCAATCTTGTGCCACTTAATCCATTCACACCAGTACAGCCTAAATACCTCAAAAATGCAAATCTGATTAAGTCACTCTCCCACTTAAAGTTTAAGCCCCATGTTTGACACTGTCCTCAGACCAAAGTCCCGGTTCTTAAACCCAGCTCACAAGGATCTCTGCAACCGGGTCTGTGCTCATCTGCCAGGCTTCAGCCCGCACTCCACTCTGCACTTTACCCACATGCCTCTAAGCTCTACCACTCCTTTTTTTTTTTTTTTT
>JAQQAC010015530.1:2534434-2662087 GCA_029783875.1 Phataginus tricuspis | reverse complement strand
ATTGGCCGGCGCCCCTGCGTCACCGCCGCCCCCGCGCCCGGGCCCCGCGGTCGGCGCGCTGCGGCGGGCGGGGAACGCGCTAGGGGGCGCTGCGCCCGGGGAAGGGGGTCCGGGGGCGGGCCTGCGGTGCTGTCGCCGCCTCCCGGGTGCGCGCGCGGGAACGGGGCGCCTTTCTGCCCGGGGTCGGCGAACCCTCGCGCCCCAGCCCGCGCTCCCGGGGGAGGCGCGCTGCCGCCGGTGCTGCGGCTCGTGCGTGGCCGTTATAACGGGATTTGCCCTCCCACCTGAGGGCGAGCGCCGGCCGATTCCCCTGCCGCCGTCCGCTCAGGCTGGGCGGGTGGAAAAGGCCTGGGCTGCCCCCGGGCCACGGCACCAGCCGCTTCGTTTAAACCCGCCTCCGGGCCGTGGTCTCTCCCGGTCCCAAAGCCGCTTTTCCCGCTGGCTGAATAGTCCGGATCCTTAGCTGTATCGCACTTTCCACCGTGTGTACCCGTGTTTCCTTTCCAACCCATCCTGTGGGAGGCGGCTGGATGCCCCCTGCTGCCATTATTTGCTATTTCCAGATGCAGTGGTACTGAGCCATCACTTGATTGCTATCAAATTTGGTCTCTTCTTAGCAAGATACCCATGCCTTACATAGTCTCCGCAACAATACTATGTCAGGTGGAGATGGGACTCTAGAGTTTATAACTCCTGGTAAACTACCACCCTTTGCAAGCCTATTTTGTGGAACAACAAATGGCGGGTGTGAGACCACCGTGCAGCGCTGTGACGGTGTAAAGCGCTCAGCACGGTGTCTGGCGTACAAGACACATTACATCCCATTAGTTGACTGAATGGCGTTGCCAAGTTCAAATTCATTTTTTTATATTTTCTTTTTGGAGCATTTGCCCATTACTCAACTTCTCTGGATAACTTGGTAGTTAATGTGAATGGAAGTGACTATTTTGTTCACATATTTAGACGTACAAGGGGAATCTGAAACACAAAGTGGGGCAATATAGTAAATAAAAGAGTCGCTTGTAAAAAAAAATAATAACCTGTGCAAACTAAAGAAATCCACGAATGGTAAGGAGGCAGAAGAGGATGGTACTTTCCGCTCCTCCCCTACTGACTTTTCATCTCTTTATCTGCACCAGATCGACTGCTTGTTGAGTTGGCCAAACCCACCATGCTGGTTTCGCAGTGGATAATTCTCAGGCCACGCTGGCTTTTTATAAGGAAAGTTTACTATGAAAATAAGAGGGAAGTACCAGCATCTTAGAGATTGATGATCTTATTTTGGGAAATCTGGTCTATGTCTACACATCCACGGGAGGCGTAGGCGACTGCCATTGATATCCTGCAAACTCATCAGGGTACTTGCTGAGGCTGACCGGTTGCGAGGAGAGTAAATCTTAGGAGGTCACACCACAAGAAAGAAAATTTTGTAACTACATATGGTGACAAGACATTAACTAGACTTATCGTGGGGATCATTTTGCAGTGAATACAAATATCAAATCATTTTGTAAGACACCTGAAACTAATATAAGGTTACATGTCAGTTATACCTCAATTAAAAAATATCAACTACAGAAAAAGATTTTCAAAGACTGATTGGTTCTCCCCTGGAGTAAAGCCCGAACGAGAGGCCAGTTAACGCTATCACCAGTCACACAGCGCCAGCCTGGCCCCCGGAGCCGAGCAGCCTGAGACAGAAACCCAACCATTCTGCCCAAGTGACCTCAAAGGTCATTCATACATAGTACCTATTAGGGTTATTGCGAGGATTAAATTAAATGAGTCAGTGCCTATGAAGAGGTGGGAGAGACTGCTGCCTAGTAAGCCCAATTTAATTTGTTGAATTTGTTGTTAAAAATCTCTCCGTTGGGTCATTCTCTGCCAACAATAACACGTGGTGCTGGTATCTTCCTATTTACCGTCCGAATTTCCTACGGGTCACCCACAAGTCTCTGTCTCAGTCCGACAATGTACCTGAGCAGGATCTTTGTAACGCAAAGATCAAGGAAACACTGGACCCAAGAAATGCTAACCACACCTTTTCAAACGCAGATTACCAGCAGGTAACTTCATGGGCAGCCAGGTAAGGCCCAGAACAGAGGAGGGACTTTGCAGTTATCTACTAAATGTAAATTTGTGATGCCACAAAGACCTTAAACTTGCACTGTTAAGACATAACCTACAGTAGTGAGCACAGGTAAATGTTCCCCATTTATCCCACCAAGGATTTCTTTTATTCTGTCCTCTACAGACCCTATGCCCTTAAGTGTTTGGGCATTAAGCTGAGTAAGTTAAGTTATAACTGATGGTTTTCTATTTGTATTCACCAGAAATATATGACTGAGATCAAATAACAAAAAAGAAAAATGTACATGTTTAAGGAGACATGTGACATTTGACCTGCTCTCTGCTGAGTGAGGATAAACAATATCCCTTAAGTGTCTGGATTTGCTCAGAACCTTGGTAAATAGAAATCAATACTTTTTTTCCTGTGAGTTGGAGGAAGAAAGGAATGAAAGAAAGTAGCACATGGAATCTCGGTTTTATGGTTGGTTAGGGTTCAGGCCGCTATATTACAATCATTGTTAAATACATAATTTTATTTAACAAAGGGTCTCAGTGTCTGAGATTCAGTTAAAGTTGTTAGGTTGATGAATTCTTAGTTGAATTATTTTTATGTAATGTAGATTATATAGGAGTTAGATAGACATGGGTATAAATCATAAAATAGAATATGTATTCCAAAATATTGTTGTGGTACAGAAACTTTTCTTAAATAAACCCCATTTCCCCAAGTTCTACTGACCAAAAAAAAAATAGTCTTACTTAGCTTATATTAGAGAAATTTTAGAAATGTCTTACATTTGAGCAAACATAACCACTTTAAAGCCAGATTTTATTAATCTCATAATGAAAGAATACAGAATTTTATAATAATACAATAATCATAGTTAAAATTTAAAAAGAAAATCACGGTGGTAAATCCCTCCTTTCAGCAGGTAACTCAAATTTCAAACACATCTCAATTGCCTTAGCTCCTTCATCCCAAACGCAAGATCACTCTTCCACATCATTAGAATGCCCGATGGCATTTCCAAGCGTTCAAACCACCTCCCTGTTACTTTCATAACGTCCCTTTGGGGGTGGGCTTGGCAAGTAGGGGATGAGGAAACCAAAGTTCCTTGAGGCACAGTATGTGGCCTGAGGTCACATGGTAACCAGGTAGCAAAACTGGAGAGACAAGATGTGATCAGCCTGGCTCTGCACCGCCCCAGCTCCTGTTTCCACGCAGATGACTTTGCCTATCAGAGACAATGTCTTCTTTCACTGTAGTTTTCCTTTTTTCTAGAAATAAATCTACACACCTTTCAAACCTTCTTTGCTGATTTTGTCTCAGACATCTACGACCTACTCGCAGCCCCTGGAGAAGCTCGGGGCTCAGCTCCAGACCACCATGACGCAGATGACCCGACAGAGCGAGCCAAACGCACTCCTGGATTTCCCGGCACCTGCACACGTTATATCCGTGCGGCACTGCAGTCTAAGTGTGCAGTAGCGTTAGGTCTAAAACGACAGCATATATACCGTGGTTAGAAAATACTTTATTGCTAAAAAATGCTGGCCGTCCCCTGAGCTTTCAGCGAGTCTCCGGTCATTTGCCGGCAGAGGGTCCTGCCGACTGGCCACAGCGGGGCTGCTGACGGCGGGGTGGCTGGGGCAAGTTCTTAAAACAGGACAGCAGTGAAGTTCGGCCCACCACTGGGCTCTCCCTTCCCTGAGAGATTTCTCTATTGCAAGTGATGCCGTTTCATGACATTTTATGTATAGTAGCGCTTCTGTGACGACTGGAGTCCATCCTCTGAAACCCAGTCTCTGCTTTATCAGCCAAGCTTAGGTCATAGTCTAAATCCTTTGGGTCATTTCGACAGTCCTCACAGCGTCTCCCCCAGGGGCAGATCCAGCTCAAGATCCCACTTTCTCTGCTCAGCCGTAAGGAGAGCTCCTCACCCGGTCCAGTCTGAGCCTGAGATGCAGCCGCTCAGTCCCATCCTCAGGCCCCACTTCGAGTCCCAGTTCCCTTGCTGTTCCCACACCTGCAGTGACACCCTCCACCGAAGCCTCGAGCCCCTCACGGACATGCCCGAGGATTGGCATCCACTTCTTCCAAACCCCTTTAATGTTGGTATTTTGACCTCTTCCCATGAACCACAAATGTTTTCAGTGGCATCTAGAATGATGAATCCTTTCCAGAGGCTTTCTGTTTACTTTGCCCAGATGGTAGCTGTAGCCTTAGGAAATGAACTTCTTAAGTAATAAGACTTGAAAGTAGAAATTACTGAATCATGGACTGAAGAATGGATGCTGTGTCAGCAGCATGAAAACAACCTGCATCTTATTGTCCATCTCCACCAGAGCTCTTGGGTGTCCAGGTGTACTGTCAGCGGGCAGTCACATTTTAAAAAAGGAGATCTTTTTCTGAACAATAGGTCCCCACTGTGGGTTTAAAATATTCAGTAACCATGTTTTAACAGATAAGCTGTCACCTAGACCTTGGTGTCCCACCGACAGAGCAAGGCAGAGTAGACTGAGCACAAGTCTTGGGCCCTGGGATTTTCAGAAGGGTCAGTGGCCACCGGCTCCAGCCTGAGGTCACGAGCTGCACTGGCCCCCGACCGGAGGGTCAGCCTGTCCTGGAAGCTCTGAGCCCGGCGCCGACTCCTCCTCTCTGGCTATGAAGACCCCAGACAGCGTCTCCCGACAGAGGCCATTCCCTCTGCACGGAAGGTCTGGTGCCAGGGCGGCAGCGTCCTGAGTGACCTCCGCTCCGTCCCCGGGGTAACCGGCGGCAGCTTCTCCACCAGCGCCTGCTGCTCACTGTGCTTCTGTTCCGGAGACGCCTGTCCTCAGACCTCAGAGCCAACCTCGGCGGCTACAGACTTTCCTTCCGCGGCCCCCGCCCTCCTCGGCCTTCGCGGGATTGGAGAGAGTCGGGGCCTCGCTCTGGGTGAGGCTTTGGCTCAAGGGAATGTTGTCTGGTTTGACCTTCTATCCAGACCGCTCGCACTTTCTCCGTATCAGCAGCAAGGCTGGTTTGCTTTCTGACCACTCACGTGGTCACTGGGGGCGCCCCTTAATTCCCTCCAGGAACCTTCCCTTTGCCCCCAGAGCTCGGCTAACGGGTGCCAGAGGCCCGGCTCTCAGCCCTTCTCAGCTCTCCGCAGGCCTTCCTCACTGAGCGTCATCATTGCTAGCTTTTGACTTAAAGTGAGAGACGCGCGACTCCTCCTCACACTTGGACACTTAGCGGCCGTTGTAGGGTTAAAATCGGCCTAATTTCAATATTGTTGTGTCTCAGGGAACAGGGAGGCCTGAAAAGAGGGAGACATGGAGGACTGTCCCGTCAGTGGAGCAGTCAGAACACACACACTCTTCAATTAAGTTCACCCTTATACATGGGTAATTGTTCACAGTCCCCCCAAACAATCGTAACAGTGACATCAAAGATCACTGGTCACAGGTCACCATGAGAAAAATAACTATAATGAAAAGTTTGAAATATTGCAAGAATTACCAAAATGTGACCCAGGGACCTGAAATGAGCAAATGCTGTTGGAAAAATCACACCAGAAGGACTTCCTCCACACGGGGCCACCAAAACCTTTGACCTGTAAAAAGGCTACAGCATCCACAAAGAGCAGTGACGCGCCGCTCAATGAAACAAGGTGTGCTTGTATATAAATTGTACCATGTGGTACATAAAGTTAATACCCAACTTCCTGGTCCCATCAGTTGATAACTCAAATAAGAAGATTAATAGATTGTGTTTGCTTTATCTATTCCTTTTCTCAGTTTCAAGTTAGGTTTTTTCAACAGATGGCTAGTTTTGCCTCAAAGGGAGTCTGAACTGCTAGACAATAGCCCCTAACTGGCCTCTGCGTGGCCTGGAAAAAGAAACCCACCCATGGCACATGGAATAAGAATCTGCTCAGTAAACGTGGTTGGAAAGCAGGGGAACAGAATGAAAAGACAGGAGACTACAAGGTTAGTGGAACCTCATACGAGGCAGCGCCTGGTGCTTTCCCTGGAAAGGGACATCTAAGTGCCGACCAGGGTAAATGCAGGCTTGGGATGCCCCCTGCCAGGCCCCGTGCAGCCCTCTTGCAGGCTGAGGGAAGTGAAGCATCAGAGGTGTGACCCAAACCACAGGACCCCTCAGGTGGGCACACCTCCAGTCAGCGCAGCCCTAGAGAGGTACGTGATGCTGACTGCTGCCCAGACAGCACAAAATCCACATTCCTAAGCTGCCTGCAGTTCTAAGTGGCGGTTCGTCCTGGATAATGGAAAGAGAACATTTGTTATTGATAGACACATTATGTTAGAAAAAAGGAGAAAACTATTACTTGACACCATGCCTAAGAAAGCATTTATTACAGCCCACATAGCCTACCCTCCGTCCTCAGTCATTTAATACTTTAAAAAGTCATTTCCTGAATGCAGTTCTATTTTGATGCTGTACAGTAGTATCCCAGAGCCTAGCACAGAGCAGGGCAGCAAATAATTAACTGAATGAATGAATAGGCTTAGCTTTGTCCATAGTTCATATGTTCCTTTGGGGTTAGTGTGACAAGGTGCACAGGTGAGCTCAGCTTCACTCACCCAGAGCTCTCATCTTCATAGGTGAATGACTCATAAAGGCAGACGATAAAACGTACAGATGAACAGCAGTATGGTGTTAAGGCACTCATTATATCAAGAATCTTACAGCTGTGGCAGACAAAAGAAATCCCAAAAATGGAGTTGTGATAAGGAGAAACTTGTAATGAAAGACATTTGTAGGCCATTTTCTATTAATTTTTTAAACTTACTTAATGTCATAAGGCTCATGCCTGTCCTGTCGGTGACTAAACCACTCAGGGAATCATCCATCTCCATATATAGTGAGTGTGTGCTTCACTACATGTATGCTATAACCCAATAATTTTTTTAATTCAAAGAAGTTATGTTTTATGATTACTCAGTCAAAACTAAATAGATAAAGAGAATAGAAGAGTAGAAGAAAAATATTTTTCTGTATGAACAAAATGGATTGTTAGATGGGGACCCTTTCTGTTTCCATTTTCCCTGATGTCCCCAGATTCCATGAATAACAAGGCGAAAGCATCCCAAGGTGAGGTGCGGCACGGCCTCGCGGGTTCATCCGGGACACGGTACATCCAGCCCAGGTGTGAGAACGGCTCTGTCTAGACGCCCGAGAGCTTCCAGGGCTGAGCGGAGGGTCAGGGCCGTGGAAGAAACTGGCCAATTTCTCAGTGGAGGAAGGAAAGTGGCTGCATGGGGAACAGCCTTTACTTGCCGATTGGGCCACACTTTACAAAGCTGCCCAGGTGGCCGAATCAGCCCTTCTGTGTCCCCCACAGCCCGGCCCTGCTGCTTCAAGTCATCTCGCCCCATAGCGGCCCAGTTCTCCAGGTGCACCGCCGTCCCATGAGCCGATGTGCCGGGCACCAAGTGCTCCAAGCGCTTTAAGGCCCATTGTCTCCCTCAGACGTACCATGAAACGGTCTTGTGGTTGGAAGGAAGCAAAGAGGTTAAGAGATTTGTGCACAGCCAACAAGTAGGGGCAGAGGAATTCGGACCCACATCTTTTATCAGAGGTCTTATTTGAACAATTTTCCATTTCAGCCTCCATTGTAGATTGCACTATGACACATTAAATGACTTTCAGATCAGTAAAACATTATGTGTTATAATATTGTTTCAAGAAAACCCATCCACCTTGATCCTCTGGATGAGGTAACGACTACCTAAGTCAGCAACCTTTTTAATTGTATTTCCCTGGTTAATATCTTTAGTACCTTAGTTTGGTAAATCATCATTAACTTGCCTGATTCTAATTTACAGGAGAAGAAAAAAATAGTAATACCAACCCCAGCTCCACTAAGCGCTACCTCGTAAAACGTTCATTTCCACATTTTAAAGCAAGTCCTCAGGATGGGGCTGAGGCGGGACTGCACCCTGGCGCCCGCTGGTGGACGGAGCCGAGTTTAGCCATCACTTGCTAGGGTTTCACGAAACCAGCTTGTAGCCAGGAAGCAAAGCGGAGGTCTCCCTATGCAATGTCCTCTCTCCTTTCCTCTCCTTATCCTGTGGTGTTGCCCAGCTTCCCAGAGGTCCCGATGGCACCACTAGTTACAGCTAACACAAATCTGCTTACAGAGACAGGTGTTTGTTCACAGTAACAGCCACACCCGTTCACTTCCACACTGTTTGGCAGCGTCGCTCTAGGACGCACAGACTCACAGGCCCAAGACTCCTGCTACTCGCAGCCAGTCACGACCCCACCACTGGTCCTGAGAGCTGCTCTGGCTGGAAGAGCAGGTGCCCTCTGCCCAGAAGGCGGATATGCTTGGGAAATTCCCCGAATGCACACGAGTAGTAAAGAAGCCACTTTAGTTATTTTTTAATTCTGTACTTCTTTTGTTTATTTGGTCTAGGAACTCTTTTTTACTTACCACCCATTAACATCCTTTCAGTGAATAGGATTAACATCCTATTCAGCAGAAAACATTTGGGAAATACTATTTTATAGTATTTTGGTTAAAGACGTATCTTAATTACAGTTCTCATCAAAGAGGAAATACTCTGTTTTGGTACATTTGTACTTTTTACAACTTAAGCTGTAATCCAATGTTATATTGAGTATAATTTACTTTAAAGTAGTTCACCAAAGATAGTGGGATATATAAGTTAAGGTAGTTTTAACCACCTAGGAGTAGTTAAGAAACATTTTTAGCACCTAATCCAGCGCTGGTTATTTAGCCTTTGAAAGACTGCTCGGTCCATAAACCAGAAGTGGCACCAAAGTCTTTCAAGGATCAGCTGTTAATCAACATAGAGGTGACCACGCCGTGTTCCAGATACGGGTCCTGGCCAGAGGCAGTGTGCAAGCTGCCCACACGTGCAAGAAGAGAGCTTGAGAATCCAGTCAGGCCTACACCCACTGGAAGCCTTCCTGGCCCAGGGTAAAAATTCAGGCCTGGGTCCGGCAGGACGATTCTGTCGCCTGACTCCAGCCTGAATGTTGCCACTGATCCACACATCTGAACTGGGTATTTCTGCCAAAAGGCGGGGAATCGGGGCTTCCCAAGCGTCTAAGGATGCTTTGCAAGGAGCATCTGCTTGTGCAGAACTCACTGTAGTGCCCCAGTGGGCAAGCAGCCTGAGAGGAGTGCCGAGGCGGCTCCCAACGCACCCCGGGTGCCTGGGCACCTGCTGTCCTATTCTAAATGTCAACTGCACCCCTGTCGCTCTCAAAACGTCTTATTTTGGGTGGAAACTTAAACGTGGTCATCTTGTCTATAGCTCTGATGCGCCCACACCTAGTGGAGACAACAAATACCTGCCAGAGCATCCGAACTGCCAGGATGGCAGAACCGACACCGCCAAAAGCTGGCAGGAATTAAGATTTATAATCAGTGTCCGAGAAATAAGTGGACAGGCAAGCTGGGATCGCACACTGAGCTCTAGCATACCTGTATGACTACTTGTAAACCCATTTTTATTTCAACATCTTTAAGTAGAAAATTAATCTTTGAACAAATCACGCCAATTTAGGAGCGTTCGTTTAAAACACTAGCCTAGCGACCTAGAACTTTCAAAGAATCGTGATGTCTCCACGATGTGCTTGAGAACTTGATAGGAACGAACCACAGAGACCTGCGGCCGGACCCAAGGGCTCCTCAGATCCCCTGCAGAATGTTTCCCAAAGCGTGGTGTTCAGGCCCCTCTTCAGAATCCAGGCTTATTAGAACCCCAAGATTGAAAAGCAATGAAAACAAACAAGAACACAAACATCCCCAACAGAAACAAGATTCCTCACTCAAACCAGACCAACAAAATCGGTCTAGGCAGGCAAACCAGACACTGGAGAGGACGACGTCGGAACTTCGTTTTTAGTAGCTACCCCCGTGATTACACGCACAATACTGAGGACCACTGCCCAGTGGGGTCCTAAAGGCTGCAAGATTCCATGAGACACCTTAGCTCTTGGCTAATGGCAGGGCAGATGTCAGAACACTAACCTTACCATGGTCTCTGCCCATACCCAGGAGCGTGCTGAAGTATTTACACATGTTACCCTGTGGGGGAAAAAGTGTTTAAAAGGATATAGTCTTCATGTTGCACAATTTACAAAAAATGATGAAGTATGCAATACTCTTTATCGTAAATCCCATCAGCCCATTGATCCCCACAGAGGGCTTTTGATGAGTTTTGCAGAGTTCTTAGAAGAACCAACCTATGCTACAGTTGACAAAATGGAAATGATTCTAGCATGAATATTGGTTGGTATTTTTACTTTGAGGAGGAGGAGGAAAGTGAGAAGACACACACCAGATCCTCACCTGGTCACCAGTGACACGAGCGACTTCTTTGTTCACCTGGATGACACTTCCTGGAACCTGGAGAGACATTTCGTGATGTTAACAGCCAGGGGCACGCAACATGTTTAAGTTTAATCTGCATGAACATTTCCCCATCACTTGTTTAGGCGTAAACAAAAATCAATACATCAAGCCCTCCTGCGTAGCATCTGACGCCCCCGAGGCAAATACTCCCGCTACGGAGCCCAGGACCCGGCTGAGTGCAGCCCTGGGAAGGGCCGAGAGAAGCACCGCACTACATAGTATTTCCACCACACCCACGCAGCGGACTTAAGCTTGGGCAACAGGGAACAGTAAAATACTCAGGGCGTGAAAATTTTTCGGTATTTATTACCTTTACCTTTAGTACAACGCTCAGTTGTAAGTTGATGCGACTTAATTTTTCATTAGCGGCTGTTTAACGATTGGTTCACAGAGTTCCTGAAAATGTAGTCACTGGCTCTGGCGGTGGTGTGAGCATGCGCCAGGACACCACTTTGATTATGCCTCTCCCCTCTCCCCTCTCCCCCTCCAATTTTCTCCTTGCGGGATTTCCTTTCGCAAACCCGAGGCCCTAAACGTCAAGGAATTAGGTGTTCCCAGATGGCCCTGCCTCCCCCTTGCCCCTCCCCACCTGAAGTGCAGGGGAGGGAGGGAAGTCACAGACCCACCTAAGATGCAACTCCGGTCTCGGCAGGAGTGGCTCTGCGCCCAGGTTTTGGCTCTCAAGTCTTTTTGAACCTGGAAAACGGGGTCTTCTGATCTGCCCTCACTTTTGTTCAGGTTCCCCGGAGGACTGCTGGGCTGCCTCCTGGATAAATCTGGGCAGCTGCCAAGGGCACCGGGCTAGGCGTGGCTCCCGCAGGCCTCGGGCCCAGGCTGTGCCTGTCCCCTCCTTCAGTCACAGCCTCACTTCCAAACACCCTCCCCTTCACCTGCATCAGGGCTTTGCGGACAAGTCCCGGACTTCCCTCTCCTGGCCCAATACACCTTCTCTGGTTAAAAAGTCATTCTGAAACCAGACTTTTAATCAACAGATACTAATGTTCTTCGAAAGAGTTCAGATTTTTTAATATACTACATCTTGGTGGAATGTTTACTGAATTAAGACACCATTCAAATGCAAAAAAGACTAACTTTTGCCTTTCACAAAAGCACCCAGTCCTCAGATGTGTCCCTTCCGGTCACCCAGCACAGCGTAATTCATTCGGGAAGGTAAGAACTGAGAGCTGTTCAAGCTGGTAAAGCTAAATTTGATCACAGTTTTAAAATCACATCAGAAACATGGGGTTCGGGGGGGATACACACAACAAAACTTTTCCCGAGGTGAGAAACTATAGCCCAATAATCCCAGGATCAAGCAGTGGAGTATCACCAAACAGGACTGACCTTAAGCAGTTACGAAGTGGGCCAGGTTCTTCTCTCGACGCCCACCACTTGCTCCTTCCGGCTCCCTCTCCTGCACGCCTCATTCCCTTCTAGGCATTGTTTCTGTGTCCCAGGTCCTTGAAAGCTTTGCTCTTCCAAGCTAACAGACCTTGTTATTTTAAAGTTCAATTAGGGTGTGCTATTAGCTACCTACAGGCATTTGCATTTTAACGGGTCTCCAGGAAATCAGGCCCTCTGGGTATGGTCTTAATGGAAAAATTTCAGTTGAGATTGAAAGTTACTTGGGCTGCAGAAGCTTCCAAATACTCACTATTCTTCCAAGTAGACAATTTGTACAGTCACTGTCCCTGGGAGGCATTTCCTGAGCTGCGTGCTGAATGGACCTGCTCCCCGTTCCCCCGGTGAGGTCCCAAGCAAAGCCCCCATGCCTTGCCTGCTGACAGAGCTCAGCCTGGGAGATCCCGAGTACTTTCAGTGAGGGGGACGTTCTCTGCGTAGAGGGACTTCAGCTTGTCCTCATCCCGCCCCACAGCGTCCTCCCTACCTCCCCTCTCCACAAATGCTTCCAAGTAGATGCTTGACACAGCTTTTTGGAATTTAATGCAAAATTTCCCATTTACAGGTAACATGAAGTTAGTAATGTTCTCCACCTAGGTCCGCTGAGAGCATGCGGCAGGTGTGGCTTCAGCTGCTCTTCTTACTCATCTGTATACTTACCTGAAGAATGAATGGGAAGATTCATGACCAGACACCATTATCCTGGGACCATCTGGAAGTGAACTCCGTAGTTTCAATTGTCTGAAAACATCCTGTTTCACTTCCATTTTTGAAAGTCAGGCCTTGATGAGTATAGAATTATGGATTAGCAATTCATTCCTTTCAATCCTTTGCATACACACTAGTATCTTCTGGCTTCCATTATTTTTGTTAAGTTTGCTATCAGTTCAATTATTCTTACCATTCAAGGAACTTTTCTGTTCTGTATTCAAGATTGTTTCCCCTTTCCTTTAATTTCCAGCAGTTTCACTATGATCAATCTGGGTATAGGTTTGTTTCTACTAATGTTGTCTGTGATTTACTGAACTACTTGTAGCTGTAACTTGAGGTCCACATTGGAAAATTCGTATAGACTCTCTTCAAATACTGCTTCTGCCTTCTCCTCTTCCTAGGACTCCAAATAAACATGTAAGACTGTCTCACTGAACCCAGTAGGTCCCTTATCTTCTTTTGCCTATTTCCCATCCTTTTTCTCACTTGTTTCAGTTTAGATTACTTCTTTCGATGTATCCTGTCTCAAAGCATGCCAAGTGCAAGGCTCTGCCTCTCGGCTGTGCCTTCCTGAGTGGGCGCTCCCAGGGCCAGTAGGCCCAAATGACGGCTCCCATCTCTCTAGGTTTTCTTCTCCCGGATTTCAGTCCACTGATACCTGATTATATTGTCAACACTTTCCTTTTAGTGAGATTTTTTTCTTTTTGTTCAGACTCCTCACTCTTCTTCAGCAGGAAGGCGCCATCACCGCGTCCGCCGCACCCAGTCTCTGGGTCTGCCAGGTGGCTGCTCACAACAGATCCAGTGAGCCCTGATCTTCCTTTCTCTCAGCCATAAAAAGACTAACTGGCCATCAGGCACATTTAAAGATAAAACTCATCTGTTCATATAGAACAAGTCCACAAAGGACTGTAGGAACAAAGTCTGTATTTCACTTTTGGAAACAGATGATGAGACTTTCTCAGGAGATTGGCCTGGTACCTGCCACAATAATGTGGTTGGCACTCATTTTACATAAGGATGTATTAAGTCCTCAGAATAAAAAAAGGCATTTAATAAATCTGTACAGTGAATAGCATGTCTTTATTCTATTTACAGTACATTTGTTATAAATATAATACATTTTTGAAAAGCTTATTCTTAATTCACTTGAGATTTATATTTTAAACAGATCAACTCAATTGTTAAAGTTCCATAATAAAGAATATGATAATTTAAATGACAAAAATCTCCTATTGTGAAATAGTGCACTCTATGCAGAGATGAATGAGGAAAAAAAGTCAAACTCCTTTTGAAACCATATTCAAAAAATCAGAAAAAAATGTTGTTTTACAAAGTTATGTATAAGCCATAGGAAACACCAGATACTGAAGTATGA
Organism: Phataginus tricuspis; assembly: GCA_029783875.1. NCBI lineage: Eukaryota > Metazoa > Chordata > Mammalia > Pholidota > Manidae > Phataginus > Phataginus tricuspis. Next base: position 2,648,128 of record JAQQAC010015530.1, on the reverse strand, counting down.
AGACTCTATAACCAAAGTTCAAACCTGCTTTTGGAGAACTGTATGAAGCAAAACAGGAAAATTTGTATTTAACACTCTAGAGAAACTTCACAGTAAAGCTGGAATTTATAGACTAATGGCTTAACAGGAGTATTGCCAACAAGGCCTTTCCTTCCTCAAAATCATCTCCTGATATTCATATACCATCATAAGTTGTAACAGCAGACTCAGACATTGGTTTTTAAGATGGGGCTTCGTAAGGTGCAAGGTTATGTTGAAATTCTGTATTATGAGCACACAAATTATTACCAGGGTTTAAAGAAATACAAAAACAGAATAAGTATTCTCAGTCCAACGTGCTCTGTGTCCTCAAGAAACTGACAAGTCCAAGGACTGTGCATTGATCTGACACCAACATCCGCAACAAGGTAGGCCTTTCAAACACCGCTGCAAGGCCCGCTCCGTGAACAGGCCGGCTCCCGTGTGCTCCGACACGCTTGCAAGCTGTCACACGTCATTGATGATGATCAGGGCAGGCATGGAGTTCTGCTGACTTGTTTCAAACACTGTAAATTGGTCCGATAACTTGGCAAACACCCTTGGTGTTCCAAGGTTATAAACACCTGTGTGGACAAAGCACGCTTTCAGCTGCAAACTGTGAATCTCCTGGCTTTTAAGCTGAAGTTTATACTGGGTTTGTCCAAGCCATGTAAACGATCCGTGGATTTCCAATGCTTCTGGACTAAGGGAGGAGGAAAATGTAAGTTGGAAGGTTTTTTCCTTTATAAATTTTTTCCCAAAGTCCCAGTAACACATCCTTTTCATCCAGCAATTCTATTTTTAGAAGTTATTTTATGAAGCCAACAGTTTATTAGTAATAATAACTTAATGGCAATAACTACTGTAATAGCAAACATTTATTAGCCATTGCTACGTTGTAGGCACAATGCTGAGCATGTCTCATTCTATCTCACAGCAGCAGCTAGTAAATGATGGAACCTGATTTCAAACCTGAGCTCTTAACCCCTTGGGAATCCACACATAAAAATAAACGTGTATACAAGAATGCTCATAATATCAAACCTGTTTACAGCACCGACAGATGCAACCCACTACTTGCCAACAAAGCCCACGGCAGTCTGTCCGTGGTGCACTCATACACAGGATGCACCTGGACTTCAGGGCCACCCAGGTCCAGTGTGGGGTGTTATTCATAATAACCAGCAGAGGCTTCATGTTACTTTCCTAAAAAACCCCAAATTTCTGAATCCTAAATAGCATCTAACACTTGGAGTACCAGATATGGGAGTACGGACTAGTATTTTTTGTTAGGTATTACTTTATAATCAGTAAAAAAAAACCCTGAAAAAACAACTATCACAACCTTGCTGATTTTCAATTTTAAAGTTAGCACCACTAAATTGTTATAAAAAATTCTGTCTCTGTCCACAATCATTTGCTGTGTTTGGAAACTGCTTTCCATTCTGTCAGTACTGTAATGCTACAACAGTCCTCTGTGACTCTTCTGAAATGCTGAACAAAAACATCAGGGCATGGCTGAGTAAACTTTCTCTTTGTTAGGTAACTATCTGCACAGTTCAAAAGTATTAAACTACTCTCAAATTCTTCTTGCACTAAATAATCTCTACCTTGTTTTATGCCGAAGATCCACGATCACGTCGACACTGGCCTTGGAGCAGTTGGAAAGTAAAAGGGTGACCGGTACTAAACAAAGGCTGTGGGAGGAAATTAAGAAAAAAGAGGTTAGCTGTGTATTTTAAAAAACAAAGCAAAAAACCAAATTTTGTTTTTCTTGACAATAACACTAAAGAATACCTAATAGATGGAGCATATAGCAAGCTCCTTTAAAACAAGATCCGAGTAAGGAAAAAAACTGAGTTCAAAAATCACTCCAGAGAAATTATTTGTGTAAATAAGAACAACAAAATACTAATACAATTGCCTCTGAATTAGGGCTCCATGCAATCTATCCTTTACTCAGTGTCTCTCCTATGTGCCCAGTAGCATTTTTACCACTTAACTACTACTCTCTCCCTGTACTGTTCTCACTCAGCCTTTGAGATACCACTTTCTCCTCACTGGTCTCCTCTTTCTCTTTGATGCTACTTCTCAGTCTTCCTGTGGCCTCCTCTTTCCTTAGCTCCACTTTGCAGGTCACCATCCTCTCTCTGCTCCATCGCACCCCATCCACACCCTTATTCAAGATGACTTTTCAATTATCACTTACAGACTAGACTGGTCCTAACAGACATCTGTCTTTTCCTATACCTGCAAACCAGCAAACTTTTTGAAGTAACATCTTATTTCAGGATTTATTTTTAGAGCCTTAAGTTTGTATCATCAAGCTATTTACCAAAATTGTTAGTAATTATTCCTAAGGAAGTTCAGCACTTAATAAATCTTAAGTAAATGATTCTGTCTAAATTTGAACTATGTGATAAGTCTGTATTGTAGTCACGTCTTGAGTTTAATTTCTCCTTCTGAAATAAAATCATCTATTTTTCCATTGTTTTGACTTTATGAGAAACCTGCTCAAGAGGAAAGTTTTAGCAACTGAGGTGACTAGGGCAATATCCATCTTTAACCACAGTGGTAGCATACAGCAATTGTAAAGGGCAAAGTACTTCAGCGCAATTTCGATAGATTCAATAATATTCTAACTTTCTTCTTCAATACTGGAGTTAATGCCATTGTCAAAATAAACAAATGTATGCACATGTACACGAGTGCATACTGTAGAAAAACTGTAACAAAAACAAAACCACAAACCTTTTCTGATGAAATGGATGGTTAAATGATTCTGGATAGTGAAGATTCGTTTTAATGAGATTAGAAAGCTGCTCTACTGATGGCCTTGAAGAAACTGTAGTGTTTTCTGACTTGAAAAATTTTAACAGTTCCATTTCTGGTGGCTCCTGAGAAAAGATACGTAACAATACAAATTTTGCCTTGTTAAAATAAAGTACAGCATATACAAACGAAGTTAAAACCAGCAGAAATAAAGTAAAGCAAAAATAAAACCTTTTCTGTTACTTACACTAACATCTGGAATCAGGCAATAAAATCTATAAAGAATCTAGGATCTGGAATCATTTATTCATTCCCTATTTATTATATGCTGGAGTTAGACTTGAACTCCAGCAAGTTCACGTATTAGTTCTGTGATCTTGGTTAAGCTATTTAACAAATTAAGACTTAACTTACACATATGTAAAAAGGAGTTCATAATAATTACAATTTCAAAAACTGTTGTGATTCTCATCGGGTAAAAACTGCTTAGTACTTAGTATTTAGGCTATAGATCTTAAAAATTGTATAGCATCTGTTCTAAATGCTGAAGCACTAAAACTGCCTTAAAATTTCGTTTTGAAAATAGATGGCTGTGTTTTATAGCTCACAGTGCTTCAACTATACTAACTGAAGGCTAACACACATGTAAAAGTCTTAATACAGCCAGTGTCAAGCACACTGTAAATGTTTTAATAAATATTATCACCTACATGAAAATAGGGAATAGAATAACATCCCATTACTATTATTATTTTCTTTCTTAGTAATTTTCTCTCCACAGTTACTTTTTTCTCTTAGTTTGTCATCCAGGAGAATCGTGGCAAACTAACTGTAATTTGCTCTTGGGCAGGAGAGATGAGTACTTACAACAAACACCAAAGGCCAGCAAAGCCTAAAGTATTTCCTTTTGGGCTTCTCTTCAGAAAACGTTTGCTGATCTCTGATCTGTGTGGCTTCAAAAGCAGTAACTAAGTGTCCTTCTGACTTCTAAGTCAGAGAAAGGGGCTAGAGAGTGACCCTGGAGGAGGAAGACCTGTGGACAGGAGAGAGCAGAACAGATCTTCTGGGGAGCTAGTTACGTTCCACTTCTTCATCTGGGTTGTGGGTATACTGGAGTGTTCTTCCATTTGTGAAATCAATAACCTCTTCATTATTCTGTATTATGTTGCATTTTAATAAAAAGTTCAAAAAATCTAAGTTTAATATATTCTAATCATCAAAGAAAACAAGCTATTGTTTCAGACTTCTGAAATACACTAAATAAATTTCTACAAACCTCCTACTAGGAGTAAAACACAGGACCTATGGCCACAAAGGACGCGGAAGCCCACAGCTGATTCCCTGAGGGGCGGCGTGGAAGAGCTTCTGTCCCCATAGCCTGAGTGCGGCAGGAAGCACTGTCACAGTGAGCGCTGAGCCATCAGCACAGGACGTTCCTAGTACGGATCTGGCTCCACCTGCTGCTGGGCCCTCACAAGCGAGGCGGGGGTACAGGACTCCTACCCTTGTTTTCCAAATGAAAAGTGAGCAGAGGCTTACCAAGCTATGGAAGCAATTTGCGCCAGATCATCAATCTGAGAGCCTTTGGGCTCCAAATCCTTATTTACAGTTTGATGAAAGTGTCTTATCTCCCAACTCAGTTAATCACATAAACAGAAAACATTTCAAAGGTGAAAAACAGGGAAATAAGAAGGATATGCCATTCAAAGGATGGAAAATGGGAATAAAACAAGAATAAATTTTACAGAAATCACTGTTTCATTTTCTAAATGCTAATGGTTATTATTTGAAATGTTCCAAAATATCAAAAGCTTATGACATTTAGAACTAAAATTTTGGATTTCTTTATTAAAGAGAGAAAAATGATTTTCTTAAAATAAGAAACAGATTTGGGATTAAACTGGGTATCTTCATTAAACCTGATGAAAAATTATTAGTAGTAACCACCAAAGTAAAAAATGGTTCAAGTTACAGAATCACCAAGATGCTAAAACTAGCAGACTGACGTAAGTTGATGAGAAATCACTCACATGGTCTCTGATCATCCCGCCACAAATTACTCATTATTATAAAAGGAAACACAGTAACTTTGCTGTGGAGAAACATGGCAGACACCACCTTAATCAAATGATCCATCATTGATATTGGGACAAATTACTATCATCTGCTTTCTGATGTAATTCATAACATCTCACATGCCGTACTTCTGCCAAAAATGTACACCCTCAACCTCATCATTAAGGAACAGAGGGAAAACCCAGAAGAGTATTAGTGTGACTCAAGTGACCAGCCCATGCTCTCCGAATGTGTCAATGTCATCATGATAAATAAAAGCCCAGCAACTGTCCCAAATTAAAAGAGAATAAAGAGACATGACAAGGAAATGAATGAATGACCATGAACTAGATGCTGGATATAACTGAGGCCTCTGATGACATCTGAATACAGATGTTGAGTACTGCAGCAATGCTAAACTTCCTGAATTTAATAATGATGTTGGTTATCATGTTAAGACTGTGCTCTCAGGAATCCTTGGTGAGACATTTAGGGGTGGGAGGGCAGGATGCCTGCAACATACCTGGGAGCAATAACTTGAGAACGATGAAATAAAAAATCAAAGCTTAGGCAAACAGAGGAAGAATGACGAAGCAAGTAAGGCAGGGGGGCAGCCCTGGAGGCTGAGTACCAGGAGGAAGGTCCCTTCACACTATTTCTGCAGCTGGTCTCTGAGCTGGAAAGTTATTTCAAAACAGAAGTTGCCCAAAACATAAGAAGCCTAACAATTGAGGATTAAAGAGGAGGAGTGGGAGGTGAGACACAGGATTCCTCCTAAAACCGCATATAGTAAGAAACTGATTAATACAACTAATCCTGAAAGAGCAACAGGAAAGAGGACTGCGCCAGACTGCATACACCTGGAGAAAAGAGCAGACCTCACAGAACAGGGTAATGTACCAAAGCTGTGGCCTGGCAGGACCCAAGCCCTTCCCCCACCCCAGGTCACCTGGAGGAGGAAGAGAAACCGGGCGTGGAGGGAGTGGAGGCCTGGGACTGCTGAATACCTAATTCAGGAGATCTGCTCCAGGAGCACAAACCTACATTTCATGGTGCTTGCATGATACTCTCGTGATTATGCGGCTGGAAAGCTAAGACAGGCAGAATTCCTGGAGAGACTGAGATTCCAGCCGCTTGTGGAAAAGCAGGGATCCGTATCCAGCTGCTATGGGACAAAAGAAAGGTGGGCAGTCTGAGAGACTTCCTAACAAGGAAGCCCTTAGCAAGAGGGCTGCTAAAGGGGCAAGGATCGCACAGAGCTTACTGCTCAGGAGAGAGGACAGGTAGACAAAATTGTCCAGGTGCACTCTGCCCAGCAGGTTGGGAGCTTTGCCATATAGACTCTCATATTTAAGGAGGGAAAAAAAATCTTCCCCCTTAGATGATCTTCAGGTGCTCCAGCTCCATGGCTGGCTACACAGCTCCAAGGACCTCCTCCGTGATATGCAGCCTACTGCGCCTTTTTTCCAGACAGCCCAACCTGGCTTGCAAACCAGCAAACCCTACCCTGGCATTAGGCAAGCCAGAGGGAAGATCTGTCAACAGCAAGTGCAAATGCAAAGCAAAGAGGCTTATATCTCTGTGCTCAGCAGACTGCATCAGGCAGTGGAGACAGGCACAGCAGCCGGGTAGCAGGAAACAGCTCTCTCCTCCCCCTCAGGAACCAATACCACTCCCCTGCGACCCCCAACATTGCTTCAGGGGCTGAGCAGCTCCAGAGAGTAGAGCTTCAGGCACTAGAGGGCGCCATATACAAATATGGAACGCAAAAGGAATCTGCTTTAGAGTAAAATTATTAATACCACTCCTGAGAAAGATTTAAATGACATCGACCTCATGTCTCTTCCTGAAAGGGAGTTCAAAATAAAAATTAACATGCTCATGGAGGTACAGAAAGATACTCAAGAACTCAGAAATGAATTCCGGTTGGAGATCCAAACACTGAAGAGCACAATGGACAGTATTAAAAGCAAATTGGATATGGTGGAGGAGCCAACAAATGAAATAGAAATAGAGATGAGGAATACAAAGAAGCTGAAGCTCAGAGAGAACAGAAAGAAAAAAGGATCTCTAAGAATGAAAGAATATTGAGGGAACTGTGTGACCAATCCAAATGGATCACTATTCGCATTATAAGGGTACGAAAAGAAGAAGAGAGAAAAAGGGATAGAAAGTGTCTTTCAGGAGGTGATTGCTGAAAAATTCCCCAATCTGGGGAAGGAGATAGTCTCTCAGGCCATGGAGGTGCACAGATCTCCCAACACAAGGGACCCAAGGAAGACAACACCAAGACATATAGTAATTAAAATGGCAAAGATCAAGGATAAAGACACACTATTAAAAGCAGCCAGACAGAGAAATAAGATCACATACAAAGGAAAGCCCATCAGGCTACCATCAGACTTCTCAACAGAAACCTTACAAGCCAGAAGGGAGTGGCATGATGTATTTAATGCAATGAAGCAGAAGGGCCTTGAACCAAGAATACTTTATCCAGCAAGATTATCATTTAAATTTGAAGGAGGGATTAAACAATTTCCAGATAAGCAAAAATTGAGAGAATTTGCCTCCCACAAATCATCTCTACAGTGTATTTTGGAGGGCCTGCTATAGATGGAAGTGTTCCTAAGGTGCAATAGCTGTCAGAGGTAATAAAACCACAGTAAAGAAAGTAGAACAGCTAATTACTAAGAAAATGCAAAACTTAACTATCTCCAAAGTCAACCAAGGGATAGATAAAGAGTACAAATATGATACCTAATATATAAAGAATGGAGGAGAAAGAAAAAAAAAACCTTTAGATTGTGTTTGTAATAGCATATTAAGTGAGTTAAGTTAGACTCTTAGATAGTAAGGAAGTTAACCTTGAACCTTTGGTAACCATGAATCTAAAGCCTGCAATGCCAATAAGTACATACCTATCCATAATCACCCTAAATGTAAATGGACTGAATGCACCAATCAAAAGACACAGAGTCACTGAATGGATAAAAAAGCAAGACCCATCTATATGCTGCCTACAGAGACTCACTTTAAACCCAAAGACACACATAGACTAAAAGTGAACGGATGGAAAAAGATATTTCATGCAACTAAAAGGGAGAAAAAAGCAGGAGCTGCAGTATTTGTGTCAGACAAAATAGACTTCAAAACAAAGAAAGTCACAAGAAACAAAGAAGGACATTAGATAATGATAAATGGGTCAATCCAACAAGAAGATATAACCATTATAAATATCTACGTGACCAACACAGGAGCACCTACATGTGTGAAACAAATACTAACAGAATTAAAAGGAGGAATAGAATGCAATGCATTCATTCTAGGAGACTTCAACACTCCACTCACTCTGAAGGACAGATCAACCGGACAGAAAATAAGTGAGGAGACAGAGGCACTGAACAACACAATAGAACAGATGGACCTAACAGATACCTATAGAACTCTACACCCAAAAGCAGCAGAATACACATTCTTCTCAAGTGCACATGGAACATTTTCAATAGATCATATACTAGGCCACAAAAAGAGCCTTGGTAAGTTCAAAAAGATTGAAATGGTACCAACCAGTTTCTCAGACAACAAAGGTATGAAACTAGAAATAAATTACGCAAAGAAAATGAAAAATCCCACAAACACATGGAGGCTTCACAACTTGCCCCTAAATAACCAATGGATCAATGACCAAATAAAAACAGAGATCAAGCAATATATGGAGACAAATGGCAGAAATAACTCAACACCATAAAATCTGTTGGACGCAGCGAAGGCCATGTTAAGAGGAAAGTATACTGCAATACAGGCCTACCTCAGGAAAGAAGAACAATCCCATATGAGCAGTCTAAACTCACAATTAATGAAACTAGAAAAAGAACAAATGAGGCTCAAAGTCAGTAAAGGAAGAACATAATAAAGATTAGAGCATAAATAAATAAAATTGAGATGAATAAAACAATAGAAAGAATCAATGAAAGCAGGAGCTGGTTCTTTGAGAAAATAAACAAAATGGATAAACCCGTAGCCAGACTTATCAAGAAAAAAAGAGTCTACTCACATAAACAGAATCAAAAATGAGAAAAGAAAAATCACTATGGACATCACAGAAATACAAATAATTATGAGAGAATACTATGAAAAATGATATGCTAACAAACTGGATAACCTAGAAGAAATGGACAACTTTCTAGGAAAATACAACCTTTCAAGGCTGACCCAGAAAGAAACAGAAAATCTGAACAGACCAATTACGAGCAGCAAAATTGAACTGGTAATCAAAAACCTACCTAAGAACAAAATGCCTGGAACAGATGGCTTCACCACTGAATTTTATCAGACATTTAGTGAAGACCTAATACCCATCCTCCTTAAAGTTTTCCTAGAAGTAGAAGAAGAGGGAATACTTCCAAACTCATTCTATGAGGCCAACATCACTCTAATACCAAAACCAGGCAAAGACACCACAAAAAAAGAAAATTACAGACCAATATCCCTGATGAACATAGATGCAAAAATACTCAACAAAATATTAGCAAACCAAATTCAAAAATACATCAAAAGGATCATCCATCATGATCAAGTAGGATTTATTACAGGGATGCAAGAATGGTACAACATTCGAAAAGCTATCAACATCACCCACATCAACAAAAAGAAGGACAAAAACCACATGATCATCTCCATAGATGCTGAAAAAGCATTTGACAAAATTCAACATCCATTCATGGTAAAAACTCTCAACAAAATGGGTATCTAGGGCATGTACCTCAACATAATAAAGGCCATATATGACAAACCCACAGCCAACATTATACTTAACAATGAGAAGCTGAAAGCTATTCCTTTAAGATTGGGAACAAGACAAGGATGCCCACTCTCCCCACTTTTATTCAACATAGTACTGGAGGTCCTAGCCACGGCAATCAGACAACAAAAAGAAATAAAAGCCATCCAGATTGGCAAGGAAGAAGTTAAACTGTCCCTGTTTGCAGATGACATGATATTGTACATAAAAAACCCTAAAGAATCCACTCCAAACTACTAGATCTAATTTATGAATTCAGCAAAGTTCCGGGATACAAAAGTAATACGCAGAAATCTGTGGCATTCGTATACACTACCAATGAACTAGCAGAGAAGAGAAATTAAGAAAACAATTCCATTCAGTCACATCAAAAAGAATAAAATACCCAGGAATAAACTTAACCAAGGAAGTGAAAGACATATACTCTGAAAACTACAAGACACTCATGAGAGAAATTAAAGAAGATACCAATAAATGGAAACATATCCCAAGCTCATGGATAGGAAGAATTAATATTTTGTCAAAATGGCCATCCTCCCTAAAGCAATCTACAGATTCAATGCAATTCCTATCAAAATACCAAAAGCATTCTTCAACGAACTAGAGAAAAATCACTCTAATATTCATATGGAACCACAAAAGACCCCGAATAGTCAAAGCAAACCTGAGAAGGAAGAATAATGCTGGGGGGATTATGCTCCCCAACTTCAAGCTCTATTACAAAGCCACAGTACTCAAGACAATTTGGTACTGGCACAGGAACAGACCCATAGACCAATGGAACAGACTAGAGAGCCCTGATATAAACCCAACCATATATGGTCAATTAATATACAATAAAGGAGCCATGAACATACAGTGGGGAAATGACAGCCTCTTCAACAGCTGGTGTTGGCCAAACTGGACAGCTACATGCAAGAAAATGAAACTGGATTACTGTTTAGCACCATACACAAAAGTAAACTTGAAATGGATCAAGGATCTGAACGTAAGTCATGAAACCATAAAACTCTTAGAAGACAACATAGGCAAAAATATCCTGAATATAAGCATAAGCAACTTCTTCCTGAACGCATCTCCTTGAGCAAGGGAAACAAAAGCAAAAATGAACTCATGGGACTACATCAAACTAAAAAGTTTCTGTACAGCAAAGGACACCATCAACAGAACAAAAAGGCATCCTACAGTATGGGAGAACATATGTGTAAATGACATATCCAACAAGGGGTTAACATCCAAAATATATAAAGAACTTACATACCTCAATACCCAAAAAGCAAATAACCTGATTAAAAAATGGGCAGAGGATATAAAGAAACAGTTCTCCAAAGAAGAAATTCAGATGGCCAACAGACACATGAAAAGATGCTCCACATCACTAATCATCAGGCAAATGCAAATTAAAACCACAATGAGATATCACCTCACACCAGTAAGGATGGCCAGCATCCAAAAGACTAAGAACAACAAATGCTGGCGAGGATGCAGAGAAAGGGAAACCCTCCTACACTGCTGGTGGGAATGTAAGTTAGTTCAACCATTGTGGAAAGCAATATGGAGGTTCCTCAAAAAACTAAAAATACAAATACCATTTGACCTGGGAATCCCACTCCTTGGAATTTACCCAAAGAATACAACTTCTCAGATTCAAAAAGACATACACACCCCTATGTTTATTGCAGCACTTTTTATAATAGCCAAGATGTAGAAGCAACCTAAGTGTCCATAAGTAAATGAATGGATAAAGAAGAGTTGGTACATATACACAATGGAATACTACTCAGCCATAAGAAAGAAACAAATCCTACCATTTGCAACAATATGGATGAAGCTAGAGGGTATTACACTCAGTGAAATAAGCCAGGTGGAGAAAGACAAGTGCCAAATGATTTCCCTCATTTATGGAGTATAACAATGAAGCAAAACTGAAGGAACAAAATAGCAGCAGACTCAGAGACTCCAAGAAGGAACTAGTGGTTACCAAAGGGGAGGGGTTTGGGAAGGCAGGTGGGGAGGGTGGGAGAAGGGAATTGAGGGATATTTTGTTTAGTACACATGGTGTGGGGGATTATGGAGAAAACAGTGTAGCACAGAGAAGGGAAATAGTGAATATGTGGCATCGTACTACACTGATGGACAGTGACTGCATTGGGGTATGGGTGGGGACTTGATAATATAGTTCAATGTAGTGACCACATTGTTTTTTCATGTGAAACCTTCGTAAGAGTTGTATATCAGTAATACCTTAATAAAAAATTATAATAATAAAAAAAAGAAGCTTAAGAATTGAGATTATAAACATAATACAAAGGTCATTGTTTGAATTACTGGACATGTGTTTAAATTTTGTTCCTATATAGTACAAAAACTTTCTGCTAAGATTAAATAGTATTTTATTAAAAATAAGAAAACATATTAAACACTACTACGAGCTGCACAACTTGAGAGGCCATCTTTTACATTTTCCAACATGTCCCCTGGAGTTCTGCAACGCTGTAGGTCTAACACAACAAATCAAGTGTTTCTTCCTCTCAAGGAAATCAATTCTTTTTATAACTATGAATTCTAGAGTCAATATAGAATATATAGTATAAAAACCCCAAGATCACAAATGTATCATAATATTCTTTTAAGGTGACTAACGAATTTTAAAATCAATTTATGTTCATTTCTAATATTAATCAGTCTTCTTCCACCAACCGTCCACTCAAATTCCCTCATAAAAGCCTGCAACCCAGACCCCTCTAGAAACACAAAGCAACCAAACCAAATACCCCAAAGCAAAGTCTCTTATTACCTGTTTCTGAGGACATGAAAAGGCTTCTTTTCCTATGGTGCGAAGGGTAACGTGATGCTGGCCTTCCAAAATAAGCTGCTTACTGTCCTCCACGACGTAAGCCTGGGGAACACAAAGCACAAAAACAGCATCTCACTTGGCAGAAACCTCAAAAGGAACCAACCAATACTTGATGGAAGTGCAGTACTGCTCATGTCTATCTGCTATCAACCTGCAGCAGCATTTCTTCTTTCATTTACTCCTTCAACCATGGGTATCTGTCAAAATCTGTCTTTGCCTCAATTCAATAGAGTTGTGTTTGAGAGGATGTCTGAGATACAAATCTTGAAATTCTTCCCAATTTTCTCTAGAGCTCTTTCAAAACTAGACCAAAAGAACAGTGCCAGAACAGTCTGTTCCTGGACCGCCAACTACAGGGAGGATGCATTTTGTTATATTCCTGCTTCTCAAGTGCCTCGGGGCTTACCACACAGAGAACAAATCAGTGAGTACAATCCCAAGGGCGGGAAAGGGAAACACTGCGCCCTGGGAACACTTACCTCTAACGACAAATGCTTTTTTTTGCCTATATAGTGAACTGATTTCTTATATCAAAATATTTGTTCCAGCACATCATTCTTTTCACTCTTAAATTTCTTTTGTCCAGTGAAAAAATAACATGGAAATGGCTCTGATATACATTATTGCCATATTATGCAACTACAGAGGACTAAATTTTTTATGACAAACCCAATTATTTTACTGCCAGATTCAACAGACATAAAATTACTCAGCCAAGGATTCAAGAAGGCAGCATGAGAGGTGAGACAGAGAACTCCTCCAAAAACCACAAATAGTACGAAAATATAGTTAACACAACTAACCCTAAAACAGCAACAGGAAAGAAGGCTGAATCAGACTGCATGAGCAGATGTGCGAAACAGGGTAATGTACAAAAGCCTTAATCCAGTGGGACCCAAGCCCTTCCCCACCCCAGCTCACTGCTGTGAGGTAGAGAAATGGAGCAGGGAGGGGGTGGAAGACTAGGACTGCTGAGCACCTAGCCTGGAGATTGGCTTTGCAAGCAGAAACCTACACTATGTGGTGCTCTGGAGGGTGGGGAGCTGGGACAGGTGGACTGCCTGAGAGACAGATTCCGGCCGTTTGTGAGGATGGGATACACATACCCGGCCATTCTGTGACAGAGGAAAGGCAGGCAGTCTGAGAGGCTTCCCAGCAGCAAGAGGGCTGCTGAGGGCATGGGGTTTGCACGGAGCTTGCTGAGCGGGAGAAGTGACAGCTGGACAGCATTGTCTGAGCACGCTCTGCCCAGCAAGTTGGGACCTTTGAGGAGCTTCAGGCGCTACATTCCCCTGGGCTGGATGCTCATCCCCGAGGCTCCCCACTGTGACACGAATCCTGTCAAGCCTTCCTCCTGGTGTGACAGCACCAACTCGCAAACCGGTGGTCACTGCGCTGGCCTCAGGCCAGCCAGAGGGAGGCCCCACCTACAACAGCTAGAGACGCCGAGCACAGAGGCTTACACCTGTGTTCTCGGCCCACTGGCTCTGATACTGGAGACAGGCACTGCAGATGGGAATCAGGAAACAGATCTTTCCACCTCCCAGGCACCAGCTCAAGCCCCTAATGACCCCCAACCTCCCTCTAGGGGCTGAGCAGCTCCAGAGTGGAGCTGGAGCTTCTGGGCACCAGAGGGCACAACATATAAATATGAAACATCAAAAAGAACCTGGTTCAGACCAAAATCTCACAAACCCCAGAAAAAGGGCCAAATGAAACAACTCATCAATCTTCCTGAAAGAGAGTTCAAAATAAAAATCATAAACATGCTTATGGAGGTACAGAAAAATATTAAGACCTGAGGAACAAATTTAAAATGGAGATTCAATCATTAAGAAATTCCATATCTGAAATGAAATATACAATGGAGGGATTTAAAAGGAGATTAGATGTAGTAGAAGAGACGGTAAATGGAATAGAAATTAGAGAAGAGGAATACAAAGAAGCTGAGGCACAGAGAAAAAAAAGAATCTCTAAGAATGAATGAATATTGAGAGAATTGTGTGACCAATCCAAACGGAACAATATTTGCATTATAGGGGCACCAGAAGAAGAAGAGAGAGAAAAAGGGATGGAAAGTGTCATTGAGGAGGTAATTGCTGAAAACTTCCCCAATCTGGGGAAGGAGACAGTCTTTCAGGCCATGGAGGTGCACAGATCTCCGAACACAAGGGACCCAAGGAAGACAACATCAAGACATATAATAATTAAAATGGCAAAGATCAAGGATAAAGACAGACTTTTAAAAGCAGTTAGAGAGAGAAAAAAGATCAGAAAGGAAAACCCATTGGGCTATCATGAGATTTCTCAACAGAAACCTTACAGGTAAGAAGGGAGTGGCATGACATATTTAATGCAATGAAGCAGAAGGGCCTTGAACCAAAAAATACTCTATCTGGCAAGGTTATCATTTAAATTTGAAGGAGGGTTTAAACAATTTTCAGATAAGCAAAAACTGAGAGAATTTACCTCCCACAAATCACCTGTACAGAGCATTTTGGAGCGACTCCTATAGATAAAAATATTCCTAAGGCTAACTGGATGTCACCTAAGGGATATACAATGAGTACAGAATATAATTCATAACATACAAAGAATGGAGGAGGAAGAAAAGAAAAAGGAGAAAAAAAAAAGAACCTTTACTTTGTGTTTGTAATAGCATAGGAAGTGAGTTAAATTTGACTTAGATAGTAAGGGAATTACGCTCAAACCTTTGGTAACCACAAATCTAAAGCCTGCAATGGCAATAAGTACATACCTATCAATAATTACCATAAATGTAAATGGTCTTAATGCACTAATCAAAAGACACAGAATCACTGAATGGATAAAAAAACAAGAGCCACCCAAAGTCACCAGAAGGAGAGACATAATAAAGATCAGAGAAGAAATAAATAAAATTGAGAAGAATAAAACAACAGAAAAAAATCAAGGAAACCAAAAGCTGGTTCTTTGAAAAAATAAACAAAATAGATAAACCCCTAGCCAGACTCATTAAGAGAAAAAGAGAATCCACACACATAAACAGAATCAGAAATGAGAAAGGAAAAATAACGACAGACCCCACAGAAATACAAAGAATTATAAGAGAATACTACGAGCATCTATATGCTAACAAGCTCCAAAACCTAGAAGAAATGGACAACTTCTTAGAAAAATACAGCCTTCCAAGACTCACCAAGCAGGAAACAGAAAAACCAAACAGACCAATCACCAGCAATGAAATTGAATCGGTAATCAGAAAACTAGCCAAGAACGAAACCCCCAGACCTGATGGATTCAGCTCTGAATTCTACCAGACATATAGAGAAGAAATAACACCCATTCTCCTTAAAGTTTTCCAAAAAACAGAAGAGGAGGGAATACTTCCAAACTCTTTCTATGAAGCCAGCATCACTCTAATACCTCACTAAAGACCTCACTAACAAAGAAAACTACAGACCAATATCCCTGATGAACGTAGATGCAAAAATACTCAACAAAATATTAGCAAACCAAATTCAAAAATACATCAAGAGGATCATACACCATGATCAAGTGGGATTCATCCCAGGGATGCAAGGATGGTACAACATTCAAAAATCCATCAACATCATCCACCACATCAACAAAAAAAAGGACAAAAACCACATGATCATCTCCATAGATGCTGAAAAAGCATTTGACAAAATTCAACATCCATTCATGATAAAACTCTCAACAAAATGGGTACAGAGGGCAAGTATCCAAACATAATAAAGGCCATATATGACAGACTTACAGCCAACATTATACTTAATAACGAGAAGCTGAAAGCTTTTCCTTTATGTTCAGGAACAAGACAAGGATTGCCCACTCTCCCCACTTTTATTCAACATAGTTCTGGAGGTCCTAGCCACGGCAATCAGGCAATACAAAGAAATAAAAGGCATCCAGATTGGCACAGAAGAAGTCAACCTGTCCCTGTTTGCAGATGACATGATATTGTACATAAAAAACCCTCCACTCCATCAAAGAATCCACTCCAAAACTACTAGATCTAATATCTGAATTCAGTAAAGCTTTGGGATTCAAAGTTAATACACGGAAATTTGTTGCATTCCTATACACTAACGATGAGCTAGCAGAAACAGAAATCAGGAACACAAGTCCATTCACAATTGCATCAAAAAGAATAAAACACCAAGAATAAACCTAACCAAGGAAGTGAAAGACTTATACTCTGAAAACTACAAGACACTCATGAGAGGAATTAAAGAAACCAATAAATGGAAACACATCCCATGCTCATGGACAGGAAGAATTGAAATTGTCAAAATGGCCATCCTGCCTAAAGCAATCTACACATTCAATGCAATCCCTATCAAAATACCAATAGCATTCTTCAATGAACTGGAACAAATAGTTCTAAAATTCATATGGAACCACAAAAGACCCCGAATAGCCAAAGCAATCCTGAGAAGGAAGAATAAAACAGGGGGAATTATGCTCCCTGACTTCAAGCTCTACTAAAAAGCCACAGTAATCAAGACAATTCGGTACTCACACAAGAACCAATCCACAGACCAGTGGAACAAACTAGAGAGCCCAGATATAAACCCAATCATATATGGTCAATTAATATACGATAAAGAAGCCATGGATATACAATGGGGAAATGACAGCCTCTTCAACAGCTGGTGTTGGCAAACATGTAAGAGAATGAAACTGGACTACTGTCTAACTCCATACACAAAAGTAAACTCAAACTGGATCAAAGACCTGATTGTTAAGTCATGAAACCATAAAACTCTTAGAAAAAAACATAGGCAAAAATCTCTTGGACATAAACATGAACAACTTCTTCATGAACATATCTCCCCAGGCAAGGGAAACAAAGACAAAAATGAACAAGTGGGACTATATCAAACTAAAAAGCTTCTGTACAGCAAAGGACACCATCAGTAGAACAAAAAGACATCCTACAGTATGGGAGAATATATTCATAAATGACATATCCAATAAGGGGTTGACACCCAAAATATATAAAGAGCTCATGCACCTCAACAAACAAAACGCAAATAAGCCAATTAAAAAATGGGCAGAGGAGCTGAATAGACACTTCTCTAAAGAAGAAATTCAGATGGCCAACAGGCGTATGAAAGATGCTCCACATCACTAATCATCAGAGAAATGCAAATTAAAACCACAATGAGATATCACCTCACACCATTAGGATGGCTAACATCCAAAAGACAAACAACAAATGTTGGTGAGGATGTGGAAAAAGGGGAACCCTCCTACACTGCTGGTGGGAATGTTAATTATTAATTAGTTCAACCATTGTGGAAAGCAGTATGGAGGTTCCTCAAAAAACTAAAAATAGAAATACCATTTGACCCAGGAATTCCACTCCTAGGAATTTACCCTAAGAATGCAGCAGCCCAGTTTGAGAAAGACACATGCACCCCTATGTTTATCGTGGCACTATTTACAATAGCCAAGAAATGGAAGCAACCTAAGTGTCCATCAGTAGATGAATGGATAAAGAAGAGGTGGTACATATACACAATGGAATATTATTCAGCCATAGGAAAACAAATCCTACCATTTGCAACAACATGGATGGAGATGGAGGGCATTATGCTCAGTGAAATAAGGCAGGTGGAAAAAGACAAGTATCAAATGATTTCACTCATCTGTGGAGTAGAAGAACAAAGAAAAAACTGAAGGAACAAAAAACAGCAGCAGACTCATAGAACCCAAGAATGGACTAAAAGTTACCAAAGGGAAAGGGATTGGGAAGGATGGGCAATGGGGGAAGTCTAGCATCCATAAAGTTGTTCATGTAATTGTACATTAATGATAGCAAAATAAAAAATTTAAAAAAAGAATACAGAAGAAAAAAAATTACTCAGCCAAGATGCTGTAAAAATTTCTAAATGTTGATTTTCAATCTTGGTACTTATTTTATCATGACTAGTGGCAGTCTGCCACCCAAAGAAGATGCCTGCAGTAGAGCTTCAGTGGGCACAGGACAGCCCTGGCCCTGCTCAGGGCTCAACCGCGCCCCATCAGAACCTTGGGATGAGGGGACATCTGATGGGGTGATACTCATGCAGAGGGAATAACTGCTGACAGGGAAGGTCCTGAGATATGTCATATATCTTTCCCAATGATCTGATCCAGCATAAGTCACCTACAGCCATGTCTACTTGCATTCTCCATGCTGCAAAGGCTTACCTTTTTAAAACAAACCTTTATTTTTTAGGATTGGTTAGGAATTTTAACTATGCTCCCTTTCCAACTATTTTCACAGAATTATTGTCCAAGCTCTTGTTTTCTCCTTAATCTTATACTATTTAAGAGTTCTATTCTTCTTGTGCATCCCACTCCACAACTTAAATGACTTCTCAAGTATTCTTTCATTCACAGGGTCATGTTTGCATTAACTAAAGCCTTTACTAAAGAATATCTATCAGTCACTGTTTCAAATGAGCAAACAATAGACTTATCACAGACATCAGTCTTACCAACCTTGATTTCCCATTCTTTAATCTATACAAAATTTCCTTTTCCTAGCCAAGGAGCATCACAACCTTCACTTTCTTGTTCATGGGATCAAGAATACTAGTAATAGTGGGCTTTTATTCAGGACCATTTCTTAAAACAACACCTGCCCCACACAACCAGGGTTACTGTAGGCTTACCCATTACCTCAAAAGTACTACAGATGGGTACATGGCAAGATTCTGTGGCATGACAGTCACAAATGCCCAAAGGCTATTATATATTTATTTCACGGGTGGTTGGTTTCTGTTAAGGGGAAATGCTGCTGTGCACGAAAATAGGATCCTCCTGACATTAAGTTTCAAGCTAATAATGTGTAACTGATCTTTTTAATACTAAACACCTTCTAAAATCAACAGTTATCAATTTCCATAAGCAGGTTTATTGAAACTAAGGCAAAACATAAAAAAAAAAAAATCATGCCAGTTTGGTTTCAAAAAAGTTTATTAAAAACTGTGTGATTTAGTAAAAAGAACACTCTAGGACACCTGAGTCAATTTTAACTACAAGTATTGATCATCCACTATGGACATATCTCTGTGTGAGCCCTTGTATCAGATAATGCAAAATCAAACTTTTTCACATGGTCCAGATGAATACCCTTGAGCAAGATCCTTAATTTCCCTAAAGAATCATTTTTTTTAAAAAGCAGTAATACATGTATAAGATACAGAAAGGCAGACTGTGGAAAACAAGGCTCCTCTGCATTACAGGTCAAGCACCTTTAGGGAAGACTACTGTCTGCACAACCTCGTTCGGGTCTGCTACACGTTGATCGTTCTTTTCTAATTTGAAATGGTATTTTCAAGTAATCTGGAAAAACTGAACACAGACCAACAATAAGGTAATTATTAAGAATTACCATGAATTTGGTTGTGTGACATAGTAATATTGTGGGGCTTTATTAAACAACAAAGTCCTCATCTGTTGGAAGTACATACAGAAGCATTTACAGAGAAAATGTCATTTCTTGAGAATACACTACAGCAAAAACTAAAGGAAGGTAAAAAAAGAGGCCAACGGGAGGGGCAACGCAGCGGGTGACGGGAGGCCGCTGGTGGCCAGGTCGCGGGTGCCTGCAGGTCGCGGTGCTATTCTTCCCTTTTCACTATTTCCAAGTGCCCATATATTTACTTATTTAATAATACTTGCTGGCATGGAGCTTATCATGTCTGCAATATTCTCAGTAACACTCAGAAGTAAAAGTACTACAGAAGAAAGTCATCTTATTTGAATGAGTAATATATTTTTAGGCACAAAGTCCTTATGGAACTGTTAAAGTTATAAAACAACTTAGATATTGAAACTAGATAATTTAAGCAGAGAAAATATAAATAGCAGCTTATATTTGTTATTTAGCTTAATCAGTATCTCTAAGCGAGGCTTGCTGAAATAATTTCAAACATGTACCTTCCACAGGACGACAATACTCAAATCCACCTCACTGCACTTCTGAATCCATCTCACAGCATCCCCTTCTGACTGCTTTTCTGTATGCACAGACGGCTGGGTTGGTGGCTTCTTACATTCAGAAGACAAACTTCGATAAAAGAAGTCTGCACAAGGGCTTGCTGAACTTACTATCTGTTAAAAGAAAATCACTTGTCTACATAAATGTTTTCAACTAAATATACCCTGCCAAGATTTGTATTTTTGTAACTTATCTATACACAAAAGGATTATTCAATAACTTCTTGTCAATCTGTCGATACAGGGAGGCTACATGAAAACTTAAACATCTAAAATACTTGCTACTTCAAAATAACAATGCTATCATATTAGGTGTTAGGTGTGACCTTGCAAGCATCTAGGGAGGGTGAATGGGTAGCTTTAAAAAAATGAAAATAAAGTGTGAAAAGTATCTATTTTTTACTATTAAAACAAAAGAAGTACTTCTCATTCAAATGCTCAGAACACTAGGCAACATCCAATGAGACAAAGCAAATGGAGTTATTGGCATTAATTTGACGTTTATACCTGGAGGGAGAAAACATGAGAAAAGAATTTTAAATGGACTCAGAACTAAAGGATTTACCTTAATTAATGAAATATTGTGTTTCATAGTAAGATCTCTATACTCATGAATTCCTGCATTATACAGATGTTAAGCTTTGAGCTAATTATTAAATATTAATAAATATATACTTTCTCCTTAGGAGTGAACTTTTTCTCATAAACCACTGTCCCCATAGTTTTCTCATTAATATGTAGTCGTTGGTAAAGTCCATTCAGTCTACCAGATTCATCAGAAGGGAGAATGTCTTTGTTTCTGCCTTCTTCGGGACTTTCATACAGAATCATTTAGCAACAAATACAATGAAAATCACAACTTTAATATAACTTAAGGGTCCTGACTGTGTTTCTAGGGATTCTAAACTTAAAAAAGAAATGAACAAAACAAAGAACCCAAGTCCTGAAAGTGACACCCAGCTACTCAGGAAGTGCAGTCTCCACAAGTCAGCGCTCACTTTCCTATTACCAGGCTTGTGGTGCTCAGAGGTGATTCTAGTAACCGCTTCCTCAAACACCAAGGAAACACAAACATGAAGATGTCTGGAATTCTCAAGAGAGAAATAATACCATGCACAACTATATGGATTTTATACCAATGGGCCAGTAGTTTTCAAAGCAGCTCCCCAGATCAACTCTTCAGATTATCTACTGGTTGAAAACACAGTATTTCCAAACTCCACCCACAACATAATGAACCAAAGCTTTATAGATGGAGAGGAAAAGCTTCCATTTTTATAAAATTCTCTAGGTCAAAAATAGGGTCTACAGCCTAGTAACTCAACATCACCTAGAAGCTTAGGGCAGCACTCCAGAATCTCAGCTCCCACCCCAGTCCTAGTAAATCAGAACTTGGATTTTGACAAGATGCGTAGGTGTCTCGTAGGCACATTTTTTGACAGTTTGAAGACCACTGCTCTAGGTGATTCACATAGATAATTAACTTGAGTATCAGTGCCCCAGACAATAATATATTAAAAATCACAAAAGAGCTAATTACTTGAGTCTTAGAACTGTACCATACACCAAAATCCAGAGGATTATCATCTCTATGTTCCACTGTGACCATGTTCCCTAGTCAGTAGGCTCCCTTGTCTAATCCTGTTTTTTTTAATCCGAAGGATTATATTTATTTCATGTGATATTCTCAAAAGAAATTTTAAGTAACTAAAATGGTATTGTCCATATAGCATTTTTGGTGTTTGGGGCATGAAGGCAAGTTGCAAAACCCAACAGAGTTGACATGTCCATCTACCAAAGAGTCGGGGGTGGTTCAACTTCCCAGGACCAAGCTTTGAAAGCAGTGCTACCCTGCTCACTCCATACCTGCTCGCTTCCCAAGGTGACATCTGCAAAGGTGTGTTTTTCTGAGGACTGCGCAGCAACTAAAAACAGAAGAAACAAACTGATCACTACACTGGCAGGAAACAGAAAATGCCATTGAGAAAGTGTGAAAGTAAAGTGAATTTACCTTCTTTTTCCTTACATCGTGTTGCCTTGAAGCAAAACTTTCCCTTCTCCCTACTGGCAAGTTTGGCATCTAGGAAGAAAAGAGAACTCAAAGATCTTTCCCGATTTTATGACATGGTACAGTTTAATGCTGATTCAGGCTTCCTTAGTCAAATGGGAAAATAATTCATAATTATAAATAATATTTAATGAAAAAAGTCTTTGCTTTCATCTCGATGAGGTGAATGCCACTCAGCTCTTAAAGAGGATAAAATTCATTTTTCTTGAAATACATGCTCACATGTACATATAATATTTATACAGACAGATAAATAGGAAGTTTGAAAGATCAGAACTTAAGGGCCAGGGAGCCCATAATCCCACCACTCTTATCATTTCATTTCCTTTCAGTATTTTTTCATAGGCATGATTTAACACTGATACTGTTAGATGCACATACTTTGCTATGTGAGGAGAATTTTATAAAAAGGCACACATGGTGCATTTTCCCCACTACTGCAGACCCTTTTAAAATGCCAATATAGTTTAATGACCACAAAATACTCTGGGTCATGGCTTGGTTTATATGGAACTACACTATTAAACATAATGTTGCAATAAACTGCTCTGAATATATGCAATTCCCATATTTTAAATTAATTGCTTGGTACAAATTCCAAAAATAAAGATTACCATGAAACTAAGTAAGGGTTTAAACTTTCATCTTTTGAAATATGTTGTACAATTCTTTCCCAGAAAGACCAAATGTTCTGCCAGCATCACTTCACTCTTACGAGCACTAGGCACACTCCTGTCGCTGGCAGAATGACAAATGATAGAAACATTCTGCAAATCAATTTTGTCAGTAGGTATCACAAGAATGCGTACCCTTTTGTTTGAATGTTACAGAGGCATGGAAATACATGGAAAAGACAGTCAGTACAGAGGTACAGTCATACACAGGAGCAACAGCCTACCGACGGCAGAGGAAACAAAGAGAAACTTCCTCATCCCAGTCCTTTTTCTGTACTGTGAGACTTTGACAGTGATTATATACTCAGAAACTGATTTTACAACTGAATACAAATGAAATGCAAATAGAAAAATTTGCAGAAAGGGAATAATAAGATGGGAAAGATGGATCAAGATAGGTAATTTGATTTATAGTCACATAAACTAATGAAAGCACAATTTAATACTCAAAGTATGTGAAAGGCACTAATCATTTTATGATATGGCACTATTCTGAAAGAAAAAATAAAGCAACGAAGATGTCAGAATTTACTATGAAGAAGTAAAAAAGCACAAACCTTTGTTTTCAGAGAGATTTACAGATTTCTGTAATTTCCAGTATTTGCTACTACTTGATATTTGGACTATATGGAATTCCTTAACACCTGCTTCACTCTACCAAAAAGAAGTTAAGAGTCATTCAGAACTTTGGAGCACTGACACAGATATTCTAACAAAACCAAAGTCAGTATCACTCAGGATAAAATTTTTATTTTGAAACAAATAATATATGTTTCAGAATGTTCAAGTTATTTAAATTCCTCTTTAAACCTCTTAAAACAAGTAAGTCCACCTTTTATCCAAGATGTGGTCCTTCCAGTGGCAAATTTAAAAATACTGAAAGGTATTCAGTTATTACAATCTATCATAATGAGTTACTGGTAGTATTCAGTAGATCAAAAATTATTTCTTGTCAATTTGAATCAAAACTATATTATTTTCTTTTTATCTTATCTGAGATATGTCATTCCCATTAAGGCAAAAAACTCAGAAGACAAAATGCCAATACATATAGTTATTTAAGTGGTATGTGATTTTTATTCTCCTGAATAAGAACAAATTTGAAATTATTAAAATTTTCTTATTCATACAAATCCTGATTATTTTTGAAGATTACCAAAGAATTAGCACATTAGCCCTAAATACCCTAAAGAGGTGACCTTACAAATTTATGGAACAAAAAGCAAAGGACATTACAGAATTAATAAGTAACATTTCAAGTATATGAACTGAATCAATCTGAAGCTAAGGTTCTATTTTAATCGTGAGATCACATTACCTTCTTCAAGAATATTCATTTTATATCTAGAGTACATAAACAGGAATGGTAAAATGTTTCAAATGCTTTATATAAAGGAAATGACACTGTCAGAAATGTGTAAATGAAGGATTATTATCAAGTTAATAATGAAGGGAAACACTAACAGAACTTTGTAAATTTAATTACATCAATAGATTCTCAATGGTGAGACTAGAAGGCACATTAGAAGATCTCTTTTGGGTTGAGTTTCTGGGACATGGGGCTGCAGATCATATGAACATGTGCCGTATCAATGCCACCAAATCTTCTATTTGAAAAGAGCCTTAAAATTACAAAGTAAATGGAGAATTACAATGTTTTCACACTCTATTCTATATGAACATTCCTAAATTTCTAGTTTATGCAGTCTCATGAACAAAAATAATTCATTACAAAAACAAAGGAAGCATCTGAAATATAATTAAAAACAAAATTTAGTTTTAAATCAACTTACAGTATTGGTATTCTCCACATCCACAAAGACAAGCATATTGCCTCCTCTGCCCTCCTCATCTTCAAGAGAATTACTTCTGCAGACACTGGCTCGTACATTCAAAGATCGGCTGGTACAAATGACTGCAGTGTGTCTTAATATTCTGTGACTGAAGAAATAAAAAACTTCTAACTTAACCTAAGAACCTCTCCCTGTGTTACGATTCTCTAATACCAAATAAAGCTTTTAAACTATGTTCACACTAACTATATTCAAGTCACATTTCCTAGCTTGTAAGTATTTACTCACATACATGGCTTCTCCCTGGACTGCTGTCTACTTTCTGGCCTATCCCCCTGGATATTCAAATTCTGAAATCCTTGCTTTCCTTGGAAGCTCATTTCCCCACTACCACATTCCACAAAGCCTTCCCTGGGTGTCCTGGCCAGAGCACCGTCTATCACTCTCTTAAGAATTAATATTTACTGAGGGCCTCAAATGTACCCATGTTAAAAATACTTTATCATTTGTTCTCACACTAATTTTTTTTTTTTGGCATTCTAGTAAGTCTTTATTATTATCTTTTTTAATTCACAATTTATTTTGGTATCATTAACCTACAATTACATGTGCAATATTATGGTGATTAAACTACCCCCTTCATCAGGTCCCCCCCACCAACCCCATTACAGTCACTGTCCATCAGCGTAGTGAGATGAGAATCACTACTTGTCTTCTCTGAGTTGTACAGCCCTCCCTGTGCCCTACCTTACGCCTGCTAATCGTAATGCCCCTTTTACCCTCTTATCCCTCCCTTCCCACCCTTCTTCCCCAGTCCCTTTCCCTTTGGTAACTATTAGTCTGTTCTTGGGTTCTGTCTCACACTAATTTTTACAAGACACTTGAATATCCCATTAAATAAACATGTGGCACAATTATTCCTAGCTGATATTGTAAAAATGACAATGGTATTATCACAAATAAAATACTCTGCTGTGTAACACATAGACCACATATTCTTGTGAATGCAACTGGGTTTGATTTCTTCAGTGATCCCCCTGTAACACCATGCTAATCATCTATTCTGCAAGATTTTTCCTCACTTCTTAGGAGACAGGAAAGGGCACAAGAGGAAAGGACTGTAAGGCAGGCTGGACAAATGGTACCTGTGAATTTCATTATTAGGTGATGAGAGTCTGACTAGAGTACTTAGTTGTATCAAAGAATCATGAAGTTTACAGACAGAAGCCACTGAAAAGATTCATGTAGCTTAATTTTTTCCACTTTTGGCTACTTAGAACTTCTAGTCCTATTAGATACAACCTCAGATATAAACATGCATAATTTGGAAAAGGGTAATTTCTTTATAAGCAATGACATGTTAAGTATCAAATGTTTACCTGAATTAGTGCACATACATAATTCAGAGGTTAAATCACAATGTTTTAAAATACTCACCGTATCTTAGGCTGCTTTTTAACACTTTCATAGTAAAACAAAAAGTTAATTTCATGGACCCCTTCTTCGTCTGGGCCGCGTAACCACATTGGTAGCTGAACCGAAGCTCCAGGCATAAGAATGGCATCGGGAAGGGGAACAGGAGCCACCTCGGGCGGACTCCCTGTGCCAATGCCAAAGTCCACAGAGGAAGCTGAGGAGAGGAGGGCTGCACACACAGCAGCGGAATCTGTCACCACAGTCTTGTAGGCACTGCAGTTTTCAGAAGCTGAGGGACTTAGCGGTGTTAGAACAGCTGTGTTACCACCAAAAGTAAAGAATTCTGGACGTTTAGAAACAACCTTCAGTTCGGTAAGAGGGCATTTGCTGACATTGACAAATTCTACATATGCTTTTCGGATTTCTCCACAGAGGAGCCCTGTAGGAAAATGTATAAAGAACACCTGCATTGGAGGGAAAAAATATTATTATATTGTCTGCTACAAATTCCATAGCTCTAACAAAAAACACTTTTAAGAGACTATATTTCCTTACTAAAGGTTTATGAGTATTCTATTAATTATCCTTGATATTTCCCTGGATATGTGGTGATTTAACAACTCTATTTTAGAAAAGACGATGAGAAGAGACAGTATCACTCAGTAGTGTATTTTAGAGTTACAAATTACAGGTAAAATGTCAGTAACAAACAGGCATCAGCAAAACTCTCACAAAGGTGCAGATTAGGGGTAATTTAACATGGCTATATTAATTGAATAATTATTCAAAAATCCTTTATCAACATCAACATGAAAAGTAGCTCAACTATTTATTTATATATCATTAAGATGAAAAGACACACTACGGGTCTTAAAAGAGAGCATATAGATCCATAATTCCATAATCCATAATTTTAAAATCCAAAAAGCTTTAGTAATGCACACAAGGGCACAACCTGACTTGACTAAGGGTTTTCATAGCTTTTCCCATGGAGTGTGACCCTCACAGGGCTCACTCAAGCAACAGTGATGTAGTTGATTACAAGATGCTGTACAGACTCAACAGGAATTACACACCACCTCAGACAGAAGCACACACACACACAATTCCTATGAAAAGAAAAGAAAAAAAGACTTCCAACATACACCTGGCCACAGGATTTCAGGTAAGGGACTGTGGGCCTACACTAAAGCAACAGCAATATGAGCTCACAAAATCATTCACTAAGTCATTTGCATTTAAAAGATCCCAGAGTAAGCATGTCAGATCTCCACTGACAGTATCTACGAGGAATATAAAAGTAACAGTATAGGAAAAATGTCCTAATAGAAGTCATGACTGACACTCCCAAAGGAGTTTATGAAAGCCCAGTGGAAATACTTGTTTCTTAATCTACTGAACAGAACTTAATTATGGACATCGTCTTAAGGAATTAGATAATATTTGTGAACATCAGAAGCTTTAAAAATAGATATGAGAAGATAAATTAATGTAGAATTCCAAAATATAGATTAAAAAAATATGAAAGAATAAGGCAGGCATAGTATCATACTGAAGACACTGATTATGTACAGATTAGCCAGTTTCAAATAAACAGGCAAATAAGCTAAAATTTGTGTGGGAATATCAGCTTTGAGATGGTGTGTCAAAAACAGCTCCATGACTAGCTGGAATCAAGTACACACTAAAATTTAGGGGCACACTAAAATACGGACATTGGCCACCATGCAGAGGACTGCTGCACTGGCCAAACAGGACAGTGACAGACCCAGGAGACCAGAGCTACACCACGTGTTGGATACTGTATAACATACCCTCAGAATAAAAGTTTTATTAAGTATATTAAGTGTTCTCCTTCAAGGAGAAGCAGCGCACGTAAGCCTTTACTTTCAGATGCATAGTTGCTAAAAGTCCTTTTCCACAGTGGATGTTTGTGACACCTTCAAATTTAAATGGCAAAAAGGACCAAGCCCCAAGAACCTCACTCCCACTGATTCACCTAAAGGTCCACGTGTGGAAGGACAAAATGAGCCGTGTAAGGTCATCACTGTGGTTTTATCGGTAACAGCACATGACTGGACACAAATCAAGTATCTTGCACCCAAGTCTGGCTGAATAATTTGTATAAATGGTGCTACACACAACCTAGCGGGGGATGCATGAAGGGGCCTGATCTCACTGTTTTCCTGTATCAAAATGGTTCCTAACAAAAAATAAAAAAAATAGCAAATAAATGAAGAAAAGTTTTGAAGTGACACCACTTTCTCCAATAGAGCTTAAGAACAAAGTATTTTGAACCCACAATTCCCAGTAAGTGGAAAGAGCTCATGCTGTGTGCTGGTGTCCATTACACACATGGCAGTACACACACAACCTCTGGATTCTTATCTTTTCTCAATGAGCTTCAATAATTTTCATTCTCACTCTTGTTTTGATAAGTACATATTGGAAGAGATTATTTCAGCAGACACTGTAGATTAACTTCTTTCCCTACTCCCTTAAATACTTCAAATTCTGTAGAACACTTCTGACATAAAATGTTGAATAAGAATAGTCTATGAATTGGTTTTACCACTATCAATGTCTACCACTGATCATCCACTACAAAGTCTCTTAACTGCCTTTCATCACACTGAGCCTGCTCGTTAACTGACCTCTCCGATGTCTTACCAAATACGTCTATGGTGGCTCACTGCTGTCCACTATGCCTACCTTCTTCTCCTTTTCAAGAATCCCAATTTGTTCTCAAACTTGTTTCAACAAATTAAGTATTATGTAAAGTGCTTCCATCTATCCTGAGAGTATCCTTCCACCTGTAAATAAAATCTGGACTTACATTGTACTTAAGACTACCTGAAAGTTGTATTTAGAGTTTCTCTCTGAAGGAACCAAAACTGGAAACTGCAAATGACAACTTATGGATGTGGTCAGATGCATGAAACACAACTCTTATCAGGAAACCCATACCAGTAAAAAAAACTCACAGAAAAGGCCTCTGGCCTAAATGTACTCCCCCCAAAATATGAATAAATGTACATTTGTAAGTTTTCGATTAAGGTAAAATATTCAGGGTTTGGATCTATTGTTTTTTTTTTTTAATTCAGTTTACAAACTTTTTGTTTTATCAACCAAATACCAGTTGCTGTTATGTAGAATAAAAGGCGCTCTGCTAAAATACCCTTTTCAAGGAGAACTACACCTATAGCAGTAAAATTAAAACAGAAACAAAAAACAACTATGGTATGCAAGAAGAACAGTCCAGAACTGGCAATATCAAAAGTAAGATAAATATAAATTTCAAGACTGTTAAGTTAAATAGCTCAAAATCAAACATAATCTGGTTCAACTTTCCTTATATTTAAGTGAAAAAAAACATGCCATGGTCAGAAAATTAGGCATGGGGCTTAGAGGCCTAAAAGCAAAGCTCTAACCATAATAGTATGTTATCTGAGAAGTACTGCACTTGAAAATCACTTGAACATTTAGCAATTTAATAACTGAAGAATGTTTAAGTGATATGGTATAAGGAAGATTTTAAGCTGGTAGAATCAATTAAAACTGATATTTTGGTGTCCTTTACTGACTGATCTCAAATTTAACCAGAAGTATGAAAATCTGCCCTTCTGAAAGTAAGCTTTAGCAAATTCTTACATATATAATTCCAAACAAAATGTATATTAGCTAGTGACTTCTAAGCTATAATGGTGATTAGCCCTAAAATAACATTCAGATCCCAATTCATTTTGAACCACCCTCAGCCTCAGACCTCCTACCTACAGCAAAGCAATTCTAATAAAAATCTAATGTATTATTATAGGAACTTGACAAGCTTCAGCAAAAATGGTACATGTACAAGAAAAAAGAAAAATACTAAAGATTCTGTGGACTTGGATTGCCAAATAAGAAAAGATACTAGAGCAAGAGCAGCACTGACAGAGAGAGATGAGGATGGCAGGATACGCAGACTTTCAAAATATTAGTGTTACCAGGAAGATGGACCGAAGTTACTAACATTGAATTAATGGTAATTAGGACGACAAACAAAGTCTGACCCTTGACATTTAGAAGAGTATATTCCTTTGGATTTAAAAACAACATGGACATTAAAAAATAAAACTTAGTTTTGACTAGGGATTCTCTGCAAGTAATTACAAAACCTAAAAACAAAAAAGTAAAGGACTAGTAGATATTTAAGTTAAAAACCTTAGCATGGTGAAAAACACCAAATCAGTTAAAATACTAGTACTGAAGCCTGTCTATAAATCTTTTATTTGCCCTACACAACTCTTTAGATGCAACACAATTATCCAAGTGTAAAACGTGGGCAGAATACATAAGCTCAGCAATACCTTCCCCTTAACACACATACCATCTTTTCATGACTGTATCACCTACCCCACCACTCAATGTATAGATTAGTACCCATAAAAATTCCAGTGAGAGAGAAGTAATACCCAATTAAAAGGGTATCAATAGGGAATCATATGGACATACAGAAGAAAAAAGACTGAGGACAAAAAAAATATGAAGACTGATCAATCTTATCAATTATCACAGGGGTATAAAAAAACAATCTCATTTTTCACCAATCTGATTTGAAAAAGTTAAAAAAAAATCTAGTACGGTATAGATGTGAGGCAACTGGGCACTCTCATTTGGAAGGATAGTGCAAATTACTGCAGTGCTGCTGAAGGCCGCTTTGTAGTATAATGCAAAACTGTTAATTTACATACCCTTTGACTAGGCAGTTCTATCTCTGAAGTCTAGTCTAAACTGGGACAATGCATAATGCTATTTATTGCAGAACTGTCAGTAATGATGAGTAACTAGAGCTACACTCATGAGATACATCGTTAAAACACACTATGATATATTCTAAATAAAGGAATACCACACATAGTTATAAAAAACATTTTTATGGAATAAAACAAAGACCGAGGATGTTGTTAAAAACAAAAAGAAAAGTCACAGGATAAAATGTGCAGTATGATTCCATTTACAATTACCGAAACTATATGGAAGTGTACAATGAAAGGTCTGAAAAGAAAATCACCAATTTGGTATCACTGGAACTTTTTGAAGCTAAGTGGCTAAGCTTATTAATTCCCCTACTAGGTCCCCTAACTGGACCTCCTTCCAGTGTTCACACTTACTCCACATGATCCTTCCACTGATCTGCCTCCCACGGAGACACCTGACCCAAGGTAGGCCAGATTTCTCTCCCAGAAGTTGACATTTGTAATAAAGTGGCATTTGAGACTGGTCATATCAAAAGCATTGCTTTCAAAAGGCTTACAAGTGTTTGCTGCTAAATTCCCTGGACTTGCCAAATCCCTTACTCTTCTTTGACACTTACTGTTTTACAATAATTTAGTTCCCAAGAGACACCCTATATCCTTCAACTAAGTAACATATTTTCTCTTTTTTGGTTTATGCTACTTAGCCTCAGTTTCTATCTTTTGCAACAGCATGAGCTTCAGCTTTCATACGGCATGAAACAGGACATGGTGGGATACAAAGAGGGTGAAGGGAATATTGCTTTCTATTCATATACTTATCTATACTGCTTAAATTTTTATAAGCACTAATTCCCATATTATTTTTATATCTTACCAAATCAGAGCCTCTGGTTTTAGTAACAATCAAACATGTTCTTTTAAAAAGTGTTTTTCCAATTTCCATTAATATTTTGAGGGTTCTATTTTATAACCTGGCTGTGACTTAACAACAATTTGATGATTACCTTATCTTTGTGAATTAGCTATTTAACCCCAGCTTCACAATAATTTTAAAGTACAATTCAGTGTGAATATCAATAACTTTAAGGTCTAAAATTAACTCACTCAAAATGTCATCTGACTTTATAAATTAAGTCCATGAAAGTTTAAAAGTGAAATACCTCCAAGAGTGGCATTTCCTCAGTGATTATGGGATCTAAACGTCGATCAGGACCATATTTAATAGATGTTTTCTCTTCTTTTGTGTTGTTAAGTCGAGGACCTTGAATTTCTAAGTCCTGTCTCCCTCGGACTGACATACTCAAGGAATGTTTTCCTGAAACAGAAAACAATCAATGCCTAAAATAATTTGGTATGTTAACTGACATCAACTTAGCTTGACTGTATTAATACTGTAAGTTTCAGATTACTTCTAGAAAAATTTTAGACAACTATTGACTTAGCAAAGTTAATCGAAGAATCAAGCATATTTTACTTTCTATTGTATGCTGCTTAATTTCTCATTTCAGTAGGATTTACTTACTTTGCAGAAAGACTGCACATCACTAAATACGAAGTTCTCTGAAACCTGTATTTAACCATAATGAAAAGTGATCACAAAGATCTGAGAGAACAGCTATGTTGGGACCAACAATCTGATTCAGGCTATGAGAAAATTCTATTTCCCAAGGAAAAACTTCCAAAGCGCTGAAGAGGTGAATTTTTGCCTTTTATTCACATTTAAGTGTACATATTAATTTCAATTATTTCTGGATTATAAACAACTACATCATCTCAACAGGCTGTAAGAAAGAAAATTAAATACAGTACAGGTAGCTTTCTCAAAATTAGACTCAGCTAACATTCATGTGATATTCTTCCCAAAGGCTTCCATGCAGTGCACACAGGTACGAACAAAGCTGGGGCACACAACTTCCTTTCCTGCAGGACTTCTCACTTCTCGGAGTCTTTCATGTGTTGAGAGTCACTGTGATATTCCCAGACCAGATACATAACGCTGCATTTCATCTGATCCAGATCCTATTAGCATTTTACTACTGAATATGTATTGAACTATTGAATAATACTGAAATACACTAAAACATCATGCCAATTCTGCTTACAAGATGCAATTTATTTTAATAGTTAATTCAGTGTTTCCCCCCACTGGTGTCATAAAATAACATATATTATATCATGTATTTTAAATGAAGCTATTGGCTGTATTTTACTGACAACCATAACTTTCTGATACTAGATGAAGATCCTAGCATGTACAAGTGGAAAAGGAAAGGAGCTTCAAAAAGCTCTTAACAGTTACCTTAAAATGCAATAAATTAGTAAGATTACTTGTAATGAATGTTTTCTGGTGCTTGTCAACCAAAAATTACAAATACAGAACTAAAACATAGAATACTATACTCAATTCTGGTGTGAATTTTATAATTAATTGATACATAAGTGTTTATAATTTTGATTTCTTACTTTACTTCTAAAGAGTAACTTGTTACTTGGTTAAAAAAATTCTGTGTTGAGTCATCCTAGATGTGCAAATAGGACTATTCAACTGAAGGTTAAAAGAACCTACAAATTTTCCCGGTATTTACAAAAGATTTCCCAATATTAATAATCAGTTTTTGTCTAAGCTAAATTCAAGTCTGTCAATTACTATTTGTTAAAAAGTAAGATATATCTACTAAAATGCAGGGCTAGCAATAAGGGATTTTATAATGAACTCTCTCCTTAGCATCTTGAAAACTTAAATAACTACATATAACAATGACAAGACAGTATTCTAGACAAGATAGTTCTAGAAGGGTTCTCTGAATTTAAAGAAAAGATAAAAGTAGCCTATGTTAAATTTGTATCTTGTAGTTTTACGTGATCTGGGGACGAAGAATATCGGCCTAACCCTAGAATCCTCTCTTTACAAGATAGGTAACATAATTTAAGGTGTGTAATATCCAATAATGTAAAAATACTGGTCTTTAATTTGCTCCACATTTTATAAAAAGACAATATTTTAAAAATAGAGCATGCTAAGACAGTTTTGTACTGGCAGCTGACATCTCAATCAATGGTTACACTATATTTGGTTCAACAACAGAAAAAAATAAATAGGGCAGAACCTAGGAGCTAGCAAAAGGAAACATATAAGAAGGGAATAAAGTTATTTTTGAAGCAATGACAGTTTAAAATATCCCAATTATTCATTCTTCAATCTGACTAAACATCTTCACTAAAGGTACATTAAATCTATTTTTTAAATACCTTATTTTCATTCATTTTATTCTATGGAGATTTAATTAAGTATAGTTTTCTATTTGTTCATCAATGCTGTAGCTTTACCTGTGTGACATCCAGGAAGAGCACCAATGCCATCTACTGCCATGGAGCCTTGAATAGTGCCAAGATTATAAACCACTCCCAGAATATGCAGCTCCCCTATGTGATGGGGAAAGAGCTTTAGTCTTGCCTGTGGAGATATTTAAGTCACTTATTATCTGTTTTCATAATATCTTAAATAGTGCAATACCTAAATTCTGTTGGAGAAATAGAAACTCATGACTAAACTTACTAATTACTGATTCATTTCTCTTACTGGAAAGCATTTTAGTCAAAAGAAGATCTTTAAATTCAACAATTATAGGCCTGAATCCTCATCAATACTTTTAATAAAAATCAAAATATTCTGGCCAACCAAATATCTTATGAAATGATCACAATGACCCCAATACTTTTCCCAGGCTTCTCTGGAAACTAATAAACCAAAGACCAAGGTAAACCTCCCCACCAACTTTCTTTTGTGCAATTCCAGTTTCCTCATCTTCTACATTTTAGTTTCTAAAAAAACTAGAATTTAAAACAAGCTGAATAAAGTGACTTTTTAAAAATTTGTTTTCATCTTGCTTTTAGAAATGCTTGAGACAGAAAAAATAATAAAACAATTACCACTTTAGATTCTTCACTATTAATTAAGAACTCTGAAATAACTTCAGTTCCAATCATTTTAGGTTCACCTGTTACCTGAAAAATAAATTATTTCATAAAATACACATTCTAATGAATAAAGTATCAAATTATCAACCTTCCTATATATTAATACTTAAGAAGAGTAACAGTAATTATGATTAGCATTTATTAGGTGCTTATTATATACTAAGCAACATGCAGATTATTTTCCACCTGGAGTAAAAAAGCCCTGTAGTTCTAGACACTGGTAATTTATTCATTTTGTTCAATGCAACTCAAGGAGGAAGATAAGTCATCTACTCAAAGTTCTAGCCACCAAGAGTATAAAACCTTAAGAGATAAGATCAACTGCTAATTGTCAACAACAGCCAAAACGGCCATTTAATTTAATCTTGCAAAAAGAGCAAATTTTGCCATCTTTTACTCTTGACCAGCCCCTTTTTCCAAATTGGCTAGTTACACATAGAAAAAGAGCCTAAGCAGAACGCATAAAAGACTGGTGGACAAAAAGGGCAGGTGGAGAGAACACAGAAGGCCTGAATCCTCCAAATCAATGACCTCTATAAGAAACTACAATCTCCAGTCACGTTAACAGAGTGGAGGAGAGCTAACTGGCTCACACTGCAGGCAAACCTGATCCTCAGAACACTGCTTTACTTTTACCTTGAAATCAGTCATTTGACACAAGAAACGAAAATTACATTTCCCTAAATTTCAGTTCAGTGTCTTACTCTATCACTAGAAGCAGCTCATGAAGAAATACTAAGAATTTGAAATATAGAGGAAAAAAATATAACTAAATTATATACCGTGAAAATTTTAACTTTGGTAAACCTCCATTAAAAGCTAATATATTGGACAGATTAAAAAGCTAATAGTACCTTTAAAAAAACTTTTTCAAGAGTGAATATTTCATACCCTTCTAATTTGTTTCCAGACATTCAAAAATATTAGAAAAATAATTTGAAATTACTAAAATTCAAGTCAGAATAGAACCTGGGAAATCTCAATCTTTCAAACTACTCACAAGGAGTGTAAATAAAACATCACCAAAGGTCTTCAGTGAATTTAAATTAGCATGGCTTTAAATAAGGCAATCTTTAAAAAATAAAAACACTTAAAAGAGAAATAGTTTCAGTAGTTTAAAATTAGTATAATAGACATCCTCTTTCAAATGTTCCCTTCATAAAACAGCACCAAAATGTTGGAGTATTCCCCAGTTCCAAGGTAATTTTTACCACATTATTAAAGCATGTATCAAGGCAGTATTAAAAAATAAAAGTTATATAACAAATACTGGTGAATAAGCTAATAAGTAATTAGGTAAGAAAAATGCATTTGCCCAAGTTATTTCTATTACAATCAGCTGAGTAACAAAAATTATTTTTTCAAGTCATTCCTGCTTCAAAAATAACTATCTTAAATAAAAACCTTATTTCAAACAATGGTTAAGAAAAACAAAGTTAAATGTATATTAAGGGTATGAAAAGACAATTTATAAAAGAGGGAGTACAAATACAAGAACTTCATGAGAAATCAATGAGATGGAAAATAAAACAAGATGGCATTTTTTTTAACCAATCTACGAGATTTTTTTTTATGAATAAAAATGTTTAATGTTGCAAAGATGAGATACTCAGCCCCATATGCTTCTAGTAAAAAGCTTGTTGGTATAACCTTTTGGGAAAGCAATAGGGTATTAAATATTTATTCCCTAAAATGTTCTAACTTCATGCTAAGCCATCTTTCCTACAGAAATAATCAGGATAAAAAATGATGCACTTAAATGTTCACCACTGAACTATTCAAAGCAACTGCCAAAGGAGAGTAGAGGGCTCAGTGATCATCCACCCACATGATGGACCATTATGCAGAAATATTAGGATATATTCATAACAAGATATGCACATAAATCAACACAGAATGAAAAAAGCAACACACAGTATGAGAGAATCCCATATACAAGGGAAAAACACACAAATGGAAATGACTGGAAAGACATACAGTGAAGTGTTAAAGTGGTTATTTCTAAACACTGAGAAGACAGTTTTATTTTTATTTGTTTTGTTCTTTGGTTTCCTCAATTTTCAACAAGAAGCATGTATCATACTTTTTATGAGTAGGGAAAATAAGCATAAACACCAGTAAGTTCAGTCTGCTAAACAGAAGGTGAAATGGTAGTACAGCATCTGTTAGCTATTACTGAGACACACTCACTACAAATACCTTTTAACAACTTACTAGTTCTTTAACTTCTTCATTCTTCTTTCCACTGAAATCTTGAGGTTGAAATTTCCAGAGCAATGACAAATCACTCAACAAAAGTGGAACCTTCAACGGGTTTCTAAAGGCCACCTCCACTGTCACTGGTTCTATAAAAGAAAGGCCTAAATTAGGAACCCTGGCCACCCTCACCCCCCATGCTTCACGTCCCTGCACACACCTTGCATTGTGGCTCTGCCTTTCCGCCTAGACTGGTCGTTACTACCTGGTAAGGGTCTGTTCATTCAGGATTCGTTTTAAATTACCTCCTCTAGAACATTTCCCCAATTTTTCTTACAACAGAACATCATCCTCTTTTCTACACTCCAACAGCACATGGCACAACCTGTATCAGAGACCACACTGACTGGTTTTATAAATGCAGCTTGGTAAGTGACGGGCTCCTAATTTATCCTTGTAGCCCCAGCTTCTGGTGCTTTCTGGCATATAGAAAAGTGCCCTGAATCTGCTGTATGAAACAAATAACCAAAAACTCATGAATAAAAATTCAAGTACATCACCTTCTACAACTGCAAGTGGAAATCTTGAGTTATCTGAGTAACTGTTCAAGCAATACTGGGTGGGGTGGAAATTGGGTGGAATTACTCCTCTGTTAACCACAGCGACAACTTGTTCCTCGAGCTCTCGCCATTGCTGAGAGGATTCAGAGTCATATTCCTGATCAAGACTTACATGGGTAGCTGCTTGTTTTTCACCTTAAAAAAAAAATTAAATGTCATAATTAAATGCACATGTTCATTAACCCCTAACCTCAGATGAAACATATTTTAAATAAAAATCTAAAGGACACAAAAATATATGTACACACACTCTTGCATGTTTCCAATTACCTAAGAGAAAAAAAAACCCTTATCAACCTAGCCTAACTGGAACTTGGCGTATATTATAATATCGATACTCTTTTTCTCTTGACTCTGAAAGAATATATTTTTTCTATTCTTCCACAATTTTATATGAAAATACTTCAAACATACGGAAAAGGCATGGAGAATAAAATAACATATTTGTGTATCGAAATTTAACAGATGTCAACTTTCATCATGATAGCAGGTGTTTCTTATAAAATGTTAAGAGTTAAAGCCCTGTGTGACCCTCCCCAATCCTATAGCTCTTTCATTTCCACCAGTACCACCTCTTTCCCAGAACTATTTTAAAACTGAAGCTTTGAAATAAATATTTGAAGTATATATGGCATTCTCATCCATTTTTTTTTACTTTACCACATATACATAAACACATATACAATGAATCGACCTGATTTCTATGTTTGAAACATATAAATGGAATTATAGTTGAACTAAATATACTATATCATTATGTAACTTTTTTTTACTCAACTTTATGTCTTGGGTAGTATCCATGTTGAAACATGGAGAACTAGTTCACTCATGACCTACAGCTTGAATCTATCATATGAATACACAAAAAATTGTCAATTCATTCCTTGCTATTGTTTCACTTTTCCTCCTACTAAAAATAATGCTGCTATAAACATCCTGATAAATAGTTTTTAATAAAACACTAAATTAGATCTCAAGAAAAAACACATTAAGTTCAAATATAAGAATGCTTAGAATTACAAAGTTCACTTTAACATGCATCAAAACCCTCAATATATTTATGCTTTTGGCCAGTACTGCCATTCTTGGGCTCATTCCTCAGGAAATAATCCTGTATTTTAAAAAGTCTTACAGGATCAACAGATATTGCCAACTGTCCTCTGCTTCTGTGTACATTTGAATTTTCCATAATATGGAGTTAAGACAGCAGGTTTTTCCACAAAGATGTCCATCACAACCGCGATTTTATAGGGGGCAAAAGGGTGGAAACTATTTAACAAGCAAATGTTAAAGTGTCTACATGCATTGACTGGAGCATCTTACAGCCATTAAAAACGTTTATCAAATCATGCTTTATATTGTGTGAGAAATGCCATTATAATTACAGCTATTTTGTTACTGTTTTAGTTTTTGAGGCTGGAAGAAAAACACTCAAGGAGTGGTTATCTTGACGCAGGATGATAGGTGACAGGTATAATTATTTTCAAATATTCTTTAACAACTGCACATCATTTTTTAAAAGGAGAAAGCAAAAAAAAAATCTTTAAAGAAATAGGTTACTAGGTAAAAAGGTCAAATACACCTTCACTGACCATCTGCTGGCCGTCTGTCATGGCCAAAGAACACCCGCGTTGCTGAGCTGTCAATGTGCGGTAAAGGGAGCTGCGGCAAAGGGCCCTCTGGTGACAGCTGACTTACATTCTAGAAGGGATGCAAAAGAAAAAAATTTTTTTGAGAGAACTCCATTTTCTTCCTATTTGCTTCCTCTTTTTTTAATATACAAGGTAATAAAATCATGTTAACCTAGAACATAAAGATTTACTAGATTTACTAAATCCATCAGAATCATTTAGGCCCAAGACAATCTTCCTAAGGTTCCTCAGCTGGCTAGCTCTCTTTGGATGTGAAACTTCCAAACATTATTTTAGTATGCATTGTACTTCCTGTGACTCATCATTGCATCCTATCTGCCCAAATTTTAACCCACATGACTTCATATTATAATAAAGTATAAAACGATAGTTAATTTCTACAGGACAGATACAATACTCAGTATTCATAGTTCTTGAAGGAAAATTTGTAACTTCCCATTCTGTCCACAGAACAATGCTCTGTATTTCCTATCCTCCTGTCTCAATGAAATATTTTCCTTTCCTATTGATTTTTCTGGGTTATACCACAATAATCTGTCTACTTCCCACAAACCTGTACCACCTCATTTTTCATAGGAAAAAGAGGGGAACGTACTTTTCCAAAGGATGGTTAAGAGGACCCAATATACTGTAAAATCAGTAATGATTCAAAAAAAAAACATAATGAAGAAACAGTCCAGAAAGCTTGTGGCATCTTTTAAGATTCCAACAGCCACAAATCCAATGTTTAGTAGCACACTGCAATTCTCGTTACTGTGGAAGGGCAATGCAACTCACAGCTAGAACCAAAAAGCCTACCCTGCCACACTTTACTAGGACAGATAATTACATATATTCTAATACAAACATTTTATTAAACTACTAGATAGTAATGAATATGCTTTCTGTTGAAAATAATGACTCAAATGTAATTTTAGTATCTACTCCTGCAAATAAGTATTCACCTTGTAAACATAAAGATATTCTCTGAGGAAGGCCCCTTGCTGAGCAGCAGATTGTTTACTTTCATTGATTAAAATATGCCTAAAAGCAGAGACAGCATTGTCCAGCTGCCGAAGAGTATAGGACTGGCGCCCAATGGTGAAGTTGATGTGATCCTCTGCAAGAGACCAGCCTTTTCCTTTATACACTTGCATGGCTTGACAATAGCAGCGTAAAGCATGCTTTTTCTGTAAGAAAACAGAACAAGTATTACAATCCAAATTTCTCTTGGACTGGGGAAAACACACACACACACACACACGCACACGCACGCACTTAAGTTACTGGTAACTGGTTCCTCTCCTAGCAGAGACTAACATGATGAGGAAAGTGAAACTAATGTTTATGAAAACCCCTTTGCAATTATTACTAAAAACCGAGCAGCCCTGAAGCAGGTAAGCAGGTGCTTTGTCCAACGGCCAGAAGCCTAAGTCAGGAAGGACAACTTCATGAAAACCCATTTGGGAATTTCCGAAGCAGCAGCCTGTTAGAAGTTTGGTTGTTAGTCTGTAACTGAGACTATTTTATGAAGTCTCCTAAATGGCTCTTTCTCTCTGTACCACTGTCCTGGGCTGAACGGAAATATGTGTGCTAAAACTGCCATATATGAGGATACAGTGTACATACATATTTATCCGCATGTGCACATTTTAAACCACTGTTCCATGTGTCTGGTAGTGACAGAGGCTGGTATTTGCTGCCGCCCACTGCCGCGTCCTGCTGCACCCATGGGCAGGCATTTGGTGTTAACTATGCATCACTTCCACCCTCTGAATTCAGGTAACCTCTGGTCTAAAAATGGGATTTAGTACCAAGGAAGAGGCTTCTGCTCCAGAGTGTATTCTATACCCTCCCATCGCCAGGGGGAACTAAAACTTTGTACCATGTACAGCCAGAACTTTTGTTATTTTTAAGAAACATTTTCTTGATAAAGAGATAATGAAAGCTGATCAAAGTCACCTGCCACTCGAGGGCCTGCAATGAGAACTCAGTATCTCTTTTGTGGTATTCCTACAAAGATACCCATCTGAATTTCATCGTGAAGGAACATGGAACAAATCTAAATCAAGGGACACTCTACAAAATAAGTGGCCTGTGATCTTCAAGAGTGTTAAGGCCATCAAAGTTGAAAGATCTTTCTGAACAGTATTCTTCTGTTACAAAGGACATTAATGGGACAAGTGATGAAACGTGAATGGGATCTGAGATTACAATACTGTATTAGTACTAAGTTCTTGACTTTAACTGTTGTATTATGGTTATACATTTCCAGGAAACAGGAAATATGTCCTAAAGTTCTTATTTCCAGGAAATAGGAAATACATCCTAAAGTCTAGGGTAATGGGTAACCAGGTAGAGAAACTTAACTCTCAAATGATCAAATAAACAAACGTTTCTAAATTGTTCTTGTAACTTTTCTGTGTGAGGCTGTTTCAAAATAATTTTTACATGCTATTTCTTGAAAACAACAACTCCAATCTCCATACTGCATTTAGTAATGGAACACACACAGTCTGAAAAACTGAGATACAGAGAAACAACTGAATATGTCTAAATGTCAGGTCTAAGTGCATTTTTGATTTCTTGGAAAAACACCTAAACATATTTAAAAGGTAACAAAATTAAAATCTGCCTTCTGAAGAACAGAAAAAATGTCCAGATATACTGGGCACAAACACACCCTCCCAGCACTCCCTGACATTTCCTTACTGACTTTAATCTTCTAGATTGCCAGTTCTCTTTTTTAACATGCTTTTTACTTGATATTTTTATTTTAAAAAAAGAACTATAAAAAATTTCTGGGGAGAAGGTAAGCAATTCAACATGAATTCTCTCTCAGAGGACTGAGAAATGGAGTTATTGTATCTACAATATCCTCCCCATCAGCCTCACTCTTCCTTGCCAACAAATACACCTGTTCTTAGTGGAAATGTCAAGAGACATGGGTGCTCCTCAGTCAGACTTCTGTGTGTTCTGTGTTTTATCTTCAAAGGAAGATACAGTTCTTGACCAACTTCAATGAGACATACAGCTGCTTTTTCAACAGATCTGCATTTTTAGTCATACTCACAAGTTTCTATACAACTGTTTGAGAAAGAGATTTTCTGGGTTCAGGATATATAGACAGTGGTCATGAATTAGCAAATCCAGTTACCTTGGAATCACTTACTACATGAGGTAACTCCAGTTAGAGATCATCAGTAGGCCAGATAACATATGTATCTCAACTTATCACAAATGAAACATTTTTAACTTGCTATAAATTTCCTACAAGCAATATGCCCTAATTTCAGAAGGTAAATATGAGTAGCTATTCCCAGTCCGATGATATCGTCATTCTCACAAATGAAACCATTCATGAAAGCAGACAAAGATGTGAAGATGACTTATTTGTAATAAGACAGTGGACCATTTATAATGGAGTATATTATTTTCCCTCTAAGCAAAGGAAACCATATCCTTAATATTAATACATTTTGCAGATTTTTAAACAGAACACCTCTAAGCAAAGATAAACAATGAGACATGTTTCAGATGCATCTGCACTTACTATGGAAGAAGGGCTGTGAAAAGTAATAGTTACAGTTTCAATTCTTTTCCACTTTAGAGCCAGAGTCTGAGATATTCTAATTCATGGCATGTATCAGTCATTAAAAAATCACATTTAAATGTATAAATATTTTTCTAGTTTTGTATTTAATATAATGCAAGTTCACATACTGTCTACCTACCCTGGCAGTTTCCAAAAAACAGAGGGAAGAACCCAATCTTGAAATGTTGGTTTTTAAAAATCATGGCATTTTTTTACATAAAATTGAGAGTATGTTTTATTTTTTTGTACCTTTGAAATAACACATAGTTTAAAACACTGACATGTTTTGGTGAGTACAGACTATGAAAAATACAAGTTCATAAAAATTAATATTAAGTAAATTTTTAAAAATCTTCATACTCCCATACTAAATCAAAAGCTCCTTGAGAGACAAGACCATGTTGGTTTAATGGGTGTATGCTCAGCTCTAGGACAGTGCCCAGAAAAGAGAGGATTATTCAATCCACGCTTGTGCTTAAATTGACGGTAAACCACCATCAAGGCTGCTACCTCCTTCCCCTCCAGCAAAGCCTGCCCAGCAACAGTAAGGGGCTATTAGAGACAGACATGTCTCCTCATTCAAAAAGACTCCCGACCCCAGCCATGGCCAGGGACAGCACGCAGAAGCTTTCTGCTGAGTACTCAGTGAATACCGTTGTAAGGCACTCTGAAGGACAACAGAAGACCAGGTCTGAGGCAGAGAGAGTTCAACCACTGCAAAGAACAGTTAATACTGCTTGAATGCATTCAGTATGTCTATGATATACCTTTCACAAATGATTTGGTTTAACCTTCACAAAAGTTTGGGTAGAATTCTAAATTTTATAACTAAAAAAACTGATACTCAAAGAAGTTACTGGACAAAGTCATGTTGTGACTAGAAGATCAAGTTTAAACCCAGATTTGCCTAAATCCAAATCTCATGCCCTTACCAATATAACATATTACCTTGGAACAAAATTTACTTTCATTTTAAAATCATAA
Source organism: Phataginus tricuspis (assembly GCA_029783875.1). Taxonomy (NCBI): domain Eukaryota; kingdom Metazoa; phylum Chordata; class Mammalia; order Pholidota; family Manidae; genus Phataginus; species Phataginus tricuspis. The sequence goes on along the minus strand of JAQQAC010015530.1, from coordinate 2,603,933 downwards.
AAAAAATTGACAAGAAACATATTTATAAAATGAGTAGTAAATTATAATAAACAGCAAATTACTTGTTATAATAAACTGCCCTTTTTAAAGAAAATGCACTCACCTGTCCTGCTTTACTAAACCGATGGCCTGCCAGTATCATATGAAATGCGTATTTTCTAACCATGGGGCTCTTCATGTTTATAAAGCAATGTGCCGCCTGTTCCAGAAGAAGTGCACTTCGAAGGTCAGAATCCTGTTGAATGTTTAAAAGAAAACAAGGTTTCACAAAATTAAACATGAAAAGATAATTGGTGAAAAAAATCTGTTTTCTTAAAATAACATATTCAGTGTTTAACTTAGCATATCTGAGGGCAGAGAGCAAGGGGCAATCCTATCTTGATGACTTTTTTCCAATAAGCAAACTTTTTTTTTTTAATCCTTAAAAAAATCCCCTACCGTGAAATATTTTCTTTTGATTTCATAAAGCAAGTGTCTGGTTATGTCAGGTACCATGTAGTAAATCTCTGAGGAAATGCAATTCCTTTTCAAATGGCAAAAAAAGTATATAAACTGGGAACTTAATACAGGCATACTGATTAAAAACAAACCAGAAAACAGACCACAGAAAAAAACAGATTTACACCCATCTCATTTCTTCTGGAAACTGATCTGTGACACCCAACAGCATACTTCCATCCATTCAAGGAAAGGTAACAGAATATGTGTAGATTATGAAATAATCAAATCTACTTTATCTTCTCCTATGAAGTTTACAGTATTTAGAAGGAATTCTCAATTTTTGCTGTAATTCAAGAGGGCCACAATAGCTGTCTTTCATTTAAAAGTTTAGAAAGCTTATGCTTCAAAGATTACCAACTGCTTTAAGTTAGTAAATGACACAAATCAATTTAGTTTCCACTTCAATGGACTCTTACACCTGTCCAGAAAAAACACATACTCTATTTACATCCTCACCCATAGGCAACCTTTCAAATGAAAGAGCCATCACCACTTTACAAACATGTGAGAAAGCACTGAAAGTCGCTGATCAATTATCAACACTTTCACCAAGACTTTCTCCCGGTTTTCAGCTGTTCTCAGGCTGAACTTACCACGCCCTTCCATGTGTTCTGCTGCCATTATTTTCCCCAGGGAAAGTTGAAAAGAGAAAACATTTGCTTTAAATGCAATAATTTCAACAAATTGTAGTTACATCAAAAAGTGTTCATAGATCACTGTTTTAACTATCTCCATAGCAAGCACAAAATTATATTAAAGCAGAAACAAATCTGAGGAAACAATCTAGAAAACATTCAGTAAATGGTAGATATTATCTAATTTCAACTTCTCATGACAATTAAATGATCAGATGATTTTCCTAGTAAGATCCAACTGCTAGTAAGTGGGAAAATCAGGAATATACAATTGGCAAGTGGGTCTTAACCAATGATTGCATCATAACTACATAGGGGAGCTAGGAAGCTTACCTTATTTTAGGAAAATGCTTTCTTTTTAAAAAACTATTAATGCACACTTCTTTTTCTTAAAAAATAAATGTTTGCCACGGGGAGGGCTGTACAACTCAGAGAAGACAAATAGTGATTCTATAGCATCTCACTATACTGATGGATAGTGACTGTAATGGGGTAAGTGGGGGGACCTGATGAAGTGGGGAGTTTAGTAACCATAATGTTGCACATGTAACTGCAGATTAATGATACTAAAATAAAAAATAATAATAATAAATAAAATAAATAAAAATAAAGGTTTGCATCCAAAACACAAACAACAACAAATGTTGGCAAGGATGTGGAGAAAAGGGAACCCTCCTACACTGCTGGTGGGAATGCAAATTAGCTCAACCATTGTGGAAAGCAGTATGGAGGTTCCTCAAAAAACTCAAAATAGAAATACCATTTGACCCAGGAATCCCACTCCTAGGAATTTACCCTAAGAATGCAGCAGCCCAGTTTCAAAAAGACAGATGCACCCCTATGTTTATTGCAGCACTATTTACAATAGCCAAGAAATGGAAGCAACCTAAGTGTCCATCAGCAGATGAATGGATAAAGAAGATGTGGTACATATACACAATGGAATATTATTCAGCCATAAGAAGAAAATAAATCCTACCATTTGCAACAACATGGATGGAGCTAGAAGGTATTATGCTCAGTGAAATAAGCCAAGCAGAGAAAGACAAGTATCAAATAATTTCACTCATATGTGGAGCATAAGAGCAAAGAAAAAAACAGCAGCAGACTCACAGAACCCAAGAATGGACTAACAGTTACCAAAGGGAAAGGGACTGGGGAGGATGGGTGGGAAGGGAGGGATAAGGGGGAAAAAGGGGCATTATGATTAGCAGACGTAATGTTGGGGGGGCAAGGGGAGGGCTGTACAACTCAGAGAAGACAAGTAGTGATTCTATAGCATCTCACTACGCTGATGGATAGTGACTGTAATGGGGTAAGTGGGGGGAACCTGATGAAGTGGGGAGTTTAGTAACCATAATGTTGCACATGTAACTGTAGATTAATGATACCAAAATAAAAAATAAATGTTTGAAGAAAAAAAGCTAACATCTTTCTTTCCCATCCCATGCCTCATTCAGATGGCCAGAGGTCCACTCCTGCTACAGCTTGGTATTAGGGTGGTATGTCTCTCAGAATTTGTATATAGGTATATACATGAATGTGCTTATGTGTTAAATACATAGTTTTTAAAAAATAAACACACCTTTTAATACACAAATGGTATTAGAGAGAGTGTTCTTTATCTTCTTAAATTCAGTATCATCGACATCTTGCCACATCTACATTCCTCACTTCTTTTAAAGTTACAGTGTATTCCACTGTATAAATATACCATAATTTATTAATAGTCTTCAATTGATTAATATTGCTTCATACTTTTCTTACTACCAAAAAATGCTTTGGTAAACATCTTTATGGAAGTATTTTTGACCAACTATTCAAATATTTTTAGTAGACTGATTTTTGGAAATTGGACCAACCACTCAGTTCAGGAAAGCTAAGTATAAACTTCAAATTCTAATCAATATAGCTAAACTGATACACAAAGTTACCAATATATATTCCATCAACAGGAAATCAGAATGCTGTCTTCTATTCTACTCAGCCCAAAATCATTTAAAATTTTTACCTCTTTAATAAAAGAAAAATGACACTTTGTTCCTCAACATACTTTCTTTAATAGTAAAGCTGTTAAATATTTTCATGTTTAAAGGTCTTTGTAATTTTTTCTGTGAATTGCCTATTTATACCCTTTTTTGAATGGGTTCTTATGATTTTTTGGTTTTTAAGAGCCTTCTGTACACTTACCACTAGGCTTTTGTCACACATTTGCAAACAGAATTTCCCTGTTTTGACGCAAAGAGTTTCTTTAGTAGTAAAGCATAATACCTTTGCCTTTATGACTTCAAAATACTGCATCAAGCTAAGAAAGGATGTTATTACTCCTAGAGTCTAAAAAAGTATCCCCTAGGCTTTTTTGGTCTCTGTTTTGTTTTGTGTTTCATATTTTAACTTAAGTCCTAATTACAATTATCAAGTAATGAATGAGAAATGATTCCAACCCCACACACACACAATTAGTGCAATGTGACATCACCACGCAGTGAATGCCCTAACATTCCCTAGTAATTTTAAGTGACCTCTAATCATCCACAGCATTTAAATTCTCATCCTATTCCATTCTACTCTTGTGACTGTAAACAGTTGTACCTTCTGCAGCCTTACATTTTAATATCTACAATAGGTAATTCTCTTTAATTAATTCTTCTATTTTGGAATTTTATTTAGACTTCTCAATACAGTTTCAAGCTTTATTCTTCAAATCCTATAAATTTCTTAAGTATATGCCTAGCGTGCACATACGCATATACACCCAAACATACACGTAACAGCAATACAAATGTACTTTTTAAATTGCCTGTGAAGCTTCATGAACTGCAAAACCTGGATGGGCAAATCTGGACATTCTGATTAAGATAAAGAACATGCCCTAAACATCTTTGATGGTGTGTAAATGACTCTAATGTACCATCAAGTTGAAAACCAGCAGAGTGAACCCTTAGCATTCTCAAACTGAACATTCAAGGACAGACCAACTCAGGAGAGACCTGTAAGTCCATGGCATATATTAATTTAGCTTAACCAAAATTTGGCTCTTACATCTAGTAAAACTGTTGTCTGAGAATCGATATGCAGAGCTGAATACCCTATATTCGTATCTCATTGAAGCTTTGTTCTTCTTTGGTCCCTGTCTCTTATAGTGACACCTAAAGTAAAACATTGCCTGAAAACAAACAAAAAAAAATGGCCCTAAATAGAATAATTGCCATCAGTGTTGACGCAAAAAAAAAAAAAAAAAAAAAAGAATTTCACAAAGTGACAGTTTTACCCAGAAAGCAGAGGCTTTGAGAGAGTTGAATAATAAAATTTTATTTTAGTGGTAGTTCCTATCCAGGATATGACAAGTCTCCTACATATGCTCAATTAGGAATTAAGAAAAAAACCTGTGATACCACTTCAACAAGAGCCCAGCCTATGAAATTTGCCTACAACCAAGAGAGAATGTTAACAAAAGCTGAAAAGGCGGTATTAACTTAAAATTAGGATAAAGGGGACAAAATCATTTGAGGTAAACTTCCACAAAAACACAGCTGATAAAGGCATCAAATACACAAACGTAACCGACTCAAATCTCAAAGATGGTTCTGACATTTTTTTCTTAGCCTGTGAGGTTAACAGGAAAGGTGCTATTAGCTGATCAACTTACCTCAGGAGCAGTTTCTCCCAAGCTGGAGAAACATAAAAACTGCTGCTAATAACCCTGATAGCAAAAAAACTGACTTACTGTATTTAAATGCAGTAACAGACAAAAAAGACTATTAAGACCAGAATAAATGTTCAATGCAGAAACAAAGACACAGGTAAGGGAAAAGCATCATGTCTTAAGCACCAAATTCAGACATATTATCCTATGTGGTGGTAAATGTGGCAGGTTTTATCATCAAGCTGGGTTTGCTCTGCCATCCTGAGACTCCCAGGGAATAACACAAGATCCACTTGCCCATAAACTTGTCATCCAAAAAATACAGTCAAAGCACAACTCTTCACCCAGTCCTCACAGCTGTCTTTTGCTCAACAACATAATACATAAAATGAAGACAAATTTGCAGTTAAAATTTAACGTGATTTTATACACATTATGCCTAGTAGTCAGTACTTTCCAGTTATCTCAAAGAATCTGAATGACAGGGCAGAAAAGGACACTGAAAATCACAATTTTGGGAGAAATATACCAACCATTTGCCCTCACCCCTCACCCAAAGCAATAAATAACAATGATAAATTTCCTACAATTTCATGACAAAAAAAAATCATCCAGATTTGAAAAAGAAAGCTGAAAACAAAGAGTGGTAAAGGAAAAGAGAACAATGACAGAAAATATCAAGGTTACAATGCAGACAAATTAATGCTCCAAAGAAATTTTATTCAAGCTCCTAATCCACAAATTCGTTCTATATTCCCAGATAATTCCTAGGTTGAAAAACAGCAACATAGTCAAACCCAAGTTAAGATCATTTATTATAATACAGAACATAAACATACTCAAGAGCCTCTATTTAGTTCTGCCAAATAGTTTATGTCTGGCAACTGTCCATACTGGTCAACATCCATGCAATAATAATTATTGAAAAATTTTAACATCATCCCTTAACCTAATTGGTTATATCATTTTTATAACTAATGGTTCATTCAACAAACCTAAGTCATATACTATGTGCCAAGCCCAATTTTAGGCACAAGGGATAAAAATGTAGAAAGCAACATAGTTCCCTCCCCTCAAGAAGATAACAGCTTAAATTTCCAATGGCACGTCAGATCTGACAGCAGCATTACATGAGGAGATACAACAGAGACACTTGAACAACCTGGGGTATTGCGGGTGACTTCCCGAAGGACGTAACTGATACCAGGACTAGTGAATTAGGTGAAGAATGGAAAAGAGCCACAGCCCAGGAGTACATTAAGGACATGAATCAGGACAAGGGTAGCAAGGATTAAAAAAAGAGAGAGAAACAAAGATGTAAATACTTGGGGATAGTTAAAAAAAAAAGTTTAAGAATAAGAAGTTAAAAAGAAAATCCCCCCTGGTTGTGCTATTAACAGGATAGGAGAATTACAGGGCATCTCAGGCAATTTCTGCCCTGAGCAAATTAACAGCTAGTTGGTTATAACATACTTTAAGATCAAGATCTGTAGGGTAAGAAAACTTAAAGAGTTTAGTAGTTTAGATATGCTGACTTAAGATGCCTTGGAAACAATAAGTAGGTCAGTCTAAAAGGCAGTTGGTCATAAAAAGCTCAAAGCTCAAGGGGAGATTTAGGTTGAAGACAGATTTGAGACTAAAAATTATGACTGAACAAATCGCCCAAAAAACGTGTGCAGTAAAACCATAAGGTACATTAATATTTAAGGGGCACACAAGGCAGGTGTTTAATTTTGTTCTTAAGCATTCATCCAGAAGATGTGTCTTTAACCACACTTGAAATTCCTGAGTGACTGCTCTTTTTTGAGCATCAAATTTATATTAAGAATGATACACATCAAATTGCTTTAAATATCGTTATGCAGAGGCCAGAACCTAATTCATAGAAGATGCACAATAAGTATATGTGGTTAATAATAAGACTTAAAATCTGTAAATAAAATAAATTCATAACATAGTTATAAAATGTATGAAAGATTGCATTTAAAATCAATTCAACAAATAACTAAAGAAGCCATGTTATAAAATCCCAAAGAGAGATTCCCCGCTGATTTTGTTTTGCACACCCTCTCAAGAAAATACAAACTCTTCAGAATCATTAAACAATGCTGACTAAAGCAAGTGCCACACATTTTCAGTACCTCGCTGGTCAACCGGATCAGGAGTGCTGCAGCCTCCGAGTACTTGCTTTGGCTTTTTAAGATTTCAGCACTCAGCAACACACACCTTTCAGCCAGGACCATATTCCTGAAGAAAAAAGGCACAAAGAATGTTATTAGCACCACAACATCTGAGCACATCATAGCAGCCATGTACAGAAGTTTACAGTTCTAGTTTTTAAGTAAAATGAAATCCATGTCTTTGCTACCCACTTATCCAAAAGACTGATAAGAAAACTTCAAAGTCTTTGAACTCATCAAAACTTTTTATTTTCACGTAATTTCATAGTAAGACTGCAATGCCAAGTCACACTTCCTGTATGTAAAAAGCTAGAACCTAACTGGTGTCCCCGAACCAGTAGCTAGTTAACAAAACTTTTGTGAACAGAGAATAATATAAACATTTCTTTTTCCTTCCTCACTGCAAACTCTCATGAGGTGTATTTCCTTTCACTAGCTACTTTTAAGCATATTTTAAGTGCTCCCTCCTGGTAGTACCACTGACATGTTTCAACTGGAGAAAGCCTGAGGCCAGTGTTGCCTGATTGATTCCCGATCAAGATCTTTGTAAAAACACACTATCAGTTGATTTTTCTTTGTAACTACTACCATCAGTAATCTAGAATTGGATTATTCATTCTTAAAATTAATAGAAATAAATGAAAACATTCTTACTGTGAAATTACAAAATGCAATCCTTTTGCTGGGAAATAGCAAAGCTTTTCTCCTTTTACTCTCTAATCCTTATATCAAAATACTTGGTCTTAAAATTACAACCAAAGATTAGGTCATTCTGAACAGTGTTATTTTTAAACTACAATTTACTACTTTCAAAAAATACTATAGTGATCTGCCATGAACTTGCTACAAATCATAGCCTTTCTGAGAAGGTGTTTATGAGTATCTAACATTGTTTTCATGAACTGAAAAGACCAACTCCTAATTACCAACACATACTCACCTATATGCTCACATATGCTCAGCTCTTACAAAGAGTTTTCTTAAGCAACCTTTAAAACCCCCTTAAATCTTAACACTCTTGTCTTATTTATGTATGCAGATTTCTTACCTATTTCCCACGTGGTCAGTTAAGATACAAAACTAGGAAGTCAAGGCCTTTATTGTCTATCCAAGTAACATTTAAAAAAATCATTTGCATCAGGATACGGAAGTGCTGAGAATTCAAGTATTTCTATGACACAATCACTACCTAAAGCAGAAACCTTTACAGAACAGATAAGGAACAGGGAACACTTGATTTTTATTGTGATTTGGGGAAGGAAGAATGGCTTAAAGAAAACAGAAAATCTTTTAAGGATAAATATGATCTCATCAGTTAAAAAGTGGAGCATGGCATTCTGAGAAAAGGGCATTGCCAAAGTAATACTTTGTGCATTACTTTTGTGTATTCTAAGAAAATGTACTCACATTTTAGTATTTCTGAAATCACAGAGCTTCTTAAAATTGATGTGTATAGGAGCTCGGCAAGATGGTGGCATGAGCAGGGCGGTGGAAATCTCCTCCCAAAACCATATATATTTGTGAAAATACAACAAATACAACTATCCCTAAAAGAGAGACCAGAAGATACAGTACAACAGCCAGGCTACAGCTATATCTGTGAGTACTCAGTGCCTCAAGAAGAGGGTAAGATACTAAGCCACGACCCGAAGGGACCCAAGCACACCCCCGCCCCAGCGCACCAGCGGGAAGAAAAGAATCAGAGTGGGGAGGGAGTGGAAGCACAGGACTGCTAAATAACCAGCCCTGGTGATCTGCATCGGGAGCACAGACACACATCACATGGTGTACTGGAGACTAGAGAAATGGAAGGGCAGGATCCGAGACGGAGACTGCGAGCGGGTCCACACAGCTGACTCTCCGGGGACAAAAGAAAAGCGGGCGCTTTTTAAAAGTCTTAAAGAGACAAGGGCCCAACAGCGGAACAAAATCATCCCAGCGCACTCAGCCCAGCAGGCTGGGAATCTTGAGGAATTTTGGGCCCCCTAATGGGCTGCCGGGTAAAGCAGCCCTGCCTAAGCCCCTCACGGCAATAAGCAGCCTGCCATTCATTCCCCCCGGCTGGTGCTGCAAACGGACCAGCTGATCCACCACAGCTGCCGAACAGTGGAAGAGTGGCCCTGCCCACAGCAACCACACATAATCTCCTCCTGGCAGGCGCACAGCTAACCCGGAAGGGCCCCGGAAGCCAGAGCAAGGTCAGGAAGGCACCAAGGGGGGCAGAACGAACCAGCGTGGCTGCAAACCCCTGCAGTGCTCTAGGCTAGTCTGAGGGCGGCCCTGCCCACCGCAGCTCAGGGGATTATCCCAGAGATTGCCTCCCGGTGTGCGGGTAACCAGCACAGGCTGCGGAAGCCACAGCAAAGTCTGGAAGGTGTGAAGGGGCGCCAGATTTGCTGCAATGCTCTGGGCGTGGCTGTGAAACCCCCCCCTTGCAGTGCTCAAGGCTAGCCTGAGGGCGGCCCTGCCCACAGCAACTCAGGGGATTATCCCAGAGACTGCCTCCTGGTGTGCGGGTAACCAGCACAGGCTGCAGAGAAGGGTAAGGAGAACCACAAGCAGGAAGGGACTTTGTTCTCCCAGATGACACACGTCACCTGCCTGTGACCACTTCTATTGCCATGAAAAGACAGAAGAATCTGGTCCAGACAAGGATCACCCAGACAACCCCAGAGAGGGGACCTGGTGGGATAGATTTAAACAATCGCCCTGAAAAATTCAGAATAAAACTCATAACCATGCTAATGGACCTACAGAGAAATATGCAAGAGCAAAGGGAGGAAGTCAGGAGGAACGTTACACAAATGAAACAATCAACTGATGGACTCAAGAGCAGACTACATGAGGTGCAAGAGACTGTTAATGGAAAAGAAATCAGAGAACAGGAGTACAGAGAAGCTGAGGCACAGAGAGATAAAAGGATCTCTAGGAATGAAAGAAAATATTAGGAGAACTGTGTGACCAATCTAAATGGAACATTATTTGCATTATAGGAGTACCAGAAGAAGAAGAGAGAGAAAAAGGGATAGAAAGTGTCTTTGAAGACATAATTGAGGAAAACTTCGCCAAGCTGGGAAAGGAAATACTTCCTCAGACCATGGAAGCCCACATATCTCCCAACACAAGGGACCCAAGGAACACAGACCAGTGGTACAGAATAGAAAATCCAAACATTAACCCAAACATATACAGTCAACTAATATTTGATAAAGGAGCCTTGGATATCCAATGGGGAGATGACAGCCTCTTCTGCAGCTGGTGTTGGAAAAACTGGACAGCTACATGTAAGAGAATGAAACTGGACTACTGTCTAGCCCCATACACAAAAGTAAACTCAAGGTGGATCAAAGACCTGAATGTAAGTCATGAAACCATAAAACTCTTAGAAAAAAACATAGGCAAAAATCTCTTGGACATAAACCTGAGCAACTTCTTCATCAACGTATCTCCCCGGGCAAGGGAAACAAAAGTGAAAATGAACAAGTGGAACTATATCAAGGTTAGAAGCTTCTGTACAGCAAAGGACACCATCAGTAGAACAAAGACATCCTACAGTATGTGAGAATATATTCATAAATGACGTTATCTGATAAGGGGTTGACATCCAAAATATATAAAGAATCATGCACCTTAACAAACAAAAAGCAAATAATCCAATTAAGAAATGAGCAGGGGACATGAATAGATACTTCTCTAAAGAAGAAATTCAGATAGACAACAGGCACATGAAAAGATGCTCCACATCGCTAATCATCAGAGAAATGCAGATTAAAACCACAATGAGATATCACCTCACACCAGTGAGGATGGCCAACATCCAAAACACAAACAACAACAAATGTTGGCAAGGATGTGGAGAAAAGGGAACCCTCCTACACTGCTGGTGGGAATGCAAATTAGTTCAACCATTGTGGAAAGCAGTATGGAGGTTCCTCAAAAAACTCAAAATAGAAATACCATTTGACCCAGGAATCCCACTCCTAGGAATTTATCCTAAGAATGCAGCAGCCCAGTTTCAAAAAGACATATGCACCCCTATGTTTATCGCAGCACTATTTACAATAGCCAAGAAATGGAAGCAACCTAAGTGTCCATCAGTAGATGAATGGATTAAGAAGATGTGGTACAAATACAAGTGGAATATTATTCAGCCATAAGAAAAAAACAAATCCTACCATTTGCAACAACATGGATGGAGCTAGAGGAGTATTATGCTCAGTGAAATAAGCCAAGTCGTAAAAGACAAGTATCAAATGATTTCACTCATATGTGGAGTATAAGAACAAAGAAAAAAAAAAAAAAAAACTAAAGGAACAAAACAGCAGTAGACTCACAGAACCCAAGAACGGTCTAACAGTTACCAAAGGGAAAGGGACTGGGGAAGATGGGTGGGAAGGGAGGGATAAGAGGGTAAAAGGGGCATTACGATTAGCAGACATAATGTTGGGGGGGCATGGGAGGGCTATACAACTCAGAGAAGACAAGTAGTGATTCTATAGCATCTCACTACGCTGATGGACAGTGACTGTAATGGGGTTGATGGGGGGGACCTGATGAAGGGGGTAGTTTAATCACCATAATATTGCACATGTAATTGTAGATTAATGATACCAAAATAAATTATTTAAAAAAAAAGTGAAGGGATGGAAAAAGATATTTCATGCAAACAACAAGGAGAAAAAAAAGGTGTTGCAGTACTTGTATCAAACAAAATAGACTTCAAAACAAAGAAAGTAGCAAGAGATAAAGAAGGACATTACATAATGATAAAGGGGTCAGTCAAACAAGAGGATATAACCATTATAAATATATATGCACCCAACACAGGAGTGCCAACACATGCGAAAAAAATACTAACAGAATTAAAGGAGGAAATAGAAAGCAATGAATTCATTTTAGGAGACTTCAACACACCATTCACTCCAAAGGACAGATCAACCAGACAGAAAATAAGTAAAGACACAGAGGCACTGAACAACACACCAGAACAGATGGACCTAACAGACATCTACAGAACTCTACACCCAAAAGCAGCAGGATACACATTCTTCTCAAGTGCACATGGAACATTTTCCAGAATAGACCACATACTAGGCCATGAAAAGAATCTCAGTAAATTTAAAAATATTGAAATTCTACCAACCAACTTCTCAGATCACAAAGGTAGAAAACTAGAAATAAATTGTACAAAGAAAACAAAAAGGCTCACAAATACATGGAGGCTTAACAACATGCTCCTAAATAATGAATGGATCAACAACCAAATTAAAACAGAGATCAAACAATATATGGAGACAAATGACAACAACAGCACAAAGTCCCAACTTCTGTGGGACGCAGCAAAGGCAGTTCGAAGAGGAAAGTATATTGCAATCCAGGCCTATATAAGAAGAAAGAACAATCCTAAATGAATAGTCTAAAGTCACAACTATTGAAATTGGAAAAAGAAGAACAAATGAGGCCCAAAGTCACCAGAAGGAGGGACATAATAAAGATCAGAGAAGAAATAAATAAAATTGAGAAGAATAAAACAATAGAAAAAATGAATGAAACCAAGAGCTGGTTCTTTGAAAAAATAAACAAAATAGATAACCCCCTACCAGACTTATAAAGAGAAAAAGAGAATCTACACACATAAACAGAATCAGAAATGAGAAAGGAAAAATCATAATGGACCACACAAAACTACAAAGAATTATTAGAGAATACTATGAAAATCTATATGCTAACAAGCTGGAAAACCTAGAAAAAATGGACAACTTCTTAGAAAAATACAACCTTCCAAGACTGACCAAGGAAGAAATAGATAACCTAAACAGACCAATTACCAGCAACGAAATTGAATCAGTAATCAGAAAACCACCCAAGAACAAAAGGCCCAGGCCAGATGGATTCACTGCTGAATTTTATCAGACATAGAGAGAAGAAATAATAACCATTCTCATTAAAGTTTTCCAAAAAATAGAAGAGGAGGGAATACTTCCAAACTCATTCTATGAAGCCAGCATCACTCTAATACCAAAACCAGGCAAAGACCTCACCAAAAAAAGAAAATTACAGACCAATATCCCTGATGAACACAAATGCAAAAATACTCAACAAAATATTAGCAAACCAAATTCAAAAATACATCAAGAGGATCATACACCATGATCAAGTGGGATTCATCTCAGGGATGCAAGGATGGTACAACATTTGAAAATGCATCCACATCATCCACCACACCAATGAGAACAACAAAAACCACATGATCATGTCCATAGATGCTGAAAAAACATTTGACAAAATTCAACATCCATTCATGATAAAAACTCTCATACAAAACGGGTATAGAGGGCAAGTACCTCAACATCATAAAGGCCATATATGACAAACCCACAGCCAACATCATACTTAACAGCGAGAAACTGAAAGCTTCTCATCTAAGATCGGGAACAAGACAGGAGTGCCCACTCTCCCCACTGTTATTCAACATAGTACTGGAGGTCCTAGCCACGGCAATCAGACAAAACAAAGACATACAAGGCATCTAGATTGGTAAAGAAAAAGTCAAACTTTCACTATTTGCAGATGACATGATATTGTACATAAAAAACCCTAAAGACTCCACTCCAAAACTACTAGAACTTATATCTGAATTCAGCAAAGTTGCAGGGTACAAAATTAACACACAGAAATCTGTTGCTTTCCTATACACTAATGATGAACTAACAGAATGAGAAATCAGGAAAACAATTACATTCACAACTGCATCAAAAAGAATAAAATACCTAGGAATAAACCTAACAAAGGAAGTGAAAGACCTATACCCTGAAAACTACAAGACACTCCTAAGAGAAATTAAAGAAGACACTAACAAATGGAAATTTATCCCATGCTCTTGGCTATGAAGAATAAATATTGTCAAAATGGCTATACTACCTAAAGCAATCTACAGATTCAATGCAATCTCTATCAAAATACCAACAGCATTCTTCAATGAACTGGAACAAATAGTTCTAAAATTCATATGGAAACACAAAAGACCCCGAATAGCCAAAGCAATCTTGAGAAGGAAGAATAAAACAGGGGGAATTATGTTCCCTGACTTCAAGCTATACTAAAAAGCCACAATAATCAAAACAATTTGGTAGTGGCACAAGAACCGACCCACAGACTAATGGAACAGAATAGAGAGTTCAGACATTAACCCAAACATATACAGTCAATTAATATACGATAAAGGGGCCATGGATATACAATGGGGAAATGACAGCCTCTTCAACAGCTGGTGTTGGCAAAACTAAGAGAATGAAACTGGATTACTGTCTAACCCCATACACAAAAGTAAACTCAAAATGGATCAAAGACCTGAATGTAAGTCATGAAACCATAAAACTCTTAGAAAAAAACATAGGCAAAAATCTCTTGGACATAAACATGAGCAACTTCTTCATGAACATTTCTCCACAGGCAAGGGAAACAAAAGCAAAAATGAACAAGTGGGACAATATCAAGCTGAAAAGCTTCTGTACAGCAAGGACACCATCAGTAGAACAAAAAGACATCCTACAGTATGGGAAAATATATTCATAAATGACATATCTGATAAGGGGTTGACATCCAAAATATATAAGGAGCTCATGCACCTCAATAAACAAAAAGCAAATAATCCAATTAAGAAATGGGCAGAGAATATGAACAGAAACTTCTGCAAAGAAGAAATTCAGATGGTCAACAGGCACATGAAAAGATGCTCCACATCGCTAAATACCAGAGAAATGCAAATTAAAACCACAATGAGATACCACCTCACACCAGTAAGGATGGCCAACATCCAAAACACAAACAACAACAAATGTTGGCAAGGATGTGGAGAAAAGGGAACCCTCCAACACTGCTGGTGGGAATGCAAATTAGTATAACCATTGTAGAAAGCAGTATGGAGGTTCCTCGAAAAACTCAAAATAGAAATACCAGTTGACCCAGGAATCCCACTCCTAGGAATTTACCCTAAGAATGTAGCATTCCAGATTCAAAGACATATGCACCCCTATGTTTATCGCAGCACTATTTACAATAGCCAAGAAATGGAAGCAACCTAAGTGTCCATCAGTAGATGAATGGATAAAGAAGATGTGGTACATATACACAATGGAATACTATTCAACCATAAGAAGAAAACAAATCCTACCATTTACAACAACATGGATGGAGCTAGAGGGTATTATGCTCAGTGAAATAAGCCAGGCGGAAAAAGACAAGTATCAAATGATTTCACTCATATGTGGAGTATAAGAACAAAGAAAAAACTGAAGGAACAAAACAGCAGCAGACTCACAGAACCGAAGAATGGACTAACAGTTACCAAAGGGAAAGGGACTGGGGAGGATAGGTAGGAAGGGAGGGACAAGGGGGAAAAAGGGGCATTACGATTAGCAGACCTAATATTGGGGGGGCACTGGGAGGGCTGTACAACTCAGAGAAGACAGTAGTGATTCTATAGCATCTCACTATGCTGATGGACAGTGACTGTAATGGGGTATGTGGTGGGGGACTTGATCTGGGGAGTCTAGTAACCATAATGTTGCACATGTAATTGTAGATTAACGATACGAAAATAAAAAAAATAAAAAATGAAAAATATAAATAAATAAATAATAATTGATATGTATAATTGATGTGTTTCCAATTTACCCCCCCAAAATAGACTCAACTTATGATAAAGCTTATCAATTTTGGTAACTTAGAATGGAGATTCTAAGGGAGACATGTGGCACCAGGCACTCAGTGAGGACCATGCATCCTGTGCTGGGCAGGAGGCTGAAACAGCACCACCACAGCTCATCTGACTCTGGGGCCACTGCACCTCACTCTTCCTTTTCTTTTCCATCAGTCCATGTGCATCTCTTTGCAGCTCTTGAAGACAAGGAATATCTTTCTAGAGAAAGAATATTCAAACTTCTTGAAACTCTTGTTACTCTGGCTGCCTCCATCCCTCACTCTCCAAGTTCTACTTTTTGCATCTCTCCTTTTCAGAACCCTTCAGTGGTTCCTCTTTCTCAGGAGGCTCTTTCTCTTGCCAGAAGGGCCAACACATTCTTGAATAGATTATAAAGTATAGCAGGTAGGATTTGATACTGTCACCAACATTTATTAGGTGAATGCTGTTGGAAAAGTTAATCTTTTAAGTTTCAGTCTCATCTGTAAAACTGAGGTGATAAAGTACCCCCATTTGGTAAGTTTGGTGTAAAGATTAAATGAAAGTACAGAGTCATTTTGGCAGATGGGTAAATGCTGAGCACACAGTGTTACTGCTTATCAGTGTTGCACTATAAACACACACTGTTACCACTGCTCTTTCCCTTTTGGCACTGTAGGAGACAAAAATGCCTCTGTGTCTCTTGCAACCCATACATTCTACATAGAAATGTCAGATTACTCTTCCTGCAAAATTAATTTTATTATGTCAAGGTTCTACTCAAATATTCAGTAAATCCCATTTGCTACTACATACATTCTTACAGCTTAACAGTAACATTAATAAATGAGAGTTAAGAAGGCTCCCCGCACTGCTTTCTTTCAAAACACCTCCTCATTTACGCAACAGCCAGGGCTCTACTGTGTCTCACCAGTGACACTGAATCCAAACAGTATCCTTGCTGATCACAGTCCTGAAAGGTCTTCATGGTATCAAATCCCAACCACCTTTCTTTCAAGGTCTATTCCTCAAACATGCCGTGTAACTTCCTCTGACCATTTCACACCAGTTCATGGTCTCCTTACAATGGTGAGTTCTAACTCTATACAAAGTGCCAACAGAACTCACTGTGTGTACAAAACACTTCTCATCTCCTTTCCCTGGACTATCATTTCACTCTGTTTTTGATGAACTCCTGGCTTAACAGCAGTTAGGTTAGAGATGTCCCCATGGTACAAACCACCCTCAACATGAAATATAACCTCAACAACACATATATCAAATTCTTAACCACAAATCCGAACAAAAGAAGAAAGGAAAGGGGGATGTAATAGAATGCTAATTCAAGAAAAAATGGACGTGACCTAAGCATTCTAGTCACCTACTTGCAGATATCCCGGTAAGTCTGGATCGCCGTATCCATGTAATGTGCAGGGTACGGCCTAGGTGCTCCTGGCTGAAGAAAAGCTGACACTGCTGCCATTTCCTAGAGGAAAGAAAAGACATTATTTGTACTCTTTCAAAAGAAGAAATATTCTTGTAGTTTAGAATTCAGGAGCCTAAAAATTGGAATGAAGTTTGCTAGGGTTTTTTATGTATGCACATGTATAAATTTCAGAGTAACGTAAACTTGAAAAATATATGAAAAATATATTTGTATGCGTTTAGTTTTAAATTCTTCTACTCAAGTCTGTCATTCGTTTAAATGAGATTTTCAAAAGACCCAGTAAACACTTCGAGTTATGATATATATTAGCCTAGCATAAGATTTCTTCTTCAACCACCTCCTCCTTGTTCTTTCCTATCCCTCAGTGTGTAGAGAACAGACCAATGACAGGACCATACAGAGATAAAATAAAGTACAGCTCTTTCCAATTATTGGCCATCAAAATATGAAAAAGGCACTCACAATTGCCTGTACTATACTTTCAGCTATTTATACACTCAAGTTTACATACTGTATCATAACAGAAGGCACAATGACCATATCTTAGACCTGTATTATTGTCTTTTCTAGGTCTTTTATTTCATTTTAAAAAGCCATTCTATTGTCAATGTCTGTGATGGTTAATAATTCAAAATATTATACAGTGGTGCTAAAGGATTTAGAAATGAAGACTAATATACAAGTTTTGGCTTTCTTAGTAAAAAAACATCCTACTATGTCCATACTTATGCTGTCATATTCACCAGGATTTAAGAAAAATCTAACTAGAAATTAATGAAACTTTAATAACTTGAAGGAAAAAACTGTTTGTGCCAATCTACTTTTACAATGAATAAGTGTATTTCTCAGTAACATTTTTAAAGCTAGAAAAGAATACAGAAAAAAATTATCTAAAAACTGGGAATATGACTGAAGTTTTTAACCTGACAGGCTCTAAGATCCATAACAACACAAACCGTAATGTTTCAAAATGCTTCTCTAGGCTTAGCACCCAGCAGTGGCTGCTCCAAAATTTACTGAATGAACTGAATGAAAATGCATCCTATCCGTGTGACAAAATATACTACTGCTCTGAAACATCGTGTTTTCTTAACTAGTTTAGATTTTAACTTACATAATGAATATATGGTATAACACTATATTGTACAAAAAATACATATTTACCATATATATAAACTTATATATATTACATATGTATACAATAAGTATGCTAAGAAAAAATCCTTTAAGAAAAATATACGCCAATTTCTAAGTTATTTTCGAATTTAATTCTGCAAGAAACATTAAATGGCAAACATACAAACAAAACTAACATAGTCTCTATAGATCTGGTGAGAAAATTCAGAATAATCAGCCCAAGTTACCACATAATCTTCAATAACCAACCACTAAATCATTTCTTATAGTCTATAATAATGAATTAATACATTTTACAAAGCTTTTTTCATCAAGAACCAACTAACCTTCAGTTAGTTATGAGTGATTAAACTACAAACACAGTGTTTCTTCAAGAATTACTGGTTGTATGATATGATTTGTAACTTTATCATTACTGTAACTAAATATTGTCCATAATTTTCATCTAAAAAGGCAAGTAGCTTAGTCTGTTCAACTACAACACACTTGGACTTGATCAATTAGCTAATGTGTGAATGATAAATAGGAAAGAGTCCCAGTACTACTACAATAATATAAATAAAATTTGTATTCATTCACAAACAATTTTTCTTAGTCAAGGCAATCAAAAATAACATACAGAATTATAACCTCAGCAGCAAAGGAAAAAGCCCTGAGCTCAGCTGTTTCACAGGCAGGAGCTTTTTCCGTCTGTATGTTAAAATAAAAAACGAATGCCTACACTCTGGTGCCTGTGAACTCTGCAGAGAGGTACATACCCAGTGTGCTCACACAGCTCTTGACTCAGGCAAGCTGCATTTCCTCCACGCTCCCCTTCCTAGGAAGGCCACTGGGTAGGAAGGAGTTCCTCTTCCCAAGCCCTACCCACAGCCGCCAGAATTTACGTATTGGTTTGTGTATTTTTTTAATTATCAAGTTAACCTCCAGGCATGCTAGAGCTGCCTGACTAGATTATACAGGTCACCTCCCAAGGTACAAAAACATTTTTTGTTTGTGTTCTGGTTACAAAGATCCTGGGTTTTAGGAGGACTGCCCCAATCTTATTTTCTCCATGGCTGATTATTTTTAGGGCACCTTTTATGGACTACAAGGATTTTCAGGTGTACACATATTATGTTAGAGCAGATAATGTCTTTACTTTCTTCTGAAGAAAAACTTCTGTACTACGAATAATAATCCAAATTCAAATTCAAGTTTAAAAACATACACATTTAGAAGGTACTAATCAAAGCTAAGAAATCTCAACCCTCATTTCTGACCATGTTCTTTTTTCTATCTGAAGTACAGTTGATACACAGTATTACTTTGGTTTCAGGTGTACAACACAGCAATTCAAAAATAATACACATTATGAAGTACCATGAAATGTGTAGTCACTGTCACCGTACAAAGATACTACAGTATTACTGACTATATTCCCTATGTGAGACTTTTAATGCCTGTGACTTTATTTATTTCATAATAGCCTTTATCCCCTTCACCTCATAAAGGACCGTGTTTAAACGCCCTAGTTTGAGGAAAATCCATCAATTCAGCATAATCTGAAATCTATAACGGACTGTATGCTCTTTGGACAACTTTACCCCTAGGTACTTTGCTTGCCATTTCCTAAGGAGAAATGCTTCAGTCGTTCATGGTAGCAGACCTAGGAAATTATAAGACTGTACAATACCAACCAAGGCGCCAGCTGCATAAAGCATTGCTTGGTCGTTCAGAAAATCCTTCTTTGCAGTGTGATAGCAACTGTAGGCCAAATCGTAATGCTGCACCAAGAAACATAAGTCAGCCATCTTCCGGGTCTGAAGTTCTGGCGCCTCTGGTGGGTACCTGCAAATACAGAGTAAGTAATGAGAGCGATTCATAATTAAATATTATAAAACCTCTAACAAGCTGCTCAACTGTCCAACACAGGAGGAAACCTGAGCCTGACTTACAGGAATTCTATCTCAATGGAGGGAGTGTCATTTCTCAAAGATACCGGGAACAGTCAGAGACATCTTCATTTATATAAGTTAGAGCCCTATACCGAGAACTTCTCAATAGGAGGGAAGGCAAGCATTTTCTTCATGGTCAAATTATGAAACAAATGGTTAACTCCAGGTGAACCACTTTTATATATTACTGGGAAAAAAAAAAACACCTCAAAATTATTTTTGTTTTCCCTTAAAACAGGATTTTATATTAAACATAGACTGCCATGTCTTAGAATTGCTAGACCACAATATTTTGGTTTAAAAGTGTTATTACTGAATACCTAACCTAACTCCATCTTTTTTTATAAATAGGGAAAGAGCCCTAAAGCAAGGTGACTTTCCCAGTTATCATGTTTATTTTCAGATATTCAATTACTTAAAGGTTTTTAATTTTTTCTTTATTTACTTAGTCACTGCTTTTATCTACCCAAGTTTTGACCAATATGCAACTAAGAAACTAAAGAGGTAGTCATTTTTTACAGGACATCATACAGCCAAACAACAGTCAGAGTCAAACAGGAAAAACAGAATAACATGTCACTCACAGCAATCCGGATGTATTTTTCAGCTCATTAATGCTCTTTTCTGGAACTTTACTGCCACTAAACCATTTTTTAGTTGCAGAAAATAGAGATCGACTCAAACCTTTCCTTGATATTAGCTACAAAAAAGATAAAATGTGTTACAAATATGAGAACTTAATCTTTTTATTTTACAAAAATTTTAAAATTCTAAGTAACTAAAAAGCTTTAGTAGTAAGCAAATGTTCATCTGAACAATACTGATTTAAAGAAAACTGTCCAAGCTGCCAGCAAAATCCCTGGTAGAAATGAACAAGCCTCTTCTAGGATTTAGTAGAACTTCATCACTGATAGTAAAGTCAGTAAATCCTAGTAGTGGCCAAAGAAAAACAAACAAAAAAACTTCAAATGCTTTAAATTATTTATGCTGTATTCCCAAGTTTATTATTTACTGAAATTTTAAAAAGCTCATCCAAACAATTAAATCTTACCTGATCATTTAATTGCCGAATTGTTTTCTCTATATGTGGCAAAAGGCCCCGAAATGTGAACTCTTGTATAAACTGTCGAATTCTATCATGATCAGTAAGAGTTAAACATGCACCATGAATAATTCCAGCATTTGCTTTCTTTGTCTCATATAATGATGAAGCAGATTTTACATGATCTGGGCCATCGGTGCTGTTAGAAAGGTCACTGGAAGGGTCCAACTGAAGTGGGTGAGCTCTAAAGTTATTTGGTAAGCCATCTACTGAAAAACAGATCTTTCTTTTACTTGCAGAATGCAACAGAAAATTGGTATTACTACCATACTGTTAAAGCTTAAAAAGAAAAATGTTGGAACCCTTTCTCTTTCTGTATGTCTAGAAGCCTGAGATACAACAACTAACATTCCACCCCCAACCAAAATTACAGGGCTTAATTTAATTTTTTTAATATAATAGAAATTTAAAAACTCATGTAAATAAAGAAAAAAAGTGTTAGAATAATATAAAGAATCACCTTTAAGTAGCACAACTAAGCAATAAGAAAAATTTTAACAAAACAAAGTTTAGTGTTATCTCTACCAAAACTGTAATTTAAAATACAGAAATAAAGCTCTAAATATCATGGGAATTTGGGAATAATTAATGCTGCATATCATATCTTCCATTGCTTTCTACAAAAATTTTTAAAGAAATCTGGTATATTACTCTTATAAAACACATTTTTAAATAACAAAAAATGTCCAACTCAAAAGACTAGACAAAATTCCCAGAGGAAAAGCTCACTTGCCCATTATCACTTTCTATTAAGAAAATGTCCCCCATTTTTCACCTATAAAGATTAGCATGCTTTAACAACAGTGCAATTTTCAATCAAAAAGAAACTTAAAGAAAGTGTATCAAGACCTTTGACTTCGTTATCTAATCCATCCAAAGAAAGCAAGCTATTATCAGAATTCTTATTTGAAGTTACTGTACAAGGGCCATCTTCATATGATTCCTATCAAAATAAAATAAAAAAGCATTAGCAGTTATATTTAATCATGTTTAAGATACCACCAAATTCATCAACTGTGTTCTGCTGAATGTAAGCCTCATTTGCTACAGGGACTTCCCTTCCAGTCCTCCAAATTGTTAATTTCTTTCACGTTACCTTATTCTATCATTCCAATCCACACATACTGTGTTCTTGAATTTCTTTTTGACATTCAATCCACTATCCTGATGCTTCTGAATGCAAATGATCTCCATCTCAGCTTACCTATTTTAAGTGTGATTAAGTATATGCCTATATGAATTCCTGTATATGTGTCTTAAAGAAGGAATAATGGCAAGAAAAAGGACCACAAGAGTCAAGCAGGGCGAGAAAAGAGGGATGATAAGGATCTCTTGGGTAATGGACTCAGTGTTAGTGAGCTGAAGTGAATTCTAAGCATGCCGAATTAGAATAATGTCTAAGGCAATGTTTACTTGTACAAAGGCACCTGGCTTCCAGGTCAACAAAGAAAATATAGAAGTACCCAAACTGCTCCACGAGACCAGTAATTATGAGCTATAATTCTGAGTACCATACTTTATAGGAAATACATAAACAAAAATTTAGTAAGAGGAAAGTGATCAGGACAAGAAAACAGTCTGAAACCACCATTCAAGAGAGAGTTAAAAAGTAGCTGTAGATTATTTTAGCCTGGAAAAATATAAAAGAGAAACTGAAAGCTACCCTTCTGGATTTTGAAAATTGTCTTAATGGAAAACTGGTAAGGTCCCCTGTGAATACCAGCAAAAGGAGAAAACTGTGGCTGATTCTCAAGGTACTGGATGTGTAATGGGCCATCCAACAAGACAGTGAGGGGTGTCACTGGATGGGATCAGTCACAGGCTTAAAGGACAGTAAAGCATTACATCAGGCGTTTGATTTGACAGCCCTTCTCCAATTCTGGGCTTCTAGGATTCTAAACTATAGAATTTCTCATACCTGAATAATTTCTCAAACTGCATAATCTGACTAATGCTCCCCTTCACGACCTTAGATAGATGGACTTCTAACTGAATTTTTCAATATTGTTCCTAGTCTGTGTGGTCCTGAAAGACCATTTAAGAAAACAAAACTCCTTCACATCCAATTCATTCTTTTTTTCTCAGACACTTTACCCCAGAATTATCTTAAAGAAAGTCAGCAATCACATCAATATTAAAGTGAGTAATGTAGCAGTAGAGCACTAAATTTGGATCAAAATTCCATATATAACATAGAAAAACAGGGCAAATAAACAGATTAAACATTATTTATATTAGAACATCAAAAATTATATAAACTTTAATATAATTGATATTTTTAATCACATAAAGAGTACATAATATAGTTTAACTGTACAAAATATGTATTTTCCATTTACTTAAGAACCTCCTTGTAAACAAAAAAACAGTCAACTCTTGATTATCTGACCTAAGCATAGGAACTTGGCATTTGTCTCCCAAGTGACATACAATTCTCCCTTTAAGGTTTGACAGAGCGCAAAATTTTACATCCACCCACTTCAGCCAACAAACAATTAAAATTACTCTAGAACTCTAGATTAAGAAGAGGGTAGATTAAGAAGAACAAACACTTCTAAATTTTCAGAAGGAAAGGAAATCAGAGGAAAGTTAGGGGAAAAAGCCCACCCACCTAAAAAGTATGAACTCCAAGGCCATAAGAACAACATGTTGAAAATGAAGGATGGCAAGCCCAGAGCATGTGGATAATGAAGAATTGACTGTAACCTTGATAATGAATTACATACAAGTCAAAAATTCTATTCTCTACATGTCTAGCCAATTCAATTCTTATGTGTAATTCACTTTTTATCTTTTAAGGAAAAGATCAATTAACACTGATAGAATATACCGAAAGGAATACATATAAGGGATTACTGAAGTTAGTTAAAAAAAGCAGTTTTTAAACCACTAAATTAAGAGCTCACATGTTGATGGATCAAAACTAGCCAGATTCCACAAAGCAAGCATTAATACTACTAGTTAAACCAAGACAAAAAAACTCTACAGTGATGCCATCATGTTATAAAACTGAAATACAGCTTTTGTGGTTTGCTTCATTGTTGTTTTTTACATATACCTGGTTTTGAATACTATTTTTCTGGAGATACTGACTCCAAGGATCTGGTATCTGTTCATCTGATGCTCGATTAGATGTTCGAGAATTAATTTTAAGTAAATAGCAACCCTGAGTTCCATATTTCTGTTTCATTTCTTCATAAATTGATTCAGCTCTACAACAGAAAATGGAAAACTGTAGTAAATGGGCAGCAGACCTTAGGCAATAATAAATACTAAAATAATCCAGAAGAGAGGAAAAAGAAAAAATTAAATATAACTTAGTATAAAAAAATTAGAGAAAAAAAAAAGTTAAAACAAAGATCATGATTCGAATTGAAATTTAGATAGCTTGAATATCACCTTAAAGCAGAGCTACCAAAGTGTGCTTCACAGAATAAAATTTTGCAAGATACTCCTATGTTATCAAAGAGAGGCAAACTAGTTTTTGGCAGTCAAAGTAGTTTGGGGAACTTCAGTAAACAAAGCAAAAATTTCTTTGCAGCAGACCCATTTCCCAGCCTCTCATTTTAATGTGCAGTGAATTTAAAGAGTGGCTCCAAACACAGATAAGAACTTTCAACTAAAAGGACTAGACTTTGGAAATACCACGAGGAAACTGTCTTAGATAGAGACATATGTTGAAAACTATAAGTGCTAAAACAGAGAAAACACAGCACCCCAAAACTTACAAAACATCTTTCCCTGCCACAGTTCACCCTTCCCGTAACTGTCTCCAAAGAGACACGGTTCAGGGGTAGAAAAGAAGAGACACAACTCAAGAAAAGCAACTAAGGTATTTATTACATAAAATCCACCTTTTTCTTGCAAAATTTTAATAGCTGGACCCATGCAACAAAAAGTATTTTGACTTCCATACTTCAAGTTAATTAAACGGTTCTAGTTCGTGAGTGATAATTCAAATAATAAGGCAGCTTAAGAAAACAAACAGTACATTCTGAGGAAAAATGACATTTTGGTATACAGAGCTAACTAGTTTAAATAGGTATTCTTTATTTAGTCATTCAGACATCTAGTACCAAAAAAAAGAAAAAAACCCTGGAAAATGTTTTATCATATTTAAAATGCAGATGCTAATATTATACAAATAACAAGCCTGGCAAATGAACCATATTACACACTATAAAGTTAAGGCTGGATAAGTAAAATAGTTATAAATAAACCCAGACATATGTATGTATATATACATGTAAGTACAATGAACTACTAGCTTTACCAATTATACTGCTAAACATAAAAACCATTTGAATTACCACTTAAATATCCCAGTTATAACGTTGCAATATGGAAGACACATACCATATTCAACTGACAGAAACTAATTTTAATAGCCAGGTCAAATTATTTCTATTTCTATAGTATGCTTTATCCACAGGCAACAGACTGTTTATGATTTCAAAAATTCTTGAAGATTCACAAGCCTGAGAATAATTCTTTGGTTTTATAGGAAAATTTGTTAACAAGATGATGGTTTGTGCTTGGAACAAGGGCAGGGGATGATTATTTAATTGCATATTCTCCACAGCACTGAGATAACAAAACAATAGTTTGAAATAAAAGATTAATTCAATTCACATCTTGAAACCAAAAGTTAACTGAAGCCATAAAAATAAATTGCCTTTAAAAAGTTATGTTATCTTTCAAGAACTTATTTCATTTAAGTTAAGGTTAATGGTGAAATAACATTAATCACTTAACCAAAAGATAAAAGGACTATAGCCAATCACTCGTAATGAATATTAAATATAAGAAAGACATGTTTGGATGTTTTTCAGACTGTGAATGAAAAACAAGGATAAAAATATAAAGTGACAAGATAGTAAAGGGTGAAAAAGGAAACACCTTTAGCAACAGTCAGGAAGTGAAAAGTTAGAGGAAAACTGGGAAGGAGAAAAAAGAAAAAACAAGTAATTTTATACAAAGTAGGCAATAATAGCTAAGATCTACAGGTGTAAAATGGCAAGCATTTTTGTACAAAGATTATGGTAACAGATACATACTTAAAGTGTGGCTAAGCACATGAAATCCAACATAAATCTACTTAGCTGTTTAATATAACTCTGGAATAAAAGATGTAAACATTTTATTAAATTTTTACTTTCTTGTATGAAAAATACATCTAAAATTTAAACAAGCCATGTCCAGATTAACGTTTACATGAAAAAATTTTAAGCTGAAAAAGAACTTACCTCTGTTCATCTCCTGCACTTACATCATGTAAAAGTACATAATATTTAAGAGTATTTGGTATAAACCACTTGGGGTAGGAATAGTCACTATTGTGCTGAATTCGATGCTGTTCTTGTGACAACTTTGAAAACTGTTCCACAGGTTCAGCTTCACTAGACGACGCTACCAACATACCTTATAAGCCACATTATTAAGGTAATTATCACATTACTCGATAATAAATATTATCCTATTACAATAAACTTTAAAGGTGTTATTTTCTGAACTAAAAAATAGTCTTCATAGATTTTCACTGCAACACAAAATAATTTCTGCAACACATCTAAGTAATTCAAGATTGTAAATCTTAAAGATTTTTTTGTTGACAGTTTTTTAGGTCATTTACATATATAAGGAAATTTATTAAAGTAAAAACGGACAATACCAAAACTGACAACTCTCAGCACAATGAACAATTCTGCTGAATCTTGGTCCTCTCCATGAGATCTCACTGTAGTTTCATACTCTATCCTACAATTTAACTTTTCTCTGTAACCTCATTAAGAAAACTAAAGAGCCAAAATTGTCAAAGGAGGTTAACAGCTATAAAACAGGCTACTAAAGAGAATGGAGAACTGTTTTTAAATATTAGCTTTTGCATAAGCAATTAATTTTGACACATTAGCAAAAGCAGTTAACACTAACAGTTACACTTTCTTACTAAAATGGCTTAAAATATTATTAAGTGTGAAATACTTGATCTAGGGAAAACAATAAGCTAGCCCTCAGTATTTTTACTTTGTAACCGAAATCAATTTATTACATCAGTTCTGTATCTAGGATGGCATTTAACAGAAACAACAAAAACTTGAAGTATCATAAACAAAAAATAATTTCTCCATTCTCTATGTACTCTCAACAATTCTGCCTTAATATAACTGAGATTAATAGCTTCCAAAACATCTGATTTTAAGAGAACATAAAGGTCAAAGGATACATGCTAAGTAGTGGTTCAGAAATTCATGGTCTGATGCTGGCATCAACTGAAGAAAGGTCTCTCTATAGGACTCAAACCATGGAGTAGTAGCTAAAATTAACAATATATAAAACAGTTAAAAATTCCTGAACAGAATCAATGTACAAGAAACAAAATTTCAAGTCCATTCCTAAAAGCAATGATAATTTCTAGCAGTAAACACGCATTTTTCACCTGTGCTTGAAGATATATATATATATATATATATATATACCATGTGAACATGTTTTTTAAGCCACACAAATATATTCATACATGGGAGTATATACAGTTGCAAAAATAAAATTGACTTAATCCCAAACCTGCACAATAACGTCACAATTTATTCATCTAATAAGCTTTAAATTATTACCTACAGGGGGGAAAAGTTTAGAACTAAAGCTTTGTACACCTGCCACTAGCTACGTCATCATACACTCCTTTTCATAAACGGTGTCATTTCAGAGCAGTGGTTTCCCAACCAAGAGTGATTCTGACCCCTGAGGAATATCTGGCAAAGTCTGGAGATACTTCTGGTTGTCACAACTAGGCATGGGTAGCAAGGGGATGGTTTCGGAGCGCCACTGGCATCTAGGGAAAGAGGTCTGGGATGATGCAAAGCATCTCACAGTGAAGAGAACTCGGCCCCACAACAAAGAATTCAGCCCCGCATGTTCACTGTGGTAAGGCCGGCAAACGCTACTTACAATTTCATTACTTGACTATGAAAGTAACATAAGTTCTTTAAATGAAATTTCAAAGCATACTTACTTTACAATCAAACCCAAAGAGGTATATTTTCACTTTCTGTATAAATGTATATGACTCTTAAAATGTCAAACCTCTCTCATCTGTGTTAACAAGTATTTTATATTACAAGAATTATTTTTCTAAATTTGAACTTATTAGCTTAGTCATTTCACTAGATTTAAACAGATTATTTATATTACAGTCTTACTAAAAGGACACTCCATTCCTAGCTACTTATATTGATTACCAAACCTCTTCTTTTTGTTGTTGTTCTTTATCTCTGAAAATGCACAAATACATGCTGTCTACCTGAAGTGACTGGGAAAGCAGAAGGAAGCAAGCTGCTCATTCTACCAGAGAGCCTACCTAAAAGGTGCCACGTACACAAAAACTCTAATCCCGACAAATCCCTTCTGAGAATAACCCATACATTGTTTAGGAGGGCTATCACTGTTAACAACTGCATGTTCACCGCTGTAGAAGAAGAAAAACATTCCCAGAAATACTATAATTTACACAAGAAGTGGCAAATGGGAGAATAAATGACAATGACTAGTCTGTTACAATACAAAACCCATTTTCTTTTCTTACTAAGCAGTAACATGTATCTTCCCCCAAAATCACTCAAAATTAGTCTTTGTCTAGAAAATTAATGTATACTTTCATTTAGTACTAAGGACAGAAAAAAAGAAAATAAAGAATAGATTATGGAAATTTTGGTTAAACAGGAAGGAATCTGCACAGCTAAGGGGAAACGATGCTATGCGCTTTATTTTCCCAGTCACTCTGCGGGTCCTATGCCACCACAATTTAGTAACAGGCAAGTTACAGACCTAGGGAAAGGTTTTGCTTCATCACAGGACTGGGGATTCCGACTAACCAAATTAAATCTTCCAAAGAGCTATTCACTGCAACACTATCTGTAATAAAAGACTAGAAAACCCACATGCCCATCAAGAGGAGACTGGTTAAATAAATTATGGTATATCCATTAAATGGAATCACTATGCAGCTGTAAAAGAAAGGGGAAAATCTCTATATATTACTTTAAAGTGCTCCCTGGGATATACTGTGAAGTAAGAAGAAGCAACAGCAGAAATGTATGCATTTTTATGAAAGAAAGGGAAGAAAACATCAAAAGCCATACATGTATTTGCTTACTGCATTGTCAAAGACAATAAAAGGATAATTGTAATTGATTCAGTTATACATAAAGTAACAGAAAAGATAAGAAAGGGGAAGGGACATAATAGAAGTTAGACCTGTCTGAATGCACCATTTTATAGTTTTGCCTTTGAAACTATATATGCCTACAAAATAAAAATTAAATTAAATAAAAAACTACAAATAAAAATAAACATACACACATACCAGTTCTTAAATGGCTGAAATACTTTCTAAATAATGGTGCAAGAAGACACTGGGTACTCAACTAAGGACATAAGGAGCCAAGAAAATATATAGATGTGTATGGCAGAAGTAGGTTTTATCTTTTCGACAATAAGAAAGTTGAATAATGAAAATAACAAAGTTGAATAAGGTACATTTTCCCCTAAGGGGCTAAGTAGTCCTCCTTCAGTTTTTTTACAGGCCAATAAATCAAGGCATCCTCCCATATTTTGCTTTATCAAATGGCATTTTTGTAGAAAGGAGAAAAAATAGTTTTGATATGTTCCATGTTAAAAAAAGACTCTAACCTTAATGACAATTCTCTCCCCTTAAAAATTATCTTGTACTTATTCTGGGATGAAGTCAGTGTTTTGCTCAGACCCCTTTCCACATGTTCTTTGTTTGGACTTGAAACAGCTACCACATTCTACTACAGTTAAGTTTCTCTATACAGAATGCACTCTGTCTTAGGAAGGAAGCTAGAACTGAAAAAATGCTCTATCCTCCAACCTTGCTCACAAAATGCAGCTCTCTGTCCCTTCTTTATTCCCTTCGTAGTGCCAGTGACCTGGGATCAGAGTTACCAGTGTCCCTCATGCTTGTCTACCAAGGACTGCCAGCAGTGAGCTAGACCTAGGGCAACACAGGTTCTCATCCCACTGAAACCAAAAGCACTTAGTAACTCCCAATCTGCAGGAGAAAAAGAATGGACCTCCTGAACTTAACCACCACCTGTAAATCACTTTTTCCCTTCCCACCCATTCACAAAAGCTGAAAATGCCAGCAAAATCACTACTGAGACTCAACAAAACCACATAAAAAAGTAACAAATTCCAAATAACACTGCCACTTAAGACTATGTAATTTTAGATAAACAGTAGTATAGATATAAACATATGTTCAGAGTGAAAATACTCAGGTAAGGGAAAGAAATTACATGTTGTACAATTATTAACTCAATAAATGTACAACTTCAAGATAGAAAGTATTTGACACTAAACACTGAGATTATGAGATAATATGGTTTAATTCAGTGGTTCTTAGAATAGGAAACCTACAACAAAAACCAGATTATATAAAATGCACATTTTTCAAATCATGGAGGACTGTAATATGAAGAACTAAAAAACACTGACTTCTTGTATTTTTTAATAATACTCATGAGAACTATTCTTAAGAAGACTATTGCCAATAAAGTGTTTTTTAAAAAATTGGCAGAAATCAAAGCATTCTAGAGATAAGAGTCATGATTACTTATGCTCAATTTTTAAATTTCTCAGATACCACAGTGGAAGACTTTTTAAAATATATTGTCCTCTTTTCAAACTGTATTCCTTTTAATCCTCTATACTTCAGGAAAAATAGTCATTGTCATTTACCATCTGGATCTAATTGACCCTTGATATAATATTTTTTATTTATTTTACAACTACTTAGAGAATTACGAATTAAGGCACAATAAAAAACTTTATTAGAAATTTTAGCAAGAATTTAAACTGCAAACTCAAATGTGTATTCCATATCTTCCTGGTTTTAAAGATACATATGCCTCAATTAGGTAATGTTCTTTGAACACAACCAACAGTTCAATGGTCATGCATGAACCCAGAACACATCCATCATGGAAATACTGACTGAGATTCAAATAATCTCTAACAAGTTACAGTTAGTCATTACTTCTGGTTCTCCTTTGCACTTGCACAGCACTTTGATGGCTAATAATTCTAGTGAAGAGAAAAAGGTCATCTTATTTGAACATCCATCACTGTTAAATATTTTCAGTTTTAGACTTCAAAAGAGCAAATAGAATGATCAATTAACCCAATGGATTCTTCATTTCTACATCATATAATTTCTCTAATCACCTTCATACACACCCCTGCCTTCAGCATTTATTCATGTACAAACTACATCAAGTAAATTTTGTTACACAAACATCATAAAGGATGAAAGAATACTGTCACGTCCTTTAACAAAATGGGATGGTTTAGGTTCTTGTCTCAAAATACTGTGTGAAGTCCTTCCTGTTAAATTACCATCTAGCTGGGTGAAAATACAGTTGACCCTTGAACAATGCAGGGGGTTAGGGGCACCAAACCTCCACCCCGTTGGAAAACAGCATGTAACTTTTGACTCCCCCAAAGTTAAACTACTAGTAACCTACTGCTGACTGGAATACTTACTAATAACATAGCTGATTAACACATACTTTCTATTTTATATTTATTATATACTGTACTCTTACGATAAAGCAAGTTAGAGAAATGAAAATTTTCTTTAAAACTGCTGCAAATCTCTAAATAATTTTTCAGTGTATTTGTTGAAAAAATGCAGAATGAGTGTCTCATAAAGTTCAAACCCATGTTGTCGAATGTGTACTTATTTCTTTTTTGTTCTTAGACATATATTGTTCCCTTATTTACTAATTCTCAAGTTAAGAAAATGTTTATTGGATATTGTCATTGGAAGACTCATCAGCTGGAATTTCTGCATATTATCAAACTCATGATCAACCTCACCAATGCCATAAGGGTCTGGGACTAGGCTGCCCAGTAAGGTGGACAGACACTAGCCACATGTAGTTACCTGGCACTTGAAACGTGGACTGTATGAATCAAGACATGCCACATGTAAATACGCACAAAATTTCAAAGACGGTAACCCTGCAAAATAAAACTTTACATTGATTACATGTTGAAGTGATACTATTTTATTATTTTATGGGTTAAATAAAACCTATTAAAATCTCACCTGCTTCTTTTTACATTTTTGCAGCTACAGAACATTGGAAATTATGTAAGTGGCTCACATATTTCTACTGGACAGTGCTAATCTAGAATGTTACCTTTCACTGCACCCATCTTCTGATTTGTCTAATAACTATGAAAAATTGTCTTCCACGGTCAATTTCCTTTTCATTGTCAATATGAACAAGAAATGAGAAATTTTCATTCCCAACTGCACTCAATGAAAGAGAAGGAAAAGGAAGACAACAACAAGGGCTACAAAGACGGTGCCTCCAGACTCTTATACATTCTGGAAGAAAATGCAATACTTTGGGCACCGCAACATTAAAAACTGAGGATGATAAAATGATGACGTATTTCACTACAGCACCATCCTTCCAGGCAATTTCATCCTTCTTCTACTTTCTCATAGTTTGGAGTGATTAGTAATTGATAAACAATTCCTAGAATGATGGAAAATACCAAACTACTTCAAGATACTGAAAAAACAAGGACACTAAGTTCCTATCTTGTACTAGCCACTTTTTAAATAATTGCCACTTTTTAAAAGTGTTTATCTTTTTTGCTCTTAAGTAAAAATTTAGGGAAAAATATTTTAAAATATTTAAATAATGCTCTAAAAAACTGTTTACACGGGACTATTCCCTAAAGTATCATGGTATTTTAGAGCTACACCAATTAACATAGTCAGTCAGAAAAAGTATACTACACACTTAAAGGGGAAAAATATGTTCCTACTTATCAAAACAAGATGCAGCCCAAATTATCTCACTCGAAGACAATGCCTAGACTTAGCAGATAACACTGTAAATCAAGAGTGATCACAACAGACAACAGAAGGCAGGACAGATAACCACAGCTGACAGACCAAGCATCACCAGACCACCTCCATTTCAGAAAAATTAGACAGAAAGGTCAATCTGAACAAATCAAAAAAGTAGTAGCTTAGTTGAAAAAAAGATAATAGGTAAGGAAGAGTGAAAACAATCTGGAAAACAGACCACTTCAGGAAATACCTGCATATAACAAGGATTCTTTCGATTCCATCAGTGTGTCTTTCCAATTACTGTACCAAGAACACTAGCTTTAATGGACCGTTCTGATGAAGAAAACATGGCAGTATTAAGCTAGGCTTATGAGATAAATACCTAACATGTATTTCTTAAACAGGATGGGTAAAAACTATGCTGACTCACACTAATGGTAAAAATTAGAAGCGTATTTCTAGACACACATTCTTTAAAATGGGTAAAATCACTGTGAAGTCTCCAAAGAGATTTCTCTGTTATAATGGAATTTTATTAAAATGAATTCAGTACTTCATCATATCACATTCCACATTCCCAGTCTTCAAGACCAACACAATGAAACTGAAAGGAGGTGCCTTAAAAAAGTAGCAGGGAAAGCACTGAAGAAACTTTTTCCTTCTGGCATGAGGTTTACCCTAAACACGGGATTCTTTTAAAAATATGCCTAAGGAGCTCAGCCACGGCATGCCGCTGCGCCTGCCTGCTGTGCTGTGAAGAGAGCAGCACTCAGTCTTTCCTTATGCAGAGATTTGACAGCAACCTGAGAATGTATTATTAGATAAAGTAATTATCAAAACCAAATCATGACCATTTTTCCTAAACTACCTATCAAACCACTTTAATTTTAACTTTTTTAAACTGTTAAAAAAAATAAAAAGCCCATCTTCAATATACAGATAGCCAGACATTAGACTTGAGAATCTTTCTTTGGAGAAACGAAATGGCCATAGATAAAAGAACGATTAGTAATAAAAACTGGGCAACTATCAAGCCTATTCATTGCCTTACCATCCAATAAAAGTCTACTGGCTGACAAACTTCTGTAACACCCAGTCAGGGTTTTAATGCCTTAACTTGAAATAGAAAACAATGCCAAGGGCTGACCAGACATTGGAGGGAAGTTTCCAATATGAAAAAGAGACCAAAACAAACTGAAAAATAATATGAATGAGAAAAATCACAGGTTAGAAGAAAATTTAAAAGTTACAAGAAACCGACAACAATTAGCAATTTATTAATATCCTCAGTTAAGATGCCACAACATGAATGAAGAACTGCATGGTATAAAAAAGGAAGAATGAGCGAGCAAGACAAGTTTTAAAAAAAATGACAATGAACATTAATTTCAATTTAATTTAAGGTTCAGAAAATAAAGTCAAGGATATCCCCCAGAAAGTAAAAGACACACAGAGATGCAAAAGGACAGTATTAGAAAAAAAGATTAAGAACATTAGAGAAGCAACTCAGGTAGTTCTATATCCAACTAGCAGCAGTTCCAGGAAGAACAGAGACAGCAATGGGGAAGAAATTAACAAAAAAAATATATAAGAAAATTTCTCAGGACTAAAGAGTATGTATGACCACAGATTATCAAAGGGGCTACTCAATGAGTGAAAAAGGAGTTAAATCAGGCCCAATATGAAATTTCAAAATAACAGAAATAAAGAGCTTATAAAAGTTGGAGGGAATTGCAGAAAGGGGGCAGATATGTGTAATAAGAGCATCCAGCTTCTTTACAGCAATACTAGAAGCTAGAAGAAAAAACAATTCTGAGGGAAATTACTTCTAATATATACAAACTATCAATCATGTATAAAAGGACATTTCAGACATTTATCTCTCAAAAATTTTACCTTCCAAGCAACCTTTCTCAGCAAACTACTGGAGCTGTCCTTCACCAAAGGAAATAAACCAAAAAAGCTATGACTAAAAGGTTAGAAAATTCCCAGGAAGACAGTTGTAGAGCAGGTCTTGGAGAATAACAAGTCCAATATGGGATAGAACAGTGTTTGCAATTTTTATTTCATTATCTCTCCATGAGCCTTTTTAGACATTTTTTTTCTAATTGGCCCTTCTCCACCCCCCCCAAAATACTTTAAAACAATACCACAGATATACTGTGAATCTATTTATATGTACCATGCTCCTCTGAAAAGCTACAAACCATTGTAATATCTATGATTATTTTGGTCCCCACCCAAGAACCAAACTTTCTCCCCATTAAAGGACATCATTCCCCATTGATAATGCATACAGTAGTAAAGGAGAAGACTTTAGGAAGAAGACCTTGATAAATGGGTCTCTGATAAACTAATCTGTCTAAGCAGAAAATCTTACTGAGAGACTACTGAAGTCTAAGAGGCTAGGAAGTGATACAAAAAACTCACAGCAAGTTGTTCTAAAAAAGACAATGATTAAGTCCTGAAAAAAAACAAAATGCTGTGTAAGAACAGACTGAAAGCCCAATATTTGGCTCGGAAATGAACAATTATTTTATGATAATGTTGTAAACAATGACTGTTAACCAAAAATTATGAAAACTACATTAGGGAGATAGGAAAGGAGGAGGGGACTAATTAAGCTAACTCTTCACCAATTAAAATGAGAACTCAATGAATAAAATTTTAAATTGATTAAGCCATAGATAGGTACATAATAATACTACTTGGAAACACTAAATCAATACCAGAGGAAAACCATTAAAAGAATTGGGGCAGATGTGCATGTACAGATCACTGTTGTTTTTCCTTCAAAGTCTTTAGCATTATATCTATGTGCATATATCACTTTGACAAAACTTTTCTTAAGTAAAAGATATTATGGCCTTGGAGATTAGGAAGACATTTGTAGTACAAAAAATATTTTTTTCATTTTAATATGATAGCTAATCCCTCTCTGTGCCCCCTTAGCACTTTGTCATACCAGCTATATACCATATCCTTATATGTTATAGGGTACTGCAAATTAGAATGTATAATCATTACTAATTTACATGTTTGTCTCCCTACCAGATTACGAACTCATACATGTTTTACTCATTTCTGTATCTCAATGCAAGGCATATAGGAGGAAATAATAAACATTTGTTACATGAATGACAAAAATGTTAAAGGTCCTATAAAACAATTATAAAGTTAACTTTTGATGGAACTAAAATTAATGCCATAGAAGGAAATTATGAACATTTAAATAAAATAAATCTAACTATAAAGTGCAACCAACCAACTTTGTCAACTAAGACATACTACTTAAGCTCTCTTATGTTTAGGAAAAGTCTTTAAATATTCTTAGGAAGTATTAAAATATCAGATTATATATTATACTGACCTAAAAAGATTATTTTATTAGGCTACTGAAATAGCCTGATTAGATGATATACTTTTAATCTTTTCCCTCTAAAAATCTATCCCATGATCCCCTAGTAATTAAGTCTTTTTCATACTGCAAAAGAGCTGCACCAAACTGCTAACTAACTTTACATATTAATATGTAATTTCACCTACCAATCTTACTATGAAAACATTTACTATTGAAATCAGATTAAGATGCACTTAGAAAAAACTATTTCTATATTATAAACATTTCCTCTACTTAACACTAAGCAACATAAAAAATAAACTTAATGCTTCCTATTTATGTTGGTTTTTTATCTACCATTAGATTTTATTCAAGGAATATTTATTATCCATGTGTTAGGTATTACTTTAGGTACTAGGAATAAAAAGCCAAAGTTCCTGCCCTCATGAAGCTTGTATTAATTTTACTATTAGAAACTACAAAAACATTTTCAATATGAAAAATAAAATGAAATCATATAATTCACAGTTTGAATGGCTGTCTACTTATGGGATTGTGACCTCCTTAAAAACAAGGAATGTTTTTCTCAACACTGTATTCCCAGGCTCTAGCACTCAGTAAACACTTAAGTGTTTGTCAAATGACTTCCTAGATACAGAATTACTTCTTCTGGTAACAACAAAAAACACTTCATTCAGAAAATAATAGTAATAAATCTTATTACATACCACTGATGTTGAGGTCATAATCTCCTGCGGTAATCACATTAGCTACTAATCCTTCTGCAGGCTGACTGCCAGAAACGACATCATTCAAAAGCTTCCGAATAGCTCCAGGCTGAGGTGGTTGGGTGACAATGTTGCTTACTGCGATCTTCAAATTTTTAATTATGTGAAGCTGATTATTGGGATCTCTCATATGAACTTTTAAAAAAAAGGAAAAAGCCTGAAATAAATTATACATAAGGCATAACAACCCAACTATAATAAGGATGCTCAAATCAGAAACCAGAAATTCCCACAAATCAGAAACCAAAAATTCCAAGTGAAACTGTCTTCCAGAAATACAACTGACTTAAAATATTCCTTAACATACCCGAAGGGTATTTGACAGTCTGACCTCCTCCCACAATGCTGCTGCTCATAACCTTCCAACTGTAGGTCCTTTCCCTCCCCCATGTTTGGAGTTGCCAGGGACCAGCTACCATCCATTCAACTATCAAATCACTAATTCCCTTCACCCTAAGGCTGGTCTAGGCAGGGTGACCTGTGAGGTCTGTGGTGTCAACACTGAAACAGCAAACAGGAGGAAAGGGGAACTAAATGCTGCGTGCAGACTCCCTCTGCTTCCTCTACTGCGCGGCCTGCATTCTCAGCCCCTACCCCACCAGCATAAAAATCAATGCCCACTCTGGTGTGCGATGTTGATAGTGAGGGGGGCTGTGACCATGTTGGAACACGAGGTATATGGAAACTCTCTGTATTTTCTGCTCACTTTTGCTGTGAACCTAAAACTGTTAAATGCACTATAATTCTCCCAAACACATGCTACCTTAAGCAAACTTATCTGACCACAAATTTGTTTTCAGGGAGCATATAACACATCTGATGTTCTCTGAAATATACTTTGAAAAAAGAAATAATGTATCTTTTATGTTTTTACCTAGCACACAAAACTTTACAAAGAAAACCTTAATTAAGCTGAAAAATAGTGACTTGAACAAAAATGAAACAAGTATCTAAATTTTGAGACATCAAGTTGAATTTTATTCAAAGTTTGATACTTAAAAAACTTGTAGGTTGATTATCTGGTTATACCAGCATGGTAGTTAAGATTGATGAAATATTTATAACTTTTTTAAAGAAACTTAAGAAAACTGGAGGCATTAACTATTCTTCAAGGATCATTTCTTGTTCCAATTTACCACTTTTGCTAGTTCATTCAGAAAACATTAAAGATTTACATAAAAATTGCATTATATTCTTACCTTTTCAAACTCCTAATTGAATCAACTTTAAAATAATAGCATATATCTTTTTAAAAAGCCCAATACTTCTTTTTAAAAAGTGAAATTTTCTTAAATCTTATAAATGTCTACATGATAGGCTGAAACACTGTTCAGAAATATCAAGGAACTACCACCATGACAGCAAAAACAGTAAGGTTTGGTTAAGTAATGTGTTATCACTACTACTCTTTTAAAGAGATGGTCAGGAGAATTTCTCAAGTAGTATTAAGTTCACAAAATTTGTGTTGCAACAGTGAATATAAATTGTCTAAGTCTCAAACATTTACCTTGCATAATGATCAAATATATACAATAACCATTTAATATAAAAGAATATACTTCAGGTTTTAAAAAATGTGTCCAAGGAACCTAGAATGGCCTCTCCATTGCCTAATACATCAAATCTAAAGAACTATTTTCAAGGCCCTACTCAGGGATGGTGTCAAATTTGATCTATCAACCTTCCCTTTTTATACTGCTTTAAACTATGTGTTTTTCTAATAAAATCTAAAAATAAGTTCCCTGAAAATACTGAACATTGTACATTGCTATCTCAGTAGTCAAAGCAAGTTTTGACCTCAAATAATAGCATACTCACAGGCCAGAAATGGAGTGCAGTCATTTTTCTAACATTCCTTTTTCCTTTAAGGAACTTGTAGCTTGTTTTAGTTAGCTGTATTCTTAAATTAGGTTGCCTGGAGTCATAGTCTCTTGCCCCACTGCCTAAGGATAAGCTATCTTTGAGGAATCCTCCTGCTTGAGACAAAAAGAGCAGTCTTTTCTGGATGGTAAAGAGCCCCAAGATATTTACCAGCAAAAAAACTAAACTATAGAAAAATTAAGTCTTTTTCACCAACTTTTAATGCCACTACCATGGTCTACGTCCTAACCATATTCAACCTTGAAATGTTTATCAATTCCTCTCTGTCCTTAAAAACCACAACTCTTCCAAAATTTCATATCCTTGCTCAACAATCTACAATTGCCACACATTTACCATTAGATATGAAATCCAAAATTCCTTCCCTAGAATTCAATATCCTCCCTTATCTAGGCGTCATCCGTTACCTTCCTGTATTCCAATAGGGACAGTTTCCTCACTGTTCCCAACCACTCAAGCCACTCAAAATCATACTTTTTGCCTAAACTACTTGAACCTCATGCCTCTTCTGACTGGCAATGTTGGCCCTCTTCCATCCCACAGGCTCTCCACCTAGTCACCAAAGTCCTACTCATTATACTGCTTCCCTACATCTTTCAGTCTAAGAGCAGCCAGAATACTGGTTTGAGGCTCCACTCACTGCACCCTCCAGTACAGGAGATGCCAGCCATGTGTGGCTATTCAGCACCTCAAATACGTATAGTCCCAAGTGAGGTGTAATGTTAAGTGTACAACACACACCAAATTTCAAAGACTTGGCCATAAAAAAGAACATAAAATATCTCATTAAGATTTTTTATACTGATTACATGCTGAAATGGCTAACAGTTTGTAAATACTGGTTAAATAAGATATGCTATCAAAATTAACTTTGCCTGCTTCTGTTTAATTTTTAACAATGTGACTACGAAAAAATTTTAAATTACATATGTGAGTCACATTATATTTGTACTGGACAGCACTGCTCTCTAGGACAAATAATTAAATAATGCCAGGAGATAGGATGACTTGATAAAAAAACACTTGAGTCACACTGCCTGTTTTTAAATCTTTCCCACAAGTAAGACTGTAGACAGGTTAACATCTCTATACCTCAATGTCCTCAAATTTTAAATAGTAGTAACAGTATCTACCTTATTGGATTCAGTGGGGACTAAAAGGGAAAAGCCAAATAAAGCAGGTATCAGGTATTAGCATTATTATTCTTTATTAACAAAGCAGGAAAGAGCAAATATATTAAAGTCAGAGTGGCTCTCACGTGCCTTGTGTAAAGAATCTAAAAGTATGGGACACTTTGTGCTTGTTGATTTAGTACAATACTGAGAAGCTGGGATTGATGGCTAAGGTACACGCTGAGTTGCCAAGAAATTCAACAGTTTCCAAACTTTATTTTTTGGACAGCTCCCTCTCTCCTTTAAACGCTGAAGTGAACTTACAGTGGCGCTATACTTCCCCAAAAAGTGCATACCTGTGGCATGCACATCAATTTACAGTGCGGCACTGTTTTTTTGTGAAGTCATCACAACCAAATAAACATTACAGTCGTTCCCTTGACTGTAGAAACATTCATTTTGCACAGAATTTTACCTACACTTTGCTATGCTCTGCTTGCAAAGCACAGGTAAAGATATTGGTCTAAACATACTTGGGAGTTTTATTACGCTCCTTTTTTCCCAGTAAAGTCTCCAAAGCTGGCGAAACAGGTAGCTCCTCATTCAGTCACATTCCTCCTGCTGATTAAACTTTTATCTGAAAAAGTACACTTTAGGCCTTTTCCACTCCTATAAAATCTATATTAAACTAACTACAACTTGTCTTAACGTCCTCGTCCATCAGCCAAAAGGCAGTTTTGCAAATTGTTATTTCTATAATACATTTTATTTCCTTGAGAGACTGTTACAGACCTAAAAAAAAAAAAGGCTTAGATTTTTCAAAGAAAAAAGCAAAATAACAGGAGCTTAAAAGAGGATGAGCCTCATGGGTAGAAGGATGTACTTAAGACAGCTCTGCAAGTCCAGTTACCGCCCAGGCAAGGACGCCGCGCTTTACTGCGACCTCCACGGGTCCAAGAGGCAGCACCTTCTGACACGCACCTCCCTCGCAGCGTCCCGATTCCACTTCCCTCCCTTCACGAAGGTCCCAAGGGCTCCGCCTGGGCGCGGAAGGCACGCGCCCGCAGACCTGGAGGCTGGGCCGCGCGGGGCGGGGCTCCCCTCCCCTCGGGCTCGTCCTCCGGCCCCGGGGGCCGCCACCAGCACCTCCGCGACGCAGCCCTCGCCCTCGTCCCCCGTCCTGCTCCCGGCCGGCGCGGCAGGCGGCCCACGTACCCTCGGAGGTGAGGCGACAGAAGGGCTTCAGCAGCTCCGCGAAGCTCAGGTGGTTGAGGCGCGTGAGCCGCTCCGCCTCGTCGCTGCACAGCGCGGCCACGCAGGGCACGAAGGAGTCCGGGATGAGCTCCTGCACGGACTGCACGCACTGGGCCATGGCCGCGGCGGAGGCAGAGCGGCGCCCGCCCCGCGGCCGCAGAGGCCGCAGCCGCCGCCCGCCGGCCTGGCCCGGCCGGGCGGGGCCCGCACTGACGCCCTGGGACCCAAAGAAGGGACGGCCGCCGCCGCTTCGGCTCCCGGGGCCTCCGCCGCCGGCCCCTCCCCGTCACGTCCTCCTCAGCGCTCGCCCCGGCGTCCTCGCATTCCACCAGGGGAGGACACGCCGACAACCGCCAGGGCAGCCTCCCGACGGCCCAGCTGCGGTCACCAGCCGGCCGGAACCGCCAACTTGGGGCCGAACCCTGACCCAGCGGCCGACCCGTCCCGGCAGGCCTCGCGGCCGCCCCTCACGTGACCGTGCCGGAGGCGGTGATAGGGGCGAGAGAAGGGCGCCAGCAGAGGGAAGTGAGGAGCGACGGAGGCCGGTGGGGAGGCTGGCGCCGGAAGTGGAGCGACGGGCAGGCCTCTACTGGGTGGGCCGGGGAGGGGCTATGCACGCGGTGGGCGGAGCCAGGGCGGCACCTGACCGCGGGACGCGAGTCTCACGCGCGTTCCCCGGGAAACCGAGAGCCGCGCTGCCGAGGTGACGGCGGCACCGGGAACCCCGCCACGCCGGCTCGGCCTGGGCGGAAACCCGAAGGCTGGCCCTGGAAACGCAGACGCGGCGGTTAGCTGTTGAGGGGCCCGTACGCGCCGCAGAGCGCCGGGAGCACCTGCTCCCGGAGCTGACCTGAGCGGGGAGTTTGAACGACTCCGCTTTGAAAAACGGCCCGCCACCTAGGCGGGCTCGCCCGCGGGCAGGTCACACGAGGGGACGGGGCGCTCGGCAGGGGTCGCCGCCCGCCCTTTTCAGCCGGCTGGGGTGACGCCTTCGCCGCGGGGAGGCGAGGGACGCCAACAGCTACGTACCCAGTGGAGTCCTGAACCGGCTTCCATTCCTGACGCTCAGTGTCTGGCTTTGAAGTAGAAGTTCATGAAAGGAATTTTACTATAGTGTCACTCAGTTGTTTGAATTCCTTCCGAATTAAATGCCAAAAATGCAAGGCAAGGAAAAATGCAACGCTCCGTCTTGATTTTATGCTGCCTCGACTTACAGAAAGGCTTCCCCAACATCAGCATCTCGAATGTCGGTTTGGCGCCCTGAGAGCTTGACCGTGGTAAGGATTTATAACTGAAGGGTATACTTACAACTGTAAGCTGAGAAACGGGCGGTAGGAAAAGACGATAGGACATAAAGGACATGACAGCTAGGACAGCTTAACCACAGTTGATTTAGAAAAGATAACCGGTGCAACATGAGGATCTGGAAATTTCATTTCCTTAAAACTCTCTGCCTGAGCACCTCTTGCAAATTCTTCTTGTGTCCCCAGGGATACACATATTCGCTTTGAATACCTCTGATCTCCTAAGGGGAGAATCTCATACAACTGGTTATTTCTCAAGTGATAGGAAAACTTTTTGATAAGAGGGTTACTCAGTGCAATCATATTACTTTATGTTGTACTCAACCCAAAATAAGAGTTTAAAAGACAACTTACTTTTACAACTAAGATAAAACTATAGCTGTATTAGACTCTTCGTAAAGGACTTTTGAGGGTATTTAGCCTACATGGAATTTTGGAAGTGTGATTTGCATTCTATAAAATTCACTGTTTTAAAGCGAACATTTCAGTGGTTTTAGTACATTCAGAAGTTTGCCCGAACATTGTTACTAATTCCAGAATATTTTCATCACCCCAGAAAGAAGCCTGATACTCATTAGGAGCCACCACCTGCACCTCCTCCAGCCCTCCAGCACCAATCTGTCTCTCTAGGTGTCCCTATTCCAGACATTCCCTATAAGTGAAATCATACAATATGTGACTTTTTTTTCTGCCTGGATTCTTTCTCTTAGGATAATGTTTTCAAGGTTCATGCATATTGGAGCTTGAGTCAATACTTGATTCCTTCTTACAGCTGAAACGAAATGGATTTTTGTCTTGTGCATTGAATTTACAGTCTAAGGCTGCACCTGCACAGTGTTTCCCATGAGTAACTTCTCGGTAAAAATTTATTTCTTTCTAGTCTGCCCTGGTCCTCTAGAGTGCTCATCTTCTAAGGTGTTGCCCTCATCTAAAGGTTAAGTCACTGCTGCATTTCCTATCCAGCCTGCAGGAATGGAGAAAAGAGAATGGAAAAACATATGACTAATACTTTGAGATTAAACTGCAGAAATGGCATTCAGCAATTTTGCTCACATCCTGCTGGCTCCAGTTGGTCCTATGGTCACACCTATCTCCAGAGGAGAGTAGAAAACTTGAGAGTTTGGCTGCTAAGTGAAGAAGAGGTGGAGGAACATGAGATAACAGTCAAAGATGACCACCACACTTTATTGGGAGTGATACACCTGGGCAATATATTCGCATGGGGTCTAAGATACTGTACAGCTTTTATTTCTCTCATTCCTCTGGACTCAGCCCTTTTTGTATCCCATGTCCTCCAGACCATTCACTGTGTCCAGGAAAAATGAGGTGCTATGATTGGCCATGCCTTGGCCATAAGGACAGGCCTATCACTAAAAGAAAGGCTACTTGCTGGCCAAT
Organism: Phataginus tricuspis; assembly: GCA_029783875.1. Taxonomy (NCBI): domain Eukaryota; kingdom Metazoa; phylum Chordata; class Mammalia; order Pholidota; family Manidae; genus Phataginus; species Phataginus tricuspis. The sequence continues at coordinate 2,559,701 of JAQQAC010015530.1, read as the reverse complement.
ATAACAACACAACTAAGGACCTCTTTTCCAAGTACTGAAGATGAAAGCCAGCTTTCTTCTCTCCCCAATGTCAAATCACCCCATAAAGCTTCTGCTATGCCACTGGGCTTATATTTTGATACACCATGTTATCAAATATTCATGGATTGTTTCATTTTTTTATGTATGATACTGCCAGTCTCTTGCAATGACTGTCATGATCAAGTTTAAAGAGCATGGACACTGCAATCAGCGAGACCTGGGTTCAAAGGCAGCTCTAGCACTTGTGAATACAAACAGTATCACCATGATTGATCACCACATATCAGGCATGGTGCTTTACATACACTGTCTACTATGCAAACTTCTGCCTCTCATGCAAACCCCGAGAAGCCCTTTGATCACCAATTTTCAGATGTAAAAACTGAAATACAAAGCAGTAATTAACTTTCCCAAAGATAGTCAGTACTGGAGCCAAAAAGAGTGCTAGCTCAGTGTAACTCTAGAGACTTGATCACTAGGATAAACTGGTTTTCCATGTTTCCTTGCTCTGGAAGCACCTATAGAAATTTTAGTTTGGAATAGTATATATTGTTTCAGCAAGAAAGCTGTGACTTTTGACAACTTACTTACCTTTTCCAAGCCTTACATTCTTTATCTGAAGCTCTGAAAGTTGGGACTAGATTTCTTGTATTCATTTCAGTGTGAAGATCTGAAAGTCTCATTCTTTCCACTATTATTAAGTTTCATGATGCTAACAGTAGATGGTGCTATTGAGTATTGATTTAAAAACCAATAAAAACAGTCCTAATTCCCAAGTACTTAAGTTCTCACGTGGGCCATATGTACCTGTATATCAGAGCATTGGAAAGTCAGGGCTGCCTTGAAAATGTACACCTTAGGAGTTTCCTAGGCTCAAAGACTTGATGCTACTTTAAAATACTAAAAAAAAGAAAGGTTTAAATATGTAATCTACATATTGGCTCAGACTTTTATTTGATGTATTAGATATTTTAAAGTGATTTATTAACATTAAAATTCTGACTAAAACAGATGGCATCCATTTCCTAATTATTCTGAAGATGAATCATAACCACAGTTTTGCACTCTAAGGCCCATAATTGTCTTTCATGTTTGTTACAGGTATTTTAGCTCCATAAATATCTTCCTATAGTTTGATCTGCAGCAAGGAAAAATATTCAATAAATATTTTCCCCTTTATGTTTCTTAACTTCAATTTTATAAATGTTTTAATCCTCAAGATTTAGTCTAAAATAAATACACAGTTTCATGCCATATTGTTGTTTAGTAGCATAGACCCATAATTTTCTATTTAGGAAAAATTACAAAACCATCTTATGTGTGAGGAAACAATCCTGGAGAGGTAAAATAATTCTCCCAAGGTCATGTGCCTGCTTAAGCACACAACTAATAAAAGCTTCCAGGCTTCCTACCCTACTGTGCCAAACTCTTTTCATTATACTTTCTCAGTTTATACATTAAAGTTTGTTGGTATTTGTCACTCTCTCTTTCAGAAATTATTTAAGGCAACATATTTTAATGAGTACTTCTTTATAAATGTTTTACATTTCTAACACATTGAAAATGATTTTATCTACATAAAAATGAAAGGAGTAGTTGCAAATGCTAAGCAATCTCCAAAAGCCATGTACTCTGCTAACTGCTACGCAAGTTTAAAAATGTATACAGTTTGAAAGACATTAGAGACCCAAATACATGGAGTGACATCTCATGTTCATGGATTGGAAGACAATATCATTAAGATGGCAATGCTCCCCAATTTGATCTACGGATTCATATCAAAATCCCAGCTGGCTTCTTTGTAGAAATTTGCAGGTTGATCCTAAAATATATGTCACAATTCAAGGGACCCAGAATAACCAAAACAATCTCTAAAAACAACAAAGTTGGAGGACTCACAGTGAATACAAATTACTAGAGAGCTACAAGAACTAAGACAGTGTGGCACTGGCATAAAGGAAAACATAGATCAATGAAATAAAACAGAGTCCAAAATAAACCCTCACTTTAAGGGCAATTGCTTTTTGAAAGGGCACCAAGGCAATTAGAGGAGGAGAAAAAGAGGCTTGTCAAGAAATGACGTTGGGGCAACTGGGTCTCTCCATGTGAGAGAATGAAATCGCACCCCTACCTCACACGTATACAAAAATTAACTCAAAATTAAAGACCTACCTGTAAGGGCTAAAGCTGTAAAACTCTTAGAAGGAAACATAAGCATAAAGTTGATGACCTGGAATAAGGCAACGGATTCTGAGATATGCTAATGTAAAGGCATTAGCAAGAACAAAAAAGAAATCACCTGGACGTCAGCAAACCGTTAAAACTATATTTCAGAGGATGCTGCTTAAAAAGTGAGCAGACAACCCACAAAACAGGAGAAAATTTTGCATATCATGTATCTAATATAACCTCATAAATATCAGATAAAGGTAAGTATTGCCCAAAACTGGATTTGGATCCAAAAACAATAGATATACAGGGGAAAAAAATCTAGTGTAAGTAAAGAACTATTATACCTCAATAATAAAAAAGGCAAATAGCCCAATTAAAATATGGGTAAAGTCTAGTTAGCATCTGTCACGATTTATCGTTACATCATTTTTTCTTGTTATGAGAACTTTTAATACCTATTCTCTTAGCAAACTCTTAAATATTAACTAGACTTACTGTGGCAACCATTTTGCAATATATACAAATATCAAATCATTATTTGTACACCTGAAACTAATATAATATTATATGTCAAATATACCTCAATAAAAAATAAATAAAATTTAAGGGTAACTCCTAACCAGGTAAAATCCACGATACTACACCTAAGGGTGAGATGTAGAATCATTCTCTTTAATATCAAAATGAGACAAGATATCCATTATCACTGTTTCTTTTTGATACTTTTCTAGCTTCCTACAAAAGCAGTTAGGGAAGAAAAAGAAAGTTTGTAGGATTTCAACAGGAAGAAGCAAAATCTTACTTATGTAGAAAGGATATAAGGGACTAAATATATAGTGCACCCTCGTCATGTTCATGCATGCTCTTGTCCCCCCAAAAGTAGAGGGCAGAGCTCATATTATCATGTTTTCCGGTTCTCTTATAGTTAAGGCGTCATCACTTCCTTGGGGTTTATCAGCTGGACATATATGTGCAAGAATCCCATCTGAAAGTGAAGCACATGAAACGTTTTTTGAGCACTTTTAATTTATGCTCTCACTGGTAGTGGCAAAAACACCATAAAGATGTCAATTCTGCCCAAATTAAACTAGAGGTTCAGTGCAATTCCAATCAAAATAACCACAGAGATTGGATGGAAGTTGACAGACTAATCCTAAAATTCCTATTTAAGTGGAAGGGTCTAAGAATAGCTAAGATAATTTTGAAGATGAATACAGAGAGATTTGCCCCAATAGCAAGCGAGGCACATTAAAGTTATAAGGCAATTATTAAAAGTCAGGGGGAGACAAAGAGGCAGGCCAGTGGACTAGGACAGAGATCTGCAGGAGAGACCAGCCTAAAACGTAAACAAAGCAATGCAGAAAGGACAGAAGAGTCCGGCAGAGCCAGCTGCTGCCGTTCAGCAAAGGTGGGCTTTGAAATGCACTTTCCCTGAGGGTCTCCTATAGAGACTTTGGTGAACATGGGACCCCAGAATGCCATCTGCATGACTTTGCGCGTCAGCCAGAACTGGCCTGAGCTGAGTGTTGGAGAATATACTCCAGGGAGCTATTTCAGACGCTCTGGTCTCTAAATGCTATAGGGCTTTTCTGTTGCCCTGGTTATGGGTGACAGTAATCAATTGCTAGGGGTCAGAATAGAAAGATCATAGTGATACATATTTGCTAGGCTATTGCAGAACTCTAAATAGATTAGCAACATATTTATTCTTAGATCCAACCTCTCTTCCTTTCTGGTGTCTCCCCACCTTGTACCCCTATCCTTTCCCTTGTTCCTGGATAGCCATTCTGGGTCCCATGTAGAAAATTAAAGGAATATAAGAAAAATTATTCTGATGGAAAGGGGATGCATGGACTGACCTGTGAATATATAACATTGGGTTTCTGGCTGTTTTTGTGGGGTTATTGGAATTTTTCCTTTCCTTATTGAATAAAACTTCTATAGTAGTTGTAAAAAAAAAAAAAAGCAATGCTTTGGTAATTGGTTATCTTTATGGAAAAAAACCTCATTGATTTTCTATATCACAGCCCTGAAAACATCAGGTCAGGTAGAATAAAGATGCAAATAATAACAGCAAGCGCTTAATGCTTATTATGTGCCTGATACGGTTTCAAGCATTTCATATGCCAACTCATTTATTCCTCTTCACAACCCTATGAAGTAGGTACTATTAGAATCATTCCCATTTTATGGGTGAGGAAACTGAGGCAAAGAGCTTAAATTGGCAAAGGCCACAGAGGCACTTGGTAGTAGAGCTGTGATTTGAACTGAAGTAATCTGCCTCTTGAGCCCTTTCTTTAAACCACTATACTGTACTGGCTCTGTCTCATGCAGAGTAGGGACAGATTTCTTAAACAAGATTCAGAAAGTGCAAACTAGAACAGAAAAGATTTATAATTGGACTACAATAAATTTAAGATACTCTTTTCATCAAAAGACCACAAAGAGCGAAAATAAAAGCCTCAAATGTGAAAAGATATATATCTATACTAAAAACTATACTTAATAACAAAAAGGTGAAAAGACTTCTGGGAAGATGGCGGCGTAAGCAGGGTGGAAGAAATCTCCTCCCAACACAATATATATCTATGAAAATACAGCAAATACAACTATTCCTACAAGAGAGACCGGAATACACAGGAAAGCACACAGCATGCAGCTACACCTGAGAGGACTCGGCACCCCATGAAGTGGGTAAGATATGGAGCCACGACCTGGCAGGACCCGAGCACTCACCCACCGCAGCGCACCAGCGGGAGGAGAGGATTCAGAGCCGGGAGGGAGTGGAAGTGCACCCCGCGAAATAACCAGCCCCGGGGATCTGCACAAGGAGTGCTGACATACATCACGTGGTGCAGCGGAGATTGGAGAGACACAGGGAGGAGGATCTGAGCCAGGAACATGCCAGGGTGCTTGCAACAGGATACACATTCTTCTCAAGTGCACATGGAACATTTTCCAGAATAGACCACATACTAGGCCACAAAAAGAACCTCAGTAAATTCAAAAATATTGAAATCCTACCAACAATTTCTCAGATCACAAAGGTATAAAACTAGAAATTAATTTTAGAAAGAAATCAAAAAGGCTCACAAATACATGGAGACTTAACAACATTCTCCTAATGAATCAATGGGTTAACGACCAAATCAAAACAGAAATCAAAGAATATATGGAGACTAATGACAACAACAACACAAAGCCGCAACTTCTGTGGGACGCAGCAAAGGCAGTTCGAAGAGGAAAGTATGTTGCAATCCAGGCCTATTTTAAGAAGGAAGAGCATTCCCAAATGAACAGTCTAAAGACACAATTATTGAAATTGGAAAAAGAAGAACAAAGGAGGCCCAAAGTCACCAGAAGGAGGGACATAATAAAGATCAGAGAAGAAATAAATAAAATTGAGAAGAATAAAACAATAGAAAAAAATCAATGAAACCAAAAGCTGGTTCTTTGAAAAAATAAACAAAATAGATAAACCCCTAGCCAGACTCATTAAGAGACAAAGAGAATCTACACACATAAACAGAATCAGAAATGAGAAAGGAAAAATAACGACAGACCCCACAGAAATACAAAGAATTATAAGAGAATATTATGAGAATCTATATGCTATGCTAACAAGCTGGAAAACCTAGAAGAAATGGACAACTTCTTAGAAAAATACAACCTTCCAAGACTGACCAAGCAAGAAACAGAAAAACTAAACAGACCAATCACCAGCAATGAAATTGAAGCGGTAATTAAAAAACTACCCAAGAACAAAACTCCCAGACCAGATGGTTTCACCTCTGAATTCTACCAAACATATAGAGAAGAAATAACACCCATTCTCCTTAAAGTTTTCCAAAAAATAGAAGAGGAGGGAATACTTCCAAACTCATTCTATGAAGCCAGCATCACTCTAATACCAAAACCGGGCAAAGACCTCACCAAAAAAGAAAATTACAGACCAATATCCCTGATGAACGTAGATGCAAAAATACTCAACAAAATATTAGCAAACCGAATTAAAAAATACATCAAGAGGATCATACGCCATGATCAAGTGGGATTCATCCCAGGGATGCAAAGATGGTACAACATTCGAAAATCCATCAACATCATCCAACACATCAACAAAAAGAAGAAAAAAAACCACATGATCATCTCCATAGATGCTGAAAAAGCATTTGACAAAATTCAGCATCCATTCATGATTAAAACTCTCAACAAAATGGGTACAGACAGCAAGTACCTCAACATCATAAAGGCCATATATGACAAACCCACAGCTAACACCATACTTAACAGCGAGAAGCTGAAAGCTTTTCATCTAAGATCGGGAACAAGACAGGGATGCCCACTCTCTCCACTGTTATTCAACATAGTACTGGAGGTTCTAGCCACAGCAATCAGACAAAACAAAGACATACAAGGCATCCAGATTGGTAAAGAAGAAGTCAAATTGTCATTATTTGCAGATGACATGATACTGTACATAAAAAACCCTAAAGACTCCACTCCAAAACTACTAGAACTAATATCTGAATTCAGCAAAGTTGCAGGATACAAAATTAACACACAGAAATCTGTTGCTTTCCTATACACTAATGATGAACTAACAGAAAGAGAAATCAGAAAAACAATTCCATTGACAATTCCATCAATAAGAATAAAATACCTAGGAATAAACCTAACAAAGGAAGTGAAAGACCTGTACTCTGAAAACTACAAGACACTCCTAAGAGAAATTAAAGAGGACACTAACAAATGGAAATGCATCCCATGCTCTTGGCTAGGAAGAATAAATCTTGTCAAAATGGCTATACTACCTAAAGCAATCTACAGATTCAATGCAATCCCTATCAAACTACCAACAGCTTTCTTCAATGAACTGGAACAAATAATTCTAAAATTCATATGGGACCACAAAAGACCCCGAATAGCCAAAGCAATCCTGAGAAGGAGGAATCAAACAGGGGGAATTACGCTCCCTGACTTCAAGCTCTACTACAAAGCCACAGTAATCAAGACAATTTGGTATTGGCACAAAAACAGACCCACAGACCAGTGGAACAAAATAGAAAATCCAAACATTAACTCAAACATATACAGTCAATTAATATTTGATAAAGGAGCCTTGGATATACAATGGGGTGATGACAGCCTCTTCAGCAGCAGGTGTTGAAAATCAAGGTGGATCAAAGACCTGAATGTAAGTCATGAAACCATAAAACTCTTAAGAAAAAACATAGGCAAAAATCTCTTGGACATAAATATGAGCGACTTCTTCATGAACATATCTCCCCGGACAAGGGAAACAAAAGCAAAAATGAACAAGTGGGACTATATCAAAGTTAAAACCTTCTGTACAGCAAAGGACACCATCAGTAGAACAAAAAGATATCCTTCAGTATGGGAGAATATATTCATAAATGACGTATCTGATAAGGGGTTGACATCCAAAATATATAAAGAACTCACGCACCTTAACAAACAAAAAGCAAATAATCCAATTAAGAAATGGGCAGAGGACATAAATAGACACTTCTCTAAAGAAGAAATTCAGATGGCCAACAGGCACATGAAAAGATGCTCCACATCGCTAAACATCAGAGAAATGCAGATTAAAACCACAATGAGATATCACCTCACACCAGTGAGGATGGTCAACATCCAAAACACAAACAACAACAAATGTGGCGAGGATGTGGAGAAAAGGTAACCCTCCTACACTGCTGGTGGGAATGCAAATTAGTTCAACCATTGTGGAAAGCAGTATGGAAGTTCCTCAAAAAACTCAAAATAGAAATACCATTTGACCCAGGAATTCCACTCCTAGGAATTTACACTAAGAATGCAGCAGCCCAGTTTGAAAAAGACATATGCACCCATATGTTTAACGCAGCACTATTTACAATAGCCAAGAAATGGAAGCAACCTAAGTGTCCATCAGTAGATGAATGGATAAAGAAGAGGTGGTACATATACACAATGGAATATTATTCAGCCATAAGAAGAAAACAAATCCTACCATTTGCAACAACATGGATGGAGCTAGAGGAGTATTATGCTCAGTGAAATAAGCCAAGCCGAAAAAGACAAGTATCAAATGATTTCACTCATCTGTGGAGTATAAGAACAAAGAAAAAAACTGAAGGAACAAAACAGCAGCAGACTCACAGAACCCAAGAACAGGCTAATAGTTACCAAAGGGAAAGGGACTGGGGAAGATGGGTGGGAAGGGATGGATAAGAGGGAAAAAGGGGCATTATGATTAGCAGATATAATGTTGGGGGGGGCATTGGGAGGGCTGTACAACTCAGAGAAGACAAGTAGTGATTCTATAGCATCTCACTACGCTGAGACAGTGACTGTAATGGGGTTGGTGGGGGGGACCTGATGAAGGGGGTAGTTTAATCACCATCATATTGCACATGTAATTGTAGATTAATGATACCAAAATAAATTATAAAAAAAAAATAAATAAATAAATAAATGAAAAGTTTAGAAACCACCAAAAAAAATAATAATAACAAAAAGGCAAATAATACAATTGAAAAATAGGCAAGTGACAGAAAGTCATTTCACAAAAGAGGAACCCTGAATGGCCCATAAAGGTTGAAATATTCTCAAAGTTAAAAAAAAGTGGACTAACGAGATGAATAAATGGTTCTCAAAACAAATATATACAAACAGGCAATAAGCACATGAAAAGATGTTCAACATCATTAACTATCAGGTAAATGAAAATCAAAACCATAATAAAATACCACTTCACACCCACAAGGATGGCTATAAGAAAAAATACAAAGAACAATAAATGTGACAAGAACATGGAGAATTTTGAAACTTCATGTACTATTGGCGGGTATTTACAAGGGTACTGCCGGTCTGGAAAACAGCTTGTTAACCACAGAATTTCTCAAACTGTTAAACACAGAGTTTTCATATGATCAAGCAATTTTACTCCTAAGAAAAATGAAAACATGTCCACACAAAAACTTGTACATGAATGTTCATGATAGTATTTTTCATAATAGTCAAAAAGTGAAAACAATTCAAATGTTCATCAACTGATAAAAATAAAATGTCTATACTATGGAGTAGACTATTATCTGGCAATAACAAGAGATGAATTATTGATACGCTCTGCAACATGGATGAGCCTTGAAAACATGCTAAGCATAAGGAGCCAGTCACAAAGGACCACCTGTAATTCCAGGTACATGGAACATACAGAGTGGTGCATCTATAGAGAGAACAGAGAGTAGTGGTTGCCTATGGCTCAGGGTTAGGGGGGCAGCGGGAGGACTGGGAGAGTTGGAAGGTTATGGCTCACGGGTGTCAGGTTTCTTTTTGGGGTAATGAAAATATTCTAAAATGATCGAGATGATAATGCACAAATCCGTGAATGTGCTAAAACGCCATAGAATGTGATTTAAATGGGTGAATTGTTCGATATTAAGGCTCAAAATTTGGTCTATCTTGAATTATATCTGAATAGAGCTGTTACCAAAAAAAGTGCAATTGTAATGTTTTGCAATTAAAGAAATCAGAGATTGAAGAAAACCACTGTAATTTTTATTGTAAAGTTTGATAACAACAGAACCATAAGTGGAAAGATATTTTACTCATGGTTTTCCACCACCTCGTTCTAACACTTTGGAACCCGTTTAACCTTTCTGATCTCAAAAATCCTTACCTTGTAGATGGAGGAATGTATGAATGCTAATAACTTATGATTCTAAACGATGGTTCTTAACTTTTAGAAACATGGATCTCTCTGAGAAGCTGATAAATGCCAGTGGCATTCAGGTGAAAATCAGAACAAGGGACTCTTGATACTATTAATACTTAACATCGTTCTGATAATTTGGGCTGATGAAATAAAAATAAGAAGTATAAATACTGGAAAAGAAAAATAAGATTATTAGATACTCAGAGCACTCACACAAGTTTACCAAAAAAATAAAATAAGAATTCACCGAAGTATTCAATAAATATTCAATAAATAGTTTAGGATATCTAAACTATGCAATAAGAAAATGTTTTAAGATATCACATTTAAATCTATACTCCTGGATTAGAATGTTATCTCAATCAATGAAAAATTTCAATACCCATATATGACAAATTCAAAACTCCTTAAATGTCCCTGTTGAAATGCTACAAGGACAGATAAGATCACAATTAACAATCACTTAAATTCCAAATAAGCACAACTCCAGGTGCATCCCACAAAATTCGATGTTTGGTATTCATTTTCATTAAGTTAAAAATACTGTCCCATTTCCCTTTGCTATTTCTTTTTGTATCTCTGGATCATTTAAAGTGTAACTTACTTTTTCAAATATTTTGGATTTTCAGAAATATTTCTATTATTGATTTATAATTTAATTCCATTGTGGTCAGAATGTACTTTGTATAAGGAATAAGTTTAAATTTACTGAGAGTTGGCTTAAGGCTCAAATTTTGGTCTATCTTGTAAAATGTGCATGCTTAAAAAAAGGGATGTATCCTGCTGTTAGATGTTCTCTAAGTTCCATTTAAGTAGCGTTGACTGATACTGTTCTTCAAGTCTGCATGTTTACCTTGTATCCTTGTGTTTATTAGTTTCTTAGGGCTGCTATAACAAACTGAATGACTTAAAACAACAGATGTTTATTTTCTCACAGTTTTGAAGTCTCGAAGTCCAAAATCAAGATGTCAGCAAGGCCATGCTCCCTTGGAAGGCTCGAAGGAAGAATCCCATTCCCTCCTCAAGCTTGCGGTGAGTGTGACAATCGTTGGCATGATTCGGCTTGTGAAACCTCTGCCTTGGCGGCCACTTGGGCTGCCTCCCTATCTCTGTATCGTGTCCTCACAGGATAGTGTGTCCTTCTGTATCTTTAGACTTAAAGTGGATTTGTGGTGTTCTTCTATTAACTATTGATACAGAAGTATAGAAATCTGACAAATTGTGAGTCTGTCTATTTTTAATTTCAGTTCTATCAGTTTTTGCATGTAATTTGAAGCTCTTAACATTTAGTATTGCTAAGTCCTCTTGAATTGGCTTTTTTAGTTAAGAATGCCCACTATCACTGCTCCTATTTGGCACAATACTGGAGACCCCAGTAGCATCATTAGACAAGAAAAAAAATGGCTTACAGATGAGAAAAAAAATAAGTATCCTGTTATTTGGCAGATGTATGTTCTACATAGAAAATTTATTTTATTTTATTATCATGGCGAAGTTATTTGTAACAGAAAGAGTTCTACAAGTTTGCTAGATAAAAGATCAATATGCAAACAGTTAATTGTGCTACTACATATTAGCAGCAGATAATTAGAAAATACATGTTTTAAATGATACCTTTTTCAATAGCAATAAATATTTGAGATTACTGCAATATATGCATATATATTTACATGTACATATATATATAGAGAGAGAATTTTTAAAACATGAACTGCTTTGTGAAGGAAATTACAAAACTTTATTTAAAGAGCTAAGGAATTCAAAAGAATACTTAACTAAATAGAGATACACAGTGTGTGTGGACTCAAAACAGTAAAGGTGCCAGTTCTTACCAAATTAATCTTAAATTCAATTCTAAGGTTAAGAATACGAGAATTGTGAAAAAAGAAATGGGAAAATTTTACTACTTCAAAATTTAAAACTATAAAACTAAAAATTTGAACTGAAAATTTAAGTACTTGTTGACTACTTTTTATAGGTTAGACATTGCTTTGAACACTTAAATCCACTCAAAATAACTCAGGTACCATCAGGAGAATGTAAATTGTTGCAATGTAGATTTTTTATAAAATCCAGGGGCAGCCCAAGAATGCAGCAGCCCAGTTTGAGAAAGACAGATGCACCCCTATGTTTATTGCAGCACTATTTACAATAGCCAAGAAATGGAAGCAACCTAAGTGTCCATCAGTAGATGAATGGATTAAGAAGATGTGGTACATATACACAATGGAATATTATGCAGCCATAAGAAAAAAACAAATCCTACCATTTGCAACAACATGGATGGAGCTGGAGGGTATTATGCTCAGTGAAATAAGCCAGGCCGAAAAATACAAGTACCAAATGATCTCACTCATATGTGGAGTATAACAACAAAGAAAAAAAAAATGAAGGCACAAAACAGCAGCAGACTCACAGAACCCAAGAATGGACTAACAGTTACCAAAGGGAAAGGGACTGGGGAGATGGGTGGGAAGGGAGGGATAAGAGGGTAAAAGGGGCATTACGATTAGCAGATGTAAGGTGGGGGGGCACGGGTGGGCTGTACAGCTCAGAGAAGACAAGTAGTGATTCTCATCTCACTACACTGATGGACAGTGACTGTAATAGGGTTGGTGGGGGGGACCTGATGAAGGGGGTAGTTTAATCATCACAATATTGCTCATGTAATTGTAGGTTAATGATACTAAAATAAAATAAATTGTAAAAAAAAAAAATCCAGGGGCAGGAATTGAAATATAACTGGGCTTGATGCACAAGAAATAGAAATGCTAGAGCCAAAGTGCCTTCCTCAGTTGGGATTCTTATTCTCCTTTTCATCCCAGCCTCTTTTCTTGTGTTGAGTTTATGCTTTTCCCTAAGCCTCTCTTTCCTTTTCTTTTCCCTATCTTTCTTCTTTGTCCCCTCCTTCCTCTCCTCCTCCTTCTCCTTCTTGTACACACACACCCCGTTCTCTTTACTCGTCTTGGACCGTACTTAATATGGTTATCCAAACTTCAATTCTACTTGATGTAATAAACGATTCCCTCTGTTTCCCTGGTTCAGTTTATTAAGACAGATAAAAGGATTAGTTATTTTTGGTATCCATTCTTACTTCAATTAAGGATGGTCAGTGACAAATCGTCATGTACTATGGAAACTAGTATAGGAAGGACAGGCAATGAAAGTTATATAAAATTTTCCTTGAATCCCACCACCACTTCTGCGTCATCCTCTTTTCACCTAAATAATTCTTATTCTTTCAACATGCAGCTCAGATTTCATCTTCTCATGAGATAGAACTCTCTGACTTTTAAGTCTAGCAATAAGATGTCTTTTTCTGTGTCTATGGCCTTGATGTAGAATCTATCTCACTGTAATGTAATAATCTGTTTTCTCATCTGTTCCCCCATTTAAGTTCGGAGTATTTTGAGAGCAGGGACACTGTAGGCACTCATTTCATCACCAACGTAAGATAAATGAAAGAAAGATAAAAACATAGAAATCATAGAAATTTTACTTGGTGGCTCTGTAACTTTGTGTCCCACTTTTGAAAAACAGTTTGGTGGCATGTATTAGGCGCTGTGAAAGTGTTCATAATCCTGTGTGAATTGATTCCACTACAGAGAATTCATTTCATTTCATTCAACAAATATTTACTGACTACTTTTTATATGTTAGGCACTGTTCTAAACTGTAGGGTTCCCAAGGCCATCACAGACCTGCCACCATCATATGACTGTCAGAAGTTTGAACGGTGTGGGCTGCTCTCCATGGTTCTGAACCATACTTGCCCATCAAGACGTAGGTTTAGTTCACAAATATCTGCAGTGTAATCTTTCTCCAGAGTTGTGAAGCAGAGTAGGGAACAGAGGATAATAAAAAAAAATGTAGAAGACAGAGAGAGAGAGAGACATTTCAAAGGCATAGCCACTTACAGAATCGGGCAGTAACAGGAGTTTTATTTTGAGATTATTTTCCAATAGTTTCAGCTGCAAAATTCCACTGCAAAGGAAACAATCATCAGAGTGAAAAGGCAACACATAGAATGAGAGAAAATATTTGCAAACCACATGTCTGATGAGGGTTAATCTCCAGAATATACAAGGAACCGCCACAACTCAACAGCAAAGAAACTAATAACTAACAAAATGGGCTAAGGACTTGAATAGATTATTCTCCAAAAATATACAATGATCAACATGCATATATGAAAAGACTTCACCATCAAAAATCAGGAGGGAAATGCATATCAAAACCACAACGAGATAACACTTCACACCTGTCAGGATGGCTGTTATCAGAAAAACAAAAGACAAGCATTAACCAGGATATGGAGAAACTGGAACCTTTGCACATGGTTGGTAGGAATGCAAAATGATGAGGCTATTATGGAAAACAATATGGACATTCCTCAAAAATATTAAAAATAAAACTACCATATGATCCAACCATCCTACTTATGAGGTTTTATCCAAAAGAATTAAAATCAGGATCTCTAAGAAATCTGAGCACTCCAGTGTTCACTGCAACACCACTCACAGTATCCAAGGTGTGGAAACAACCTGAATGTCGAATCACCAGTGCCAGGGTAGAGAAAACGTGCTATGTCTGTGCAGTGAAATATAATTCAGCCTTACAAAGAAGGAAGTCCTGCCATATGCAACAACATGGATGAACCTCGAGGACATTATGCTAAATGAAATTAGCCAATCACAGACCACAAATCCTGCACAATTCTACAGACAGGAGGGATCTAAAAACTCATAGAATTGAAGAGTGGAATGGTGGCTAACAGCGGGAGAGGGGAGGAGGACATGGGGAGTTACTAATCAATGGGCATAAAATTTCAGTCAAGGGAGATGAATAGGCTCTAGAGACCTGTTGTACAACATTGTACATATTGTCATCAATAATGTATTGTACACTTAAAATGTGTTAAGAGGGCAGATCTGATATTAAGTGTTGTTTAACATTTAATTTAATTTAATTTAAAAATAAAATTGTTTGCCTAACAATATAACCTAAAACTATATAAAGCTTAAACTAGAAGAACTAAAATTTTTAAATGGACAAATCTTTTTAATAATTGATAAGACAAGCAGAAAAAGTCAATAGGATATTTAATATTTGAATAGCACAATTAACAAAATTGACCTAATTGTTATGTAAAATATAGTTCATCCAGCAACTGCAGAATATACATTATTTTCAAAAGTACATGGAACAATAACTCAAAAAAATCATATGCTAGGTCATCAGTCAAGACTTACCAAATATCAAAGAATGCAATCATAGAGAATATGTTCTCTGACTCGGAACTGAGCTAGAAATTAATAACATAAGGGTAACTAGAAGATCCACAAATGAACGGAAATTATGCAATATTTCTAAATAACTCTTGGTCAAATAAGAAATCAGGATGAAATTAGAAAAGTTCAGAACTGGATGCTAATTTAAAATTTTAATTTCAAAGTTAGGGTCTTAGGAATGCTTAGAGGGATATTTATAGACATACCTAAATATTTACAAATAAAAAGAAATGCCAGTAGTCAACTGTTTATGCACCAACCTAAAGAAGCTAAAAGAAAATCAGCAAATTAAACCTAACAAAAATGGAAAGAAGGAAATAATACAGATAAGATTTTTAAAAATCAAAGGAATAGAAAAGAAATGTACAATAGAGATAATATAACAAAAAATAATGTTTAAAATTTTTAATAAAATTAACCCTTTGCAAAATTTAACAAGAAAAAAGGCATAAGATGCAAATATGGGCATGAAAAAGATGACAAGATGATGCAGGGACATTAAAAGGTAATAAGAGAATGAGATACTTTATGT
This sequence comes from Phataginus tricuspis, assembly GCA_029783875.1. Classification (NCBI taxonomy): domain Eukaryota; kingdom Metazoa; phylum Chordata; class Mammalia; order Pholidota; family Manidae; genus Phataginus; species Phataginus tricuspis. The sequence goes on along the minus strand of JAQQAC010015530.1, from coordinate 2,543,962 downwards.
CAATACATTTGAATATTTAAATGAAATTAACAAACCCCTTGCAGAATGGAAATAAAAAGAAATAAAGTATGTTAATAATACTATACAATTAAAGAAATTGTATCTGTAATTAAAAAAAAATTCTCACAAAGCAAACTCCAGTGCCAAGTGGCATCAGTAAATCCTATCAAAACATATAAAAGATTTATCTTAGACTCTTTCAGATAAATGAGAAAGAGGGAACACTTCACAACTCATTATACTTAGCCACCATAACAGTGACATGAAAACCTGGCAAGTACATTACAAAAGCAGTAAAGTTATAGTTTTCTCATAAACACAGATGCAAAAATGACAAGTAAAATTAGCAAATTAAATTCGTATAGATATAGGTGTTGTATAATGACCAACTTGGGTTTATTCCAGAGTATATAAAGTTCATTTACATTTGAAAAATCAATCATTTTAATTTACCACAGTAACAAAATAAAGGAGATAAATCATCCAGTAATTTCAAGAAATATCAAAAAAAATTTTTGTAGAAATATCCACTCATATGACACCTATTTAATCTAAAACTCTTAGTAAATGAGGAATAAAAAAAATACTCCTTCTGACAAAAGATATCTACAAAACTCTTTTGGAAAATGTATTTGGTGGTGAAATATCCAAGTCCTTCTCCGGGAAAAACAAAGCGATGTCCATAACATTTTGCTTGATGCAAACTATGCAAACAAGATAAAGACAAAAGCCACAAAGAATGGGAAAAAAATCAATAAAATTGTCGTTATTCACACATGATATGATTGCATACATGAGAATCAGAAAAGAACTTTGGATCAGCCACTAAAATCAATAAGTGAGTTTAGCGAGGTCACTGGATATAAGGTCAGTATATAAAAAAAATCACTTGTGTTTCTATATACTGGAAAAAAATTAGATAATAAAATGCTGCAACAATATAACTTGCACTAGTGTCAAAATGCATCAAATACCTAAGAAAAAAATAACAAAAGATATGCAAAACCTAGATTCAGAAAACAACAAAACTTCATTAAGAAAAATTAAAGACTCAAGGTATATGCTATCATCATGGATCTGAGGACCCCATGTTTTAAGGATGACAGTTCTTCCCATATTGAAGAAACTTTTTTTGTGAAGTTGAAAGTTTAGTGAAACTGATTCTAAAATTTATATCAAAATGTAAAGGGCTAAGAATAACAAATTCAATATTGAAGAAAAAGGACAAAGTTGAGAATTTACACTGTGAGATATCAAATGTATTTCTAATTGTAGGTATAGAAACAGAGAGGTGTTGATTCAAGTGTAGACAAATGGACCAATGGAACAGAATACAAATTTCAAAAACAGACACCAGAAATCTATGCCAGATGCTCATAGATTTAAATGTGCAAGAAAAATATCTTTTTGAATCTAATATAGCAGAATACGTCCAAGATGTTAAGGTATGCAAAGATTTCCTAAACATAACCCAAGACACACATCGAAAGAAATTGCTAAATTGGACTTGACTAAAACTGAAGTTTCTATTCAACAAATAAACTATTAAAAGAGTGAAAATGCAAGTCATGAAACAGGAGGTATTTGCAACATACAAATATGACAAAAATTTGTATCCAGAACATATTTGGAACTTCTACAAATCAATAAAACAATACAGCTTTTAAATAGGCAAGTGATTTGAACTGATATTTCACAAAAGAGTACACCCAAGTACCCAAGATGCATAGGAAAGCGTGCTCCACATCATTGGTCACCCACTACAATGGCTAAAGTCATGCTACTGCCCATACTCGGTGTTGACAAAGATGTGGAACAACTGGAACTCTCATACTCTGCTGGTGGGAGTTCAAGTTGATTCAGTCTCATTGTCCCAGCTGTGTTTTACACTTAGAATCCTGGGACCTAAATAAACCCATTACTGGCTTGCTTACCTAGACCAGTACCTTCTTAGAAACAGAAATAAGTCACATCTCAGTTACCTGATAAAACCAGACATACTTTTATAGATGCAAAAGTTCCACTCAAACACATATTTAATCATGCGCCCATATGCCCACAAAAATGTGTGCAAGAAAGTACATAGTAGTTTATTGATAATATCTCTAAACTGGAAAAACTCAAAATGTGTATTGACAGTAGAATGAATAAATTGAGATATGTTCATATAATAGAATACTATACAAAAAAGAATGAATTAATAAAGAGATATGTTTGATTCCGTGTGTATGAAATAATGACAGATGTCAAAATAATGGTTAACTTTGGTGGAAGACTGTTGACTGGAGAGGGCCTGAGATATATTTCTGGGTGTTGGTAATATTGAAGATCTTGATCTGGGCAGTGGTTACATATATGTATTCATTTATAAAAGTTCAATGATCTGTAAACTTAAATTTGTATACTTTCCTTGATAATTTATTTTTAAATTTCTAAAAATTTACTTTCCCCAAGAAAACACCCCTAACGTAATATAGACTTTTTCCTATATTTTCCCTAGAAATTTCATAGCTTTTAGTTTTTATATTTAGGTTTATAATCCCTTTCAAATTAATTTTATAAATGGTTTGAGACAGAGTAATTAATTTTTTTCATACACATATTAAGTTCTTACAGGATAATTTGTTAAAAAGACTTTCCTTTCCATTGAATTGCCTTGACACCTTTGCAGAAAATAAATTATCCATCTATCTGAAGGTCTATTTCTGGACTCTTTATTCTGTTACATTGCTCTGTCCATCCTTAGACCCGTACTGCCCCGTCTTGATTACTATAGCTTTAGAGTCAGTCTTGATATCAGGTCATTTAAGTCCTCCCAGTGTGTTCTTCTTTTGAAACTACTTTGTCCCATAACACCTATCAATAAATATTTATTGAATGGACAACATTTAAAAAATTACTTTGGCTGCTCTAGGCCATATTTTAAGATAAACTTTAGAATCAGCTCATCAATTTGTAAAAAAGTAACCCCACTGGAATGATGATCGTATTGCCTCCCTAGATCAACTTGGGAAGAACTGAGGTCTTAACACTATCTAGTGTTCTAATCCATGAACATAGTGTATTTTGCCATTTATTTAGGTCTATCATTTCTCTCAGCAGTGTCCTGTACTTTTCAGTGGGGAAATCTTGCTCCTTGCATGTAGAAATATGATTGATTTTTGTGTATGATTTTGTGTTTATGACCTCACAACTTATGACCTTGTTAAGTTCACTCATTATTTCTAGCAGTCGTGTTCTCTCATTTTATAAGTAAACAACTACACTGTCTGTAAATATAGTGCTCCTCTTTGCTGTAATTATAAATTTAAATTTATTTTTTAAATTTATTTTTCTTCCCTTATTGCAGTGACTAAGCCTCCATTAAGAGGTTCAATAGAAGCAATGAAAAGGGCATCCTTTACTTGATCCTGAACTTTAGAAATTCAATATTTCACCATTGATTATGGATAATGAGATTTTTTAAACACTTTTTTCACATCGATTGCAAGGACATTTTCCTTTTGTTTTCTATTCACTTCATATGGTGAATTATAAGGATTGATCTTCAAAAGTTACACCACCTTTGTATTCCAGGGTAAACATGACATCGTGACATATTATCCTTGTTATATATTGCTGAATATGATCTACTAATATTTTATTAGGAACTTTCAATTTTTTAATTTATTTTGAGTCTGTTCATGAAGAATATTAGTCTGTGATTTTATTTATTATATTTGTCTGGTTTGTGGTTATGTTGGCCACATAGAATAGATTAGTAAATGTTCCTTCCTTCTCTATTTCTGAGAGAGTTTATGTAAGATTGGTGTTATTTCTTCCTTGACTATTTGAGTATTCACCATTGAAACCAGAATTTGCTTCATGGAAAGGTTTTTAATTAAAAAATCAATGTTTTAATAGATGCAGTAGTCCTCCCTTATCTACAATTTCTCTTTCTGCAGTTTCAGTGACTCATGGTCAACCGGAGTCCAGGAGCAGGTGATCCTCCTTCCCGACCTACAGCCAGAAGGTCAATAGCTGCCTAACGACGTCACAGAGCCCATGTCACTCACCCCCCTTCATCTCATCATGGAGGCACTTTATCGTCTCACGTCGTCACAAGGAGAACAGGGCGAGTGCAGTACAGTAAGGGGAAGACCACATTCACATAACTTGTATTACAGAATATTGTTATACTGTCCTATTTTATTTTTAGTTACTAGTGTTCATCTCTTGCTGAGATTAACAAATTTACTAAAACTTAAAATCAAGACTTACTAATTTATAAATTGAACTTTATTATAGGTATATATGTATAGGAAAAAACATAGTGTATATAGGGGTCAATACTACCCATGGTTTCAGGTGCTCACTGGGGGTCTTGGAATGTGTCCCCCACCAATAAGGGGGGACTACTATATAGGACTATTGAGATATTGTTTCATCTTTGCCAATTCTGGTAAGTTATATTTTTCTAAGAACTTTTCCATTTAATATAATTTATCAGATTTATTGGCAAAAATTTTAATATCTTTTTTATTAATGTTGGTAGATTCTGTGGTAACTCATATAGCATCCCTGTTATTAGTAAAAAGTGTTATTTCTTTTTCCCCTTGATTAGTTTTCTAAGGTTTGACTAATTATACTAATCTTTTTGGCATAAGTAGTGAAAAATGTAAAATCAGCTTTTACATTTATTAATTTTCTCTATTACTTGGTGTTTTCTGCTACACTGATTTCTGCTCTTAGCTTTATTTCCTGCCTTCTACACTGTTGGGGTATACTTTGCTCTTCTTAAGCTTATTAAGGTGGACTATTAGATCACTGATCTCAGCTATTCTTCTATTTAGTGTAAGAACTTAAAGCTATCAGTTTTTCTCTGAGCACTCTTAGCTTCATCCCCCCGAAAATGGATATCTTGTATTTTCATTGTCATTTGATTTGAAACGTTCTCCAATTTCCCCTGTTATTTCTGATCTGATCAGTGGATTACTTTGAAGTTTGTTTTTCAACTGTTAAATACTTGCGATTTTCCAACTCTTATGGAGTGAATGCTTTTTCCCTGCAAACTTCACATGTTGAAGCTGTAGTTGAAGATGGGGCTTCCCAGGAAGTAATTAAAGTTTAAACAGGCTATAAGGGTGGGGCCCTAAGCCAATAGGATTGGAGGCCTCCTAAGAAAAGACATCAGAGAACCTGTTCCCTTGGCTCTCTACCTTCCCTCGCCCACTGAGGGAAGCACACGCGAGGACACAGCAAAAAGGCAGCGTCTCCAAGCCAGAAGGAGAACCCTCACCGGAGACCACAGGTGCTGGTACCCTGATTTTAGACTTCCAGCTTCCCGAACTGGGAGGAGGCACGCTTCTCTGGTCGAAGCCCCAGGTCCGTGGTACTGTGCGGTGGCGACCTGGGCAACCTTACGTCAAGGTACCTCGTTTGTGATGAGTAATTTAATTCTGTTTTGGCCATATAACTTATTCTACATGATTATGATTTTCCATTAGATATTTTTTCACGAGTCAACATGAATTTGAAAAGAAATTTGAAAATTTGAAAGTTGCAATTGAAGAGAACAGTTCTGTGGTTGTTAATCAGTGTTCTGTCAACATCAGTTAAGGCAGCTGATAGTTTCGTTCACATCAGTTATGATGACCAATGCTTTTAAAAGGTTTCTAATATTTTTAGGTAGTGGCAACTGATAACTGATTTGCTCTAGCTATTTCGTTTCCATGTGTAAGAACTCAATTGCTTTCATATTGACTGATGATTCTTGGGTTTACATTTTAGAATGGATTCAAGCCAGGCACATTGGAAAACCAGGTCCTCTCTCACAACTCATGTCTGAGCTCTTTCTCTCCTCCTAGACAAGCATTTGCACACCCGTGTGCTAGCCTACCTTTCTGCTGAGGGGCAGTAGTGACACTGCAAATACAAGTTTGGCTGATAGTAGCTTAAAATAAGCATCTTAATAATGGCAATATTCTTACAACATAAAACTTAAATAGAATTTATGCCATAACAGTGAAATGATAGATCTAGTGTTCTTATTTTTGGCCAAAACACTTCCACAGTGCCTCCCCTTATCTATTTTAAGGGCCAGCCTGACTGACCTTGGGCAGAACAGGGGATGGTTGTTTGGATAATCTAGTTCTTTTTTCATTCACTTTTTCTGCTCATCCCCCAGTTTCCAAAATGAAGCAAACACAATAAAACAAAAAACAACCAATTTAGTCCTAGTTATTTGGACAGTGGAGACAAAGGTGGTCATTTGGCTTGAATCCTATGGTTTGCTTTTCCCAGTTAGTCATTCTTCCTCCTCTGTGTATAAAGACTATCTTAAAGCTGCTGCCGTGGAAAAGCAAATGAGTACTTTTTCCAGAAGGTAAGATGACTCAGCATACTTATTTAGACTCACCCTGGACTTTGACTAACCTTGCATTTAAAGCTCTGTTTACAAAGATACCAAATGATACGAAAGCACTGATAATATTTGTGTCAGGCAAACATGATGACCATCAGACAGAGACAAATACCGTGTGATTTCATTACATGTGGAATGTAAACAGACAAAACAAACAAACAACAAAATAAATAGACTCAGAAATAGTGACAACAGACTTTGGTCACCATAGGGAGGTATGGAGGGAAGGACGAAATAGGTGAAGGGGATAAAGAGGTACAAACTTCGAATTACAAAATAAATTAGTCACAGGAATGGAAGTACAACCTAGAGAACACACCAATAATATTGTAGTATCCAGGTATGGTAACAGGAGGAACCACTCTTACCGTGGTGAGCATTTAATTACCGAGTCACTATGCTGTACATCTAAAACCAATATAATATATCAACTATATTCCAATTTTAAAAACTTAAAAATCAGAGATTTAAAAAACAGTATCTGCAATATAGAGTTGGCTCTGGGTGTGAATTTCGTCCTGTTCTCAGACTGTGGTTTCTAGGTTTAAGTGATGCTCTGGAGACCGTCCGAAGACACAACGCCAGATGGGGTCTTCTTCCCTGTCTCCAGCAAGGCCCTTAATCTATATACATCTCAATCTTCTCATCTTTAAAAATGAACTTCTTTCATTTTAATATCTAAACATTATTATATTTACATTTGTCCGTTGAGTTGAAATTCTGAAACAGTAAGAAGTATGATTTCTAAAAGGCCCAGGATCTAAAATTCTTTCCCAATACTTCAGAATATATGGGTAAGGATAAGGAAACTTTTGCTTGAATTCTTAGAACTCCAAGTAGAAGCCCTTAAATAATGACAGCTACCACTTAGAGAGCATTTGCCCAAGGCGAGGCACTCTTCGGAATGTTCTACATGTGTTAATTCATTGAAAGCTCACAGGGATTCTAAGAAGTAGGTCCTGTTATTATCCCCACTTCACACCTGAAGAAGCCAAGGCGCACAGAAGCTGATTTCCAGGCGTCCCGGGAACCCCGTGTGAAGCGGCAGCTACAGTCTGAATCCCGGCGGACTCTGACCCGCACTCTCGCCCGTCACACATTAGGCCCCTTCTGTTGCCGTGGCTCTATAAGGTCATGACTTCAGTTTGGGCTTTCTCCTTGATAAGTACTTGATAAGTGGATCTGAATGGAGCTCTTAATAATGTCTTTGAGAAATACTAGAGTTGGTATTTTCTGGGAAAGAACACAGGGTATGAAGAATACTGAACTGGAAAATAGTATCCAACATTTCTGACTTAGTTTAAGGAACCACTGGCACAAGCTTCAAATCTACATGGACATACGTTATTAGAACAAACCAGAATAAGTTTATAAAATGCACACTGGTCTGCCATTCACGCTTTTAAGCAACTGAGTCCATGTCCTGGCCAAATTTCCCTCTAGACAATATTCTGCGCCATAAAACTAACTCTAAACTTCCAAAATACACTGTGGACCAGAAATGTGACTGGGGACACGATCTTCACACACAGTCTCTGCAAAAACAAAATGCAGAAATCAATCATTAGAACCCACTGCAGTCACTGGCCTCATAGAGCAATTTGATGCCCTGAATTTGGTGATCACTAACAGGTTTGGGACTCCAGAAACCTCAAGAATATTTTAAAGTGTCTACAACATTATAGGTGGTCCCATAAAATGTGAAAGAACTTTGAAAAATATAGCACTGAAATATAAAGTAGTATCTTTCCTATCCTCAGAATCTGTAACTGCTCTATTCTTTAGCACCCAAGGACTGAAATCTGAGAGTACAGAATTCTCCTTCCTCCTAGTGCCCCTCTGGAACCGAGATCACTACTCCTTCCTCAGCCTTCTTGCACGCACGTGTGCAGAATGCTCCCCACCCTGCTGCTTGCTGGGGCCGCCCACACGCGCACAGCCGGTCCCCCTCCCCGTCTGCACGTCCTGCCCTCCGGTCCTGCCCTTCTCCCTCCGCGCCTCACCCACGTGCATTCCCTGGCTTTGTCCAGCCTCCCACACCTCCACCCCTCACTCAGACTAGCACACCCACGAGCGATGTTTCATAGAGGCACACTACCTGCACATGGCATGTGATACACACGATTTTCATCCTACTTCTGAAAGTCAGCTGGCACCTCCCAGGATGATGCTACAAAAATTGGCAACAGGTTTTCTTCCAGAAAATTTCAGAGCAAGCTGAACTCAATCTATTTTAAGAAAACACTCTTGAAGTTTCAATTTTTAAAAAGCTGAAAGGCTACATTTCTGGTTCTGCAAGTTACACATATCTTCAGATTGCCCTGAAGGTCATAATATGAGACATTTTCCATACCACTTATTCTCAGAAATATACACGAGAATATGAATGAGATCAGGCACAGCATTGCAGCTTACAGCTACGAGGAACAAGGTTCCAGAAAAGACCTGGATTCTGTACCAAATTGTACCAGCTAAAGCTTTTCAAATGTACCATAGAATTATACGATACGGCCAATTCCTTCATCAGATTCTGGGTTTCACGTTGGCCAAAGGGTAGAAGGGACACAAAGTTTAACCCCAAAATAGAATTACAAACTATAATATTCCAGCCAGGTAATAATTTAGCAGTTGCTTAGTTGCCTCTGATGATTAAGCACCAAAGCAAAGATCTAACCTACAAGAGCTTACACATACCCCCTTGCCTTCCACCCTTTGTCTGGATTAGATTTCCAGAACAGTATATAGTAAGAACACTACATCCCTTTGCATATTTGAAGAGAGCTAGCTCACTCTTCTGTGCCCTTACAATCTGCTCTTCTGCAGTCTAAAAGTACACACCCTCTTTAGCAGTTCCATTCATGATTTTAAGTTCCTCTTCCATTTTTCCCTCACTTCTCTCAGAATACTTTCATTTGTCTGTGTTCCTCTAAAAATGCTGTGCTTGGAACTGAACACAGTGTTCCAGGTGTAACCCACCATACAAAGTACAATGCAACTATTATCGTCCATCATCTGGAGGGTATGTTTTGTTAATGTCATTTAACAAATACAAGCTAAAAAAGAGTTATACAGTGACTGCCATGTGTGGAGCAGGCTCTCCAAAAATATTTCTGAATGTTGTTAAA
>JAQQAC010015530.1:2428149-2534424 GCA_029783875.1 Phataginus tricuspis | reverse complement strand
TTGTCCTCTAAAGACCTATTTGCTTTAACACGAGTAACCACTTCCATTTAGCTCAATTTTAAATCAGTCTGTCACTGCTCAGGAGTGAACTTGCCTGAACAGAACTCCACCGGACAGGGCTTGTTCAGAACGTGGATATAATATGAGCCTTGGCCAGCTGTTTAATGATATCATGGCTCTCCTCCAAGGGAACAAAGGGGAATGTTATTTGGGGATGCATCCCAAATAGGAAACTGGTGTGACTTATTTCCTAATGTAAATATGAGTCATATATGTATTTTTTTAGTACAGTAGATGTTTTGGTGAAATGAAGAAATTATTTCTATAGTAATGATAGGGATCAGATAAAAGAAGGCTCTCATTAAAATTCACCTGGGCTGAGATTAGACAGAGTTAAGCATTACCATTTTGTCCAAGCAGGTGATTGCTGGGAACAGGATGTAAAATTATTTGCCCACCCTCATATCTCCAGCAGTCAGTGCAGTGCTTGGCAGAAAGCAGACCCTCAAAAAATCTTTGGAATGTTAAGTCAAGAAAGGAGGAATAGAGGAAAGGCTGGAGGGAAGAAATTTCAGGATTACTCTAGAGATTAAGAATAGCAGATAAAGACCCAAATGTGGATGGAGAATGGGATCTCTGAAAACAGTGTCCAGCCCCCTCATCTTAGGTACGGTAACTGGAGACACAGAGGAGTTAAGTAACTGTCCCCGGTTGCAGTAGCTCGGTCTGGTCAGTCGCTGCACCATCCTGGGTCGTTGGGACTCCCGACTCTTAATCCAGGGCTCCCCGTGTGATGTTCGTGAAGCGGCAAGAGGAATTATCAGGAGAAGCCCTGGGATCTCGCACTCTGATCCCAGGTCAGTTACTTTACCCAGCTTGGAGGACGCTCTAGAAGAGGTCTCCACCACAGGCCTGGGGGAAACACAAAACTGGATGTAAGTGAGTGATCGAAAGCAGGATATGATGGAACAATTTGAGCCTGAAGACGAGACGGACACAGAGCAGATGACATGCTGTTATTTGCCTACTGTCCGGGGCCTCTCTCCACGCCACACACACGGTCGTCCCCTGTCTGTAATAACCTGGGTCAGACGGGAGTAGATCAGACCTGGGGACAGGTGTCAGCACTCAGACGAAACCTGCTGTGGAGGTCAGAGGCAGAGGACAGCACGCCGCTGGCAACTCCACAACGTCTATGGAGAAAAGCTCTGCAGGCAGGCTTTGGAGAGTGTTTGCTTAAACAAGTTTCTTTATACTAGACTTTGTAGGGCTTCTAATATACTGAGTTCTGAATCTCCAAAAGGCAAACTGGTTTTCAGGCTTGTTCAAACTTATTTGACCATAAACCCTTTACTTTTTCTTAAGATTTAAAGGTCTTATTTTCCCAAGGGGTACATGTGGGGACAATGGTTTTCAATTCCTACCCTCCCTCCCACCCCCCCTTGATGTCAGTTAGGATATATTTTATGTCAGAAACCAGTACACACATACTTGTAAGTGTAAAACTGGAACAAATGTTTCATAAAACAATACTTTTTCTGTATGTGCTGCATGTATTTCCTATTCTGTTTTTCTTTCGTCGTAATGTATGTTGGATTCTTAAACCCACTAAATTGATCTCACAACCGACCCATGGGTGACAACCTGTGGTTGAAAACCCTGCTGTATCCAGTGCTGGTGTGTCCTGTAGTGACCTCCCCTCCTCAGTTTCCCTTTAATCTTCCTCTCACCTGTGAACTGGGCAGCAACACTGACTGAACCCGAGGTCGGCCTGGGATGAACCGAAATAAGAGTGCGGTTAAAGGATCCTCGGCCGTTTCATTATGGTTACATTGAAGCAGCCCCTGAAGGCAGCACACTTCAGAGAGCCTGGAGGCAGAGTGAGCATGGTGGTGGAAGGGCTCTCAGAGCGTCTTGGAGCCATGCAGTGCCAGAAGGGGAAGCACGGTGGGTGTGCTGGGACCGGGAATGAGGGGCTGATGGGCGACAATCTGCAAGACCTATTTAGCCCAGCGAATAAAGGAAGATGTCGAATGTACATCCAGTATGCTCCCGTTGTGTGCAAAAGGGAGTTTATGAATACATTTATATGCTTGACGCGCATGGAGTATCTCTGGAGAACACCTCGTCACTGGTGTGTCACTGGTGGGGGTTCCTGTGGGAGGACCCTTATTTTTCACTGTGTGTCCTTTTGTACTGTTTTAACTTTTCACCACAAACATATTACTTTTTCAAAACTAGTAATACACAGCTAGAGGATAAAGAAGCCTACTTTCTGAGAGGCGGGAAAACTTGAGAAGGGGGAAGCCTCCAGCATTCGGTCTGTGAGCTGCTGCCGGTGACGACACCCACTGGAAACACACCGGCTGTGGATCCAGGCCTTGAGGATGGATGGACGGGCTATCGTGGTGCTAGACACTCAGTTCTCTCACTGCACACCTGGCCTGGTTGAAAAGCACTATCTCCGCCTAGGTTGTGCGTTTGCTATTCCACTGCTGCCCCAATATATGGCATTAAAAAAAAATACAGGAAGAGGACTCCAAATATGTGTTCTCAGGGTGATGCCGGTTTTCCATTTTATCTGCAACAGAGGCTGGCCAATGGCAGAGAGAAAAGGAAAAAGTGAAGAATGCCCTGAGGGGCAGGGCTCCAAAGGGAGGAAGCGCCCGGGGGCCACCAGCATTCCGGGAAATTCAGGAGGGAGAGCCGTGGCCGCCTTCCAACTTTAATACCCATACAAATCACACGAATCACAAGTCGCTGGGAAGCTCTTGAAAATTTTAGCCTCCTGGCTTTCTGATCAGTCTTCGGAGTGTTGGAAGAGATCAGGTCTCTTTTCTGAAGCTTCTGGGGAAAGATCACATAAAGGGAAGTGTGACGATCCTCTGGAGAAACACACACACGAATAAGACAAAACAAAAAAAACAGAGATCATTTCTGCTCCGTGTGCCACTGACACAAAGACTGCTTATAGAAGAAAAAGGTCTGCTCTTTTCAAGATTTCTAACCTGTAAAGTAGATTTTCTTGATTTAATACATGGAAGGAACGCCATCTGATGCAGTATACGGGTTCAGCAAGGGTAAGCTATTACTAGGAATTTTTTAGGGTGCCTAAAAGAACAGCTGTTATTTAGATAAATCCGTTCTAAATGGAGCAGGGGGGGTTGCTAGTCTCACATTGTGAGAAGTATTTCTTTTCTTCATAACTTAGAGTTCTGGGACTGAGAATGCCAGTTTTCCTGACAATGAGCCAAGTAAACACTTAAGAGGCTGTTTGGTATCTAAGTAGGTTCTGGTAGGGATCCCACGGCTGGGGAGGGGCACACCGAGGGCAACCCTCGGGACACCGGCTTCTGACAGCTCTGAATCAGTGCTTCCCAAGACTCCCTCCTCGGGTTCCAGTGATTTGTTAGAACGACTCAGAGAGCTCAGAGAAACGTTTTACTTACAAGATCACTGGTTTAATTATAAAAGGGCACACCTCACGCGCAGCCAGATGGAAGAGATGCACCTGGGAAGGTGTGAGGAGGGGGGTGGAGCTTCCATGCCCGCTCCCGTGCACCACTCTTGCCAAATCTTCCTGTGTTCCCCAGCCCAGAGGCCCCCTGAGCCACGTCCTTTCGGGTTTGTATGGAGGCTTCATCACACTGGCACGACTGATGAACTCAATGGCCATTGGTGATTGAGTCAAACTTGAGCCCCTCTCCTCTCTCCCCAGATGCTGGGGGCTGGAACTCAAAGTTCTAATAGACCCCTAATCACAAGGTTGGCTCTCCCGGCAACCAGCTCCCATCCTTAGGTGGGGTCCAAAAGTCACTTCACAATGTAACAAAAGACAGCTTTATCTCTCTCATCACTTAGGAAACAAGGATTTTAGGAACTCTGTGCAGAACAGGACAAAGACCATGTATTTCTCACTACAAATCACACTATCACAGGCCCCAAACAGTGTTTTGAAATTAATGATAAAATCTCATTTAAAACAGTTCAGAGGAAAATGTCCAATTGATTTCAAGTTGTATCTAAATTGTCGCCAATGGTACCTTACAAGCAGCAATATTATTAAAAGTACATCTTCACAAACATGTAAACGACGCTTTTCCTACTTCATCTGAACAGATTGTTTTCAATTTTATTTTGTTTTCATTTGCAAAGTTGATGAATACCCAGGCACAAGTCCCAGTTTGGGTTTAAACTTTGTTCTAAATGCTTGAATAATGTCCCAGATTCTCTCTCTTTTTTAAAGCAACAGCCTTTCAGCCTAAAGTGAGTCACTCCTTAAACACATGCGAGTTTCTAAGCTGGCAAAGCCTGGGGACCCAAGCAGCAGCCCCAGTGTCAGTGCCTCCTTGGGAGTTTCCAAACCTGGGTGACTGTTTGATAACACTGTGTTTTTTCAAGTTCCCTTCACTCCCAAGAGAAAGAGGTTCATTCGATAAATATTCCATATGCAGTATTTTAGATAATAGCAAAGAGGAGGCCTTTAAAGCACTCCATGGCATTCAAACTGACCCCACAGCATGATTCAGGGAGCCCTCCCTTCCCGAGTGCAGGCCGTAAGTGCCTCGTAAAGATGACTATTGTTTTCTTCATCGTTTATGCTTTTCTTCATCTTTACAAAACCCCTTTCAAGAGGTTGTCTAGCTTCTGCTTTGTTTAAAGCTCGTGAAGAAAAACTCCCTGTCCAGGCAGCCGTCCTATTTTTGGGACACAGTAATTAGAAGCCTTTTGCTTCTGTTCCGTGTGAGGCGCCTGCTGGTGCCCACCCGACCCGCGGGCCCTGGAAGGAAAGCAGGGGGAGTGCCTTGCTCAGGCAGGGCGCAGCGACTCGACTCGGCTTCTCCGGGACACGCAGGACGCTCATTCTACTCTCTCTTCTCTGGCTTGGGAAAGAGGTGGGAGGGAATTGTGCTATGGGATTTACTACAAATGTGTTCATCTATACCCTGAGACTCAGCAACCAAAAACATCCCGTAAAGACAGAGTTAGAATACACTTGCATCCCAGTAGGAAATTTCTTTAGAAAAGGCACTTGTCTGTCACTTTCCCTCACCCCTCGGGTCAGAGGTGACTCTTCTGTTCCTCTAGGAATGCGTGTGTAATTCTTAAAGAAAAAAGAACAACACGTGGGGGCTGAAACCTTGACTGAGTGGGGGCAGAGAGCAAGTCCCGGGACTACGGAGTTCTCCGGAGCAGCTGCCAGGTCTGAGGTCGCTTGGCGACCAGGACCACGTCTTACCCTTCAGGGCGCCACCGTGCCTAGTGTAACACTGTGCACAGAGCTGGCCTCGATAAGGGCTTGGGGAACAGCATTTACCTGAATGTCCAGAAGTGCAGAACTCACCAAAGAGAGATACAGACCAGGGAAAGGACTGAACTGAGTTCAAGAACAATTGTTTAACTCATCTCTTGCCACCTTGTCCTCCTTCTTACCAGAAATACCCTCAAGGAGTGGAAATACTGCTGGTCTAGGGACTCCCCCACCACACACACACCCCTTAAAAGATCATCCTTTTAAAGCGCCAGTGTTCTGATAACCCCAAGGCAGTGGTGCCTGTGGCTGTAATGGGCATCCTACCCTTCAAGTGAACGTGCGCTTTTCATAGGACCTCCAAGGGAAGGTGCTTTTCACTTAAAGGGGAGATTATGTGATCATTACATGCAATGACAGGCAGAGACATCTGGGGGACTACTTTGGTGTCGATGGCGCCTCAGAGTGGGAGTCAGAGAGACCCAAGTCCGTGACTTAGCAAAGAGGTCAGCGGGGAGCTGGGATTGTGGGG
Organism: Phataginus tricuspis; assembly: GCA_029783875.1. Lineage (NCBI taxonomy): Eukaryota > Metazoa > Chordata > Mammalia > Pholidota > Manidae > Phataginus > Phataginus tricuspis. The sequence goes on along the minus strand of JAQQAC010015530.1, from coordinate 2,528,641 downwards.
AGCAGCTTGGGAGTCACAGCTGCCGCCCCGCGAGGCTACTGTGTGCGTGGCTGGGGTGCTGCATGTTACAGCCCAGGGGGCAACTGGCAGGGCTCTGATGTCACAGCCCGGGGGGACCTGGCAGAGCCCTGTAAGTGTAAAGCGCCCTGTGTCTGTGCCCAGGTCAAGACTGCTTGTCCTGTAAGCTGATGACTGGATTGGCAGCAGCCCTTGCTGTACTGCAGGAAACATGGCTGTTTTCTCAGGGTAAAACAGGAGCTAACCTTGGGACTCGGCCAAGATCACTCCCTAGGCAGGGGATGGGTGAGTCTGACCCAGCTGACAAGTCCAGCCTGCGGTGCAGAGGCAATCCGTGTCCAGCAGACCTGGTGCTCAGGGGCGACCTCCACGCATCAGCCAGCCTGGGTCTCCCGGACAGGTCTCTGGCGCCAGGGTTGGCACCATACCATGTCTGCTGTCTTGATATAAGTATAACTAGCACCCCCTTTCATCCCCAACAGGGTCCTGCTCAGGATGACCCACGTCATCCTTGGCATGGAATGCTTGGGAGGACACCAGGAAACAATGTGTGCCGCAGGAACTGAGCAGAAGCCATCTTTTAAATGGGGGCAAGAGGGGGCTGAGCTGAGAATGGGGCCCAGGACCTCTGGGGGGCTAAGCAGGCTGCCCTTGCAGTTCTGGGAATCTCAGAGGTAGTACTAGGCACATCCATGTCAGAACAGCAGTAAGGCTGTGTGTGCTCACGCACAATGACCCCGGTAATCCTGTGCAGTGCGGGGGGGGGGGGGGATAGAGCCTTCCAATATCATGTTTCTGCTGTCAGCTTCAGTGTCGAGCATCTATTTACTTAGCATATTAAAGCAGCGCTAACTGTGCCTGGAGAAGCCTAAGTTCTACCTAGGAAAGGACACTGTGCCTGATGCAAAGTTTGCACGTTGCTTATTATCTAATTAGAAAGTTAAATATTAACAATGAGTTTTAAATAGAAGTCAAAGCAGCAACAGAAGTTTTCACGACATAGTGCCTGATTAATAGTCAAACCAGTTGTGTTAGCTGTGATTTGTATGCAGTTCAGGGAAAAAGTAACCCCTTGAGGTTGGGGAGATGAAAGCAAATGTACAAAGGGAAGTGAGACTTGCTGTCCGGAAGGACTTGCCGTTTACTGAGTACTTACTACTTGTCAGGCATTTTCACACATGGATTCCAACTTCCCAGAATAACCCCAGGGGACGGGTGTCAGCAGGCTATCAGGGAGGAAGCTGAGGTCCAGCTTGTCTGAAGTTTCTCAGCCGGGAAACAGCAGAGGATCTGGAACCCATGCGTATCTGTAAACGAAAAACACACATACCTCTTGTGTGTGTCCCGTACTCTCAGGGCTGTGACTCCACCCCCTCAATTCTGACCCCAGATGCGTCACCCACCAAGCAATTCTGGGACGCCAACTGGGTGTGCTACCATCTTACTTAGTTTTGACACTATCCTCCCAGAGATAGTCAGATCCCGCAGGTTAAGAGCTGCCAAATGACAAAAATAAAACAATTGGGATGCCCTCTATTCAAGGGAAAACAGTACATGGACAGTGAACTGCAGTGGCCTACCAGCCGTGGAGCCCTCTTCCCCAGGGTGTTTGGGCAAGAGCGTGTTTTACAGATTGGTGGAATGCAGAGTCAGGGCATGACTGGCCAGAAGGTCTGGCTTTAAGGAAAAAGCCTTTGGTTTAAGATGATTGGCTGAGGTTGAATATCTGACCTTATCTAGAACAAGGAAATCATTACAGATTCTTGGCAGTGGGGGGATTGGCTGCTGGATACACTGCGATTCTGGTCAATCAGAGTGTTTATAGACACACAAAAGGTTAGGCTTTGGTTTCCTGAGGTGGCACCCTGGGCAAACACAGTTCTATCTTGGGCTTGGAAATTTATTTGAACAGGACTCAGTCCCACAGGACTGTCCCCTCTCCCTCCTTCATGTGCCAATTGCAAGTCCAGGTTATCACCTGTGCTTCTGACTGACTAATAAAAATTGGAGGTTCCTGCAAACCCATCCTCAAGTTTGATTAATTTGCCAGAGCAGCTCATGAATTACAGAAAATAGTTTACTTCCTGGACTACTGGCTTATTATAAAAGGACACAACTCAGGAATGGCTAAATGGAAGAGATGCATAAGGCAGATGGGGAAAGGGGCCCAGAGCTTCCATGCTGTCTTGAGGCATGCCACTCTCCCAGCCCGGTTGACCAACCCAGAAGCACTCTGGGCCCCGTCCTTCCCGGTGTTGTGGGGACTTCCATACAGAGGCACATCGATGGACTCACTGGCCATTGCTGACCAAGTCGGCCTCCAGCCCCTCTCCCTGTCCTGGCAACTAGAGGAATAAGACTGAAAGTTCAATCCCTCTTGTGGGGAAAGTTGGGGTTCCTATGGCCAGGATCCTCACTGAACCTAAACCTCTTGATGTGACTGGCCTGTTGCTAGGCTACTGCTTCCACACCGGTAGGCAATAAGCTATTATTGACTGAGTCACTATATAAAGAGCTCGGCCCAGTGCTCTAGGCGGAGGTAGAGACGACAGAGGATTACAGACCTGCAGACTGTTAGATGCAGATGAAACTCTAGTGCTTGACCTACTGTCAGAAGAAAAGCTGGGTAATAAACCCTTTTGCCCCAAGAACGTTCTGCTATCATTTCTGTGGTCACATTGAATCCATAGTGAACTTGCTGGGGCTGGAACCCATTGGCAAGACAACTGGTGACAGTTAGCAGGGTTCATTGTTGACCAAGGAAAAAGACAGGCTGCCCTTATGGGAGGGATGCTTCAGCGGGCTGCCCCTCTGAATGGGGAGACAGTGGATTGTCCCCCAGTGGGTGTGTGGTCTGATGTGGCTTGCTTCCTAGAGGACTGGGACCCACCCCAGGACTGGAGGCAAGTGGAGGTGACACCTGAGGCAGTAGGGGTGGCCCTTGGTATAGTAAGTAGGTCTTTGAGAGACAGAGTGCCCATGAGGCAGCAGGGGCTCTGGGTTGGCTGCTTCTCACAGTATTAAAAAAGGCTACAGATGAGAAGGACACACTCCTGAAAGAGACACAAGAAATGGTAGCACAAGAACATGAGCTGCAAACTGCTGTGGATTCATTGAAAGATAAAATGGCAGTGATACAAAAGGAGGCAGCACAAGAAAGCTGGCAGCAAGGTGCTGTTGAACAGGTAAAGGCCATGAAGGAAAAGGACGGCCCCCTGCAAAAACCACAAGAAGAGGCAGTGCGAGAATATGAGCTGCGAGGTCCAGTGAAGGAGGTAAAAGATTCCTTACAGAACGAGACGGCAGCACTGCCAGGTGCTCTGAAGGAGGAAAAGGCCATAGAGGAAAAGACATACTCCTGAGGGAAGCACAGGAGGAGGTGGCATGAGAATGCCAGCTGTGAAGCATGGAGGTGAAAGTAAGAGAGCTGCTGAAGACTGAGCTGGCATTGCTGCAAGGCACTGTAGAAAAGATAAAGGATGTAGCAGAGGAGGCACTCAGGGGAGGGGAGAGAAAGGTGCCATCAGCCCCAGTAATGGAGGAGCTGGAGAAAGACAAAGGGGTGATGCCAGAGGCACTGGCACCTCCTGTATTGAAAGCACGCCGAGTGGTTGTAAAGAAAATAAAGACCCAGCAGCTGAATGTTCCCCAAGGAGAGGAGCAGCCCCCTCCCCAGGTCATGGAGCACTGTATGGTCCACCCCTATACTCAGGCTGAGCTGGTGGATTTGGGCTCCCGGTTTAGGCAGAAGCCTTTGGAGTCAATATCAGCTTGGCTCCTGTGTTTGTGGGACTTAGAGGTGGATGGAATTGTTCTGTCTGGATCAGAGATGGGAAAGTGGGCTTCCCAGACAGTTCAGCCTGCCTGAGGCAGCAATTACAAAATGCACATCAGACCCCAGGAAATCACTCCCTCCTTGATTGGCTTATGGCTTCACTTTGTGCTGTGTGGCCCAATCAGGGTGATCTACCATCTGCTCCTGCTAGATGGCAGACTTATGCTAAGCTCCAACAGGTGTTATGGGAGCTAGGCATAAAAAATGCCATCTATAATCCAGATAATCATGGCCCAGATGAGGAGCCTTTCAGTGCAGGGATGAGAAGTATTGTGCTTCAAATGGCTCCCACATCCCTCTTTGGGTCTCTAGTGGCCATTCTTGCTCCTCACTTAGGGCAGCCCATAAGCGAGGTTACACATACAGTAGCAGACTTAGGAGAAGCTGAAGCAATGAGAACACGAAAAGAAATAGGTCTGCTACTCACAAGAAGAATTTAAAGGACCCCATGAAGGTTATGAGGACCCAGATGTGGGTTGATTTAATACAGGCAGGAGCAGACGGAAGAAAATTAGATGGGAAGTCAAATAGGTCCTTACTGGAGCTATGGTAACAACTGAAACCAGAGCAGCAGTTCCAGCCATTAGGAACAAAGAGGCAGAGGTCAGAGACAGAGCCACAGTCCTGCCTGTGTGTTTGCAAGACTTCCTGCTGGAGAGTGAGCCACCTTACTTGAACCTACACAGGAAGATAATTGGGGAACATGGTTCAACTGAGGGGAAGGTCCAGGTACCTGCCCTAAGGGATCAGGGGGACCAGAGGCCACATGTTGAAATAGTTATCCATTGGTCCCCAGTGAACATACAATGTGTCCTGGCTCTTGTGGAATGTCACTTGACATTTCTCAGATTCAGTCCCCTCATTTGTGAAAAGTCTCCTACTTTACTGTGTTTGTGATTGACTCTCTGAAATTCTTTCACCTCAGCTGATCCATCGAAGCCCACCAGGAGAACCCCATTCTCCTCGCTAATGCCTGGGCTTTAAGGACTGGGCCAGGGATGGCCAAGGAATAAGAAAATGGGTGCCATGGATCGCATTACGCCCCACAGACTCCTCCTGGCGAAGGCAGAAGCCCCAGTGTTACAGTATTTGTGTTTGGAGGTGGGGCCTCTGGGAGGTGATCGGTTTAGAGGAGGTCATGAGGGGGGCCCTCATGACAGGATCGGTGCCTTTACTGCTCTCTCTCTCTCTGCCATGTGGGGACACAGGGAGAAGGCAGTCGTCTGCGAGTCAGGTGCAGGACACCCACCAGAACTCAACCAGGTGGCACTCAGATCTTAGACTTTCAGCCTCCAGACTGTGAAAAATAGATTTCTTTTGTTCACGCCACCCAGTCTACGGTACTTAGTTATGACAGGCCACGCTGACTAACAAAAAGGACTTAGTGGAGGCTTTGGGAAAGATTTTCCTTGCTCTGCTAGAGAAACCACAGTAAGTCTCTTTTTCATTCCATGCATCAAAAAGCCCCTAAGCCACCAGCACCCATTTCACACCACCAGGGAAATCAGTGCCAAAACACAGCTGACATATAAAATTGAATAGCATTGCAGGGAGGTGGAGGCAGAACCCTGATCGAACCATGCCCAAAGCTAATCCTCCTTCTGCACTTCCCATCCCACAAACCAGGGCAATCTTTTACTGACCAGACTTGGGTCAGGTTTCTGGGATTTTCAGATTACAGCATCCTAGGGTTATTGTAAGGCTACATTCAAATAAGGAAAGTAAAGGTCTTACTCCAGTGCAGAGTACATACAAGTGATAGATATTTTAATTTTAGGCAGGCAACTAATTTGTAAGTCACTCAATGTAGTCATGACTGGGAGATCTATCTGGATAAATAGAAAGTCCCTCTCACTGAGTAAGGGCTATGATGAGCAGAGCTGGTCTCTGAAGACAGAAGCCTGCAATGAGAGATAGAGAACTGACCTGGGATTTGCCCCTGGCAGACAGACTTAGACTCTGGCTGCAGTGAAGGAACCAGCAGAAGGCACAGAGCAGAACTGGCATAAATGTTCCGCAATCTCCTTCCTAATTTTCCATTTTCCAGCTGGAGTTTTCCTGTAGTTCTAGCCAGCCATGCTTTAGAAACTTCCTTAAGTCTGCGCTTTGCCCTCCTTGGAACACCCATTATTCTCAGAAATATGCTCTTGTATAAACTCTACTTCTCCTGTTTAAATGTTTATACTATTAAGTAGGTTTAAAAAAAACAGTAAAATTAAAGGAGCTCATTTACCTCTTGTTCAGTTGTAGTTTTCTTTAGATTCAAACAGCTTCATTGCATATTTAAAGCAAAGCAATAAAAACATCTGAAAATTATTCCAAAACCACATTGTTTACTTGATGGTGAGCGGTTTCTAAACAAAATCAATGTACCAGGAAGATAGTCCCTGTAGGCCACTGGACAGCTCTTCCTGGAATTGTTGTAGCTGGTAATTAAGCTGGTATACATGGTATGATTGTTAGTGTTTTCTATTTTTATCAGTTGCTCTCCTAAATTCTGAAAAATATCCAGCCCTTGAACTAATTATGAAATCATTTCCTTGTTTTTAAGAAGCATGTAAAACAGATTAAATTAGCTATTATGACCCTAAAGCAAAAATTCAGGAAATGTGCAAGGTTTCACTGCAAGGATGTTCACTGCAGCATTATTTATAATAGCAAAAAAGAAAATAACTGTATGTCCAGTAATAGGGGATTGGTTGGATCAATTATGGTATGTTGCATAAAATACCACTAAAGTATACAGTAAAATTATATAAATTTTCATGTGTCCCATAGTAATATGAGCCCATAAAAATATTTCATATCATTCTTTTTACTGAGACAGAAAGAAACTCCTATTAGTGGCAGTAGCCGACAGAGACAGTAGTGCCTGTGAGAACTGTAGGGGTACCAGGCAAACGCCCCGTGGAAGGCAGAGAACTGGGTCCACCCTGCAAGGGTGTGCAGTGGCACCTAGCAGGGTGTGACGGGCCCTGATGAAGGACTGTCTGAGGCAGTGATGGTCCCTGATGGGAACCGACTCTCCGACACGCATGAGGGATGTGGGATCCCCTCATGACAACCCCAGAAGTTCTTATGGGCAAAATGGAAGTGGGTGAGAGAGCTCCTGTGTCAGTGACTGTGGGACTGAGACATTTCAATGCTGGTTGTTTGTGTTTCCACATGTTCTCTAAGTGGATAAAGCCTTGGAACGTTTGGCTCATTTTACTTTTCCCATGAACCGTTTTCACTGTACAAACATAGATGATATTCTTATACAACCTTAACAAGTAAATTATTTTCAACCACTTTCAAATACTTTAGAGGACCCTATTTGCCTGTGAAGATATGTTGGCATTAATATTAGTGACTCAATTTCTCAAGAATTCAGTGTGTCCCTGCATCTTAGGCTAAGTGTACAGAGAGATGAGGGAAGTAAAACTCGCTTTCCAAGCAGAGCTCATTTAAAAAATACCAGTAAATGTGGAATGACCGTGACTAGTTACAAGGGATTTCCACTGCTCACTGAACTGACTTTCATCACGTTCCCACCGTGTTTAAGACCTTACGCTACATGTTAGGCCTATCGGGTTGAATGAGATCGGGTCCCTAACTGGGGAGACAGACAAGGCAATGGATGATTGCATGTTAACCTTTGACATTAATAATTCCAAAGTCAGAATATCTAATGTAAAAAAACAAGCCACCATATTAACAGCAACACATATTAAGGCCAAATAAATTAATTTACTAATTGTTCTTCTCTGCTGCAGACTTAACCCCCTGTTGCGCCTTTGCCTCAGCTACATTCTAGAATAGATCATCTCCCTTGAGCAGTTCTTTAGGCTCAAAGTGCCCTTTGGGATTCATGCGTGTGATTGGAGGGCAGCCTGCAAAGCTGTCAACAGCCATTAGTGCTCTGTGTGTCTTGCCAGTTCCACCGGCTGACCCAGCTGTGCTGCTAATGGGCGATGAATGGGTCCCTTGCCAACAGCAGTTATGTCACTTTCCTATTGCCTAGCAGCCAAATGGTTGGGAAACTGACAGCCTCTGCAGGGATATGCCCCAACCCAGTGAACCCACCCCCTTCCCCAGTCAGTACTTCCCGGTCCCAGGACTAAGTTATTTAGACTATTCTTAGCTCAGGAATGGATATGACTTAGTTCAGGCCAACAAGCAAAGTCTGTTGAGGATTTTTTGGAACTGTCCTCACTTTGAACACCTTATGACCATTCAATCCCCAAGTAATCTCCTTGGCCTGGAAAGCCTACCATCATGAAATAAGTTGCTTAATAGATGTAATCCTTCAGAGATGTTGATCTATCTCCTGGGCTGATGTTCACCCCAGATACGGCCAGAGAGGACGCCGGGTGGAAGAGATCCACCCAGAGGACAGACTAGGGCTCAGTAAGGACAACAGAAGGGAGGATCCTCTTGGGAACATAGCCTCCACCTGCAAACGTGATCAACGAGGACCTCGCCCCTCTGCAGGGCAGGGAGCTCTTGCTCTTCCTGCCCAACAGGATATGACATGTATTTGGAACTCAGCCTCCCATTTTTCAGCTTTTAATCAGTTATCTTGTTCTTTGTATACTGAGGTTTGGGGGCAATTTATCCTTCAGATGTAGGCACCCTGAGGAGCTATAGCTGGACTTGATAAAGGTGAAACGCAATGCCCAGCTTGCTGAACTTGGCGCTGATTCACGATTGGGTGTCTTTGAACTGACTCCCGGGCGCGTGCATCCTGTGTACGTGGGGTCCTGCATGAAGGTGTGGGCAGTGGAGGCTGCAGGGCACCACCCGGCCCTCCGCCCTGACCAAAGCACTCATTCCAGGGGTGAGGCCTGCCCGTTGCTCACAGCCAGCCCCTGTGGCACGACTGGTCCTACCTCCTAACCACGCCTGACCTCAGGAGCCTGCAGCACTGCCGCAGGCAGGGATGCGGACTGAGGGGTGGTGCAAAGACTTCAAAGGACAACGTCCTGCCCACGTCTCCCCATGGGCTCTGTTACAACTGCTTGAGAGTCCAGCTGCTCCCCGTGCCCGATAACAACCCCGCTCCAGTGGTTAATCCCAACAGTACCACCCAGTAACTTCCCTGGAGCTAAATTCCTATCTCAGAGTCCATTTCCTGGTAGTCCAACCTAAGATAATAAATGGCAATGACAATGATGTTAGGAAAATACATAGAGACAGCTTATTATGTACCAGCCACTCTTCAAAGTGTTTCACATATGTTACCTCACTTAATTCTTACAACCCTGTGTGCCATTGCTAACCATGTTTTACGGATAAAGAGCGTGAAGCACAGACAGCTTAGTAAGCTCTCCAAGGTCACACAGCTGGGAAGTGCCAAAGCTGGGACCCAAGCCTGGCCATTCTGTTTTGAGAATCCTTTGCTGTTTCTAACCACTCCAGTCATGCTTATGGGCCAACCACCGCCATGCCGGGTACCACTGCTGAGAAATTCAGGGCCAAGGAAAACACACAATTGCTACAAGCAGCAAGTGCAGCCCAGATACACTTTGGCGGCGGGCTCAGTTCGCATGTGGCCAAGAGGATCATTCACCCTGGGAGTGTCCGGCCTCCCCGGTGTCTCGGGGGGGCAGTCATCAGCCGTACTGAGGTCTCCGGGGAGCCCAGCGCCTTCTCTAAGCTAGACTCCAGGGCCTTATTTAAGCAGCGAATGTGACCAGGGTGGTGCCGCTCACGACAGGACGGGGCTCAGAGGAAAGCTGAGAATCGGAACCATTCCCAGGCAGTCTGGCTCTGCAGCCAGTGCTGTGCCCACTGCGCCCACTGCTTCTCAGAAAGGCGGAGGGAGGGGCATGACCCTCATGAACCTTCATCCCACTTCGCAGATGTTGGCTTGGGACTCACCTCACCTCAGCTCAGCATGTGACACGCCAGGCCACAGGACCTGCAGCAAAAGTTAAAGGGGTGAAAATGTGTTCAGGACATTAGGAAAGTTCCCTTGAACTCAGAGGTGGCTGTTATCTCGCCACTTGCCTAAAAAAGACGTGGGCATGGAGGGGGCAAAATAAAAGGAAATGGTGCGGATGCCCCTGGATTGCGTGAGCCCGAGGCCCGCACTTCCTCCGGCCTTGTAGCCGGTCTCCTCGCCTTCCTGGTTGAGTCGGTGGGGTCAGGTTGTCTGCTTGTGGCCAGGAGCAGGGGCCTCTGCAGACTTCACTCCACCACCTCCCCTTCAGACCTATTGATGTTTTCATGAGACAGACAGTTGGGAAATGCGTCGAGTATTTATTTTCTATTAAGTATTAGTTCAGACTCTTTTGGTTGCAAGTGACAAGAGCCAAGTGTAGCCGTGTTAAGCGGCACAGGCGGCTGTATAGGAAATGCACACATCCCAGGGACTCCAAGGTCAGAGACACACCTGGATAAACCAAAGCCTGAAACAAAGTCGAAAGCCCAAGGGTCTTCACTCTCCATGTCTTTCTGGAGCGTCTGCCCTTTTCTCACTGCCAAAGCGCTTTCTGTGCTCCGCGGTCCCGGTGAAGAACATGACGACATCCGGCTTCTGAATTTCACACGTTACAGCTAATGCAGAGAGAAACTGGTTCACCTCCCTCCCTCCCTCCCTCTTCTCTCTCCTTCTCTACCTTTTGAAATCCGTCTGCCCAAACTTTTCAATTCCCACAGAACAGACTTCTCAGCCCAGCTGGGGTTACATTGCCACCCTTGAACTGATGCACAGTGGCTGGAGGTGCAGGGAAAGGTGCTGGGTGAAGGTCACTTCTAGGAAAGTGGTTGCTCATGCTGAACCGGGAGGATAGAGTAGGTGGGGAGAATGATAAATGGGAAAGAAGTTTCCAGCAATATTCGTATGAACAACAGTGAAAGGGAATACAAGAAAATGAGAGCACTTTTACCAGGGTTATGGGATTATTTATGAAGTTATAAATAATCTTTTCAATTTTGCATTTTAGAACAATATATAATGCAGCCGTTAAACACTGAAACTTCACTGTCATTTAGACGGGTGTCCACAGCCCACCTCCACCACTTACAAGCCGCAGAGCCTCGTGCCAGTTATTTCATTTCAAATGGGGATAATAATATCAGTCCGAGAGTTCAGGATGAATGAAGTACATTAACAACAACAACAAAAACAATCCGATTTGAAAATGGGCAGAGGATCTGAATAGACATTTTCAAAGAAGACATACAGATGGCCAAAAAGCACATGACAGGATGCTCTATATCCCTAGTCATCAGGGAAATGCAAATCAAAACCACAGCTGAGATATCATTTCACGGTCAGAATGGCTAGTATCAAAAAGACAAGAAATGACAGGTGTTGGTGGGGATATTGAGAAAAGGGAACCCTCGTGTGGTCTCTGTGGGGATGTAAATTGCTGCAGCTACTATGGAAAACAATACAGAAGTTCCTCAAGAAATTAAAAATAGAACTACCACGTGATCCAATAATTCCACTTTGTTCATGTATCCAAAGAAAACAAAACACTAATTCAAAATGTTATAATGTTCATTGCAGCATTGTTTACGATAGCCATGATACAGGAACAACCTAAGTGTCCATAGATGGATAAATGGATAAAGAAGATGTGGTATATATACAATGGAATATTACTCAGCCATAAAAAAAGTACCTTGCTCCATGCAACAGCATGGAAGGACCTACAGGGTACTATGCTGACTGAAATAAGTCAGACAGAGAAAGACTAATACTATATAATTTCACTTTTATGTGGAATCTAAAAAACAAAACTAACAAACAAAACAAAACCCATACAGATGTAGAGATCCGATCAGTGCTTGTGAGAGTTCAGATACAGAGATTAGAGGGGAGAAGAGGTGGGGGTAGATGAAATGGTGAATGAGATCACGAGGTACAAGCTTCCAGTTATAAAATAAGTAAGTCAAGAGGAGGTAATGCAGAGAATGGAAACTATAGTCAATAATATTGTATTGCAAATTTGAAAGTTCTAGGAAAGTTCTCATCATAAGAAAAAAAGTACAGCCGTGTATGGTGACGGATGGAAAACAGACTTATTGTGGTGATCATTTCGCAGTGTAGACAAATGTCAAATCATTATGTGGTGCCCCTGAAACTCATATGATGAGTTAATCTATGTGATGCGCTTTCCACTTTACTGGCACATATAAGTAGCAGCTAATGTTATTTATGAGGTTTCTTTAATTGGTTAAAATACCATTTCAGCAACAAATAAAAAAGTGACAGGGAGGGGTGCATTTCTGCTGCGTTGTCTGAGCCCCGCGGTAAATCACTGGTCCTGTGAGCAATGGTCTTTGCCAGGGTCTGGGAGCGTAAGGCTGGTAGGGCGGCTTCTTCCCCCAAGGAGGCCAGTGCTTCACAAGCTATGAAGTCTGCAGCGCTGCGTTGCTGTATTGATTAACTGGGAGAGAATTTGTTCTGCAGGGGCCTGGAGAACAGCCAAACCATTAGCAGCATCTTCCGGGAGCCATTGGGCATTGATTTTCCCACTGCTTCCTGAGGGAGGGCTCTCCAGAGCCTTGAAGTGGAGGAAACGGTGGTTCTTCTCTTACCTCAGCAAGTGCTGACCTGGAGTCGCCCGATTTTTCTACATCCACTCTGACAACACAGAGATGCTCTGGAAAGAGGGCACCCCATGCATTGAAGGCCATTATTCCCAGGCCAGGCCTTACATGCCACGGGCACGGTGGTTCCATTTAAAAGTTTTGTTTAGTTTTTATTCCTCCAAGCTTTGTGTTTAGGGCAGAATTGACCCATAGTTAATGTTAGTTTTATATTAGTTGAACGTAAAGTAGTTCCCATTTAAAGTCCACCATCCTTTTTATGGCTGGGACTCTACAGATCACTATTAATAAGCAGTTTCTGACCACGCTTTGAGCTCTTCATTCATTTGGCAATGGAGTTGCAGATGATTTTCTGAAGCAAACCTAATAAAGCTGTATCACCATTAAATCTTTTGGCTTTGTTAGTTTACTTATTAAAGTTGGAAATATGAAGGCCAAGTATAAGGCAAACCTGAGCTGCTTACTTCTAAGTTGAATCATCAGCTCTGAATCAAATAGCTTCAAATCTGACAGACCATACCGATGTGGTTCTGACCACAGAGTTTCTCACTACACCCACATTGCCATTATAATTGTAACCAGTTTCCTATGATGGAAGGTAGCCAGTTACATATTGGGATCAATAGAAGAAAATCAGCCAATACTATTAGAACTATATACATACACTAAGAAACATTTGTGGCATATTCTTCACATGCTAGATCCGACTGCCCAGTGCTTCAGAGAAGGATTTATGGACTTAAATTAGTTCTCTTTGTATGATCTCTTCTATAACCTGGATATTGAGCTTTCAATGAATTTTGATTGCCAGTGATGATACATTGTTTTCCTATATTGCACTGAAGTTGGAGAAATGCTGCACCCTTAATAACCCCAGTGGGAGTCTTAAAGTTATTAAGTGTAACCCAGTGTCCATTGATGGCCCCCCTAGTGGGGCAGACCCCTTGTGGTGGGAAGGCTTCCCACACCTGGCATGGCATCAGGTGAGTCGCCTCAGCATCCCATCATCCCATCTGGCCCGTGAGTGGGCGCCTGCTTTTGTCCATGACCCATAATTCTCAAGTGGACCGTGTCTCTCCATCCTGCCCCGCTTTTCCTGTTGCTTTTATAAAGGACCAAAAGACCAAATATAAAAGGGGTGAAAGAAGAATGCAAACGCTGAACAGTGTATTCACTCTAGAGCTTTCTTGCAGGCAATTGTTTAACATCTGAGGAGTCCTTCTCATGATACAACTGGTACGGATTTCGATATAATTGCAAAATATGATACCCACAACTCTTACGACTATGCTTTTTTAAGAGAAGTTGCTCTTTTAGTTTGAGGCACAGAAGAGTACCTCTTACCACTAATCTTACCAGAAATTTCTGCATAAAATCCATACACTGGTTGTTGTTGCTCCTCCAGATCACTGTGATTTAACCTTTACTGTAATTTCTAGGTGTCTATTTGTCAGCTGACCAATGATTCAGATTGGGGCATAGGACAAGAAATAAATGGTGTCTCAGGTCCATGCTTGAGTTTTTCATTTGTAAAACAGGAATATCAGGGTTTACATCTGCTCTATTCCAGGACACCTTTAACGCCATAAGATAATTTAACTTATCTATACTGTGCCTTAAAAAATCACGTCTGCTTATTGTCACCATATCCTATGTTATTTTCTGAATTTGGGAACTCAGAGGGCTAAGCTTTCAACACATAAAAGAAAACAACTAGCTAGGGGGAGTCTAGTAACTATAATATTGCTCATGTAATTGTACATTAATAATAGGAAAAATTTTTAAATAAATAAATAAATAAATAAGAAAGAAAACAACTAGCATAAACAGAACAGGCTCAGTCTTACCTACTAACGCAAACAATGGGACTGTATGCCTGCATCCTGGTCAGAGCATAGACAGGGCAGGCTGAAACACGTGCGTTCAAACTCTGGCTCTACTATAGGGTGCTCTGAGTTTGGCTTTCTGAGCCTGAACTTTGGAAAGGGGATAAGAAAGAAATGTGTCATCATAACCATTAAACTATACACACACACGTATACAGATATGCACGGAGGCAGATGATGCGTGTATACATGGTTTGTTTTAATGCTGACACATACACATGCATATACATACATGGCATTAAACATTGTGCGTGATCCATTAGTAATCAACCAAAATAGTATCTTGTTCTTTTTATTATCTGCTAGTTTAAAGAAACTTTCTATACTGGGAACACATTGACATACACTCATATGTGCCAATAAAACGTATTTTCACCTCCCCTGGTAATAAGACATCATTTATCTGTATTATTTACTTATAAAGGCAGCACAGTAGGCAATCACATTGTTTTGGAATTAAAACCTGAAGCACCGTCACTCTTCTGGGATAAAAGATGGCCAGTTGTTTAGGTAACAGGAAAACATCCAAAGACAAACTATTCATATAATTTTTAGTGTTGTGCAAAATCACAAAAGGATCATATGTTTGTATGCAGTTAATCATGGACTGCTTGGTTATATTGCTTCTAATTTTGTTTTAAACCACTATTTAAATCATTTATGGTTACTTATCTCGTCACCATTTGTGATCTTGCCCCCACCCCCAAATAGATTGAATCTCTTGCAAGCAGGCCGGTACTTTCCAAGTACTTAATG
Source organism: Phataginus tricuspis (assembly GCA_029783875.1). Lineage (NCBI taxonomy): Eukaryota > Metazoa > Chordata > Mammalia > Pholidota > Manidae > Phataginus > Phataginus tricuspis. The sequence continues at coordinate 2,513,602 of JAQQAC010015530.1, read as the reverse complement.
ACTCAATTTTTCTTTCAAACGCTTCCATTTGAAATGTTGAAGGATGTACTGCAAATGCTTTTCAACTCTTGCGAAACAGTTACTTATCTGCAAAATGAGAGATTTGGATCTATGATCCTTTCCCATTCCAAGCATGCCATGATTTTGAGTTCATTGAAGTAAAACACCCCAAATGTGGATTTGGTCTAAACATTTCCCCAGCGGTGCTGTCTGCTCCTTGACTTATCCCTGAATAGGACAGCATGCTTTGGGATATGCTGCAACGTGACTTCCACGGCTGCAATCAATGCAGTGGTCAGAATGGCCCGGAGCTGCTGCCCTGATGTGCTGTCCGGGAACCCTGGCAACTGATTGGAGAGAGACTGGCTGGCAGGAAAACTGAAGATGATACTCAAGTTTGAGAAACCAGTCGTGGTGAAAACATGGCATAATATCCAGGTCCTAGACCGGCCTGTCTGGGTGAACTCCCAGGTCTTTCTTACAACAGAACTCCATTTGTCGTGGTGTCCTCCTCCCTTTAAGAAGAGAATCGTGCCTCATTTCATCGTCCGGTAGCACTTAAGACTGTGGAGTTGTGCTGAGCACTATTCAGTGCCATCTCTCGCTATATGCTGTATTTCTGTAGAATACTGTGAATCTTACTCTCAAATGGTTCACAGGAATTTTTTTAATTGTCTTTATAAATTCAGAAGAATATATGTTTCAGTGCCAGGGCATCATCCCATGTGGTGCCCTGCGGTGTACGGGAGGCATGGTTACGGCCATGGACGGATTACTCAGGACGAATGTAAGGCTTCTCTTGGCGGGCATCTGCGCTGTTGCCAAAGTAACCTGAAGGGTCCACTGCTCCATCATGTAACTGTGCTTCCCAAATGATGGCCCACCGACCCCTGTGGGGCTTCCATAGCTCACCCCTGGCCCACTGAATTAACTGTCTTGGAATGGGGCCATTTTAACAAGCTACTCAGTGATTCTGATGCTATGATAAAGTTTGAGAACCCTTGACATACACTGGATGACTTGTCAAAAGGCAGGTATGGCCATGTCATTCTTTTACCTAAACTCCTAATTGGTTCCACAAAGCCACAGAAGCAAGCAGAAAATTTTGAATTTGTCTAAAACAGCTCTATCTGACCTTGCTTCTGCCTGGACTCCAGTTTTTCTCTCCCATCACCTGATCTGTGCACCAGGGAACTGGTTGCAGACTCTCAGCGCAGGCTGTCCTTGCGTCCTTGTCTGCGCTCTGTCTGGAAGGCTCTGTCTGTCTTCCTTTCATTCCAGGTTCCCTCACCACACCGAAGCCTACAGGAAGTTGAGAGTGGTGGATGTTCAGGCAGAGCAAAACAGCGTGTGTAAAGGCCCCGAGGTCAGAGAGAACTTAGTACATTCAAGGACTTGGAAGAAGTACAGACATTCAGGACCATGGAGATTAGGGAGACAGTGATAGCAGATGGGGCCAAAAATGGTTATTTGGGGAGGGCCTATTGTTGGCCTGTCCAACTGCATTTTCCTCTTTTTTCTTGGTAAAAGAAGCCTTATATTGTTCAGATAGCTGAAGTGCCAAGCCCTATGGGATAAGCGGCGTGTGTAAGCCAGTCAGAGTACCCTCACTGTCTTCTGCTAGTGACTGGTCTAAGAATGGTCATGGGCCCCAGTTCGGGTGAATGAGATGCAAGGGGAAGTCTGCAGAAGGCCTCTGGGAAACAGCCTCTTCCATCTGAAGTGAGAGGTCCCACCTGTTCTTTACCTTCTGTTGTGGAGACTGTTGTACACAGACGTGATCGCTGGGGCCCTTCCTTCCACCTTTCTGCCAGGAGGAAGGCACAGCTGCCACACTGAGTTTGGCAAGAGGCTGAGGTCCTACAGTTTCACTGAACTGCCGAGCCAACCCTGAAACTGCTTATCTCTGGGCTAATTACCTTTTTAGCTCATAAATATCCTTACTGATTTAGGCACTTGTAGTTGAAGTTCTATTCCCTGCCTTGGAGGTATCCTAACTTATATTTATTGAAAGACTTTGCAGATCATGTTAAGGATATGAAATTTAATCCTGAGGGTTGTGAAGAACCATTAAAGGCTTTTAAGCATGGGGTGGCACAAGATAATTGTTTTTCCAAAGATCAATTTAGTTGCAATGCAGATAATAGATCCGACAGCGGCAATAATGGATGCGGGTATATGCAATTCATTGGCAAGCCCGTTTAGGTCTTCCTCCTACGCGCACCCCAAACTAGTCCATCTCAGCTCCTACCCAGACAGCTCCCTGGTTCGAGCCATATCACCCTCACTTGGCCACTCCAGCAGCCTCCTAACTCCTTCCTGACCTTCCAGTCTTATTCTGGTCCAGTCTTTTGGAAACCACACAACAGTCAGAGTAAATCCAATTACGGCGCCTGAAATAAAATCCACACTTTTGGCCCTGGATGTAATCAGGCCTGTCTCCTACCTCATCTCATTCCATCCATCATCCCCTGGTCCCCGCCTCCAGCTCCGCTCGGTTTCCTTCTGTTCTGCGCTCCTGCCTCACTCAGCGGGCCTGGTGCACGGCAAGCTTTTCCCTCAATCTCCGAACGGCTGATTCTTCATTATTCATGATTCTGCGCAAATGTCACCTCAGCCAGTCTTCTCTGACCTTAGCCTCCCCGTCCCAGTCCTCATGCCCCGTTTTATCTTCTTCTTGACTCTTATCATCTGAAATGATCTTATTTACTTGTTGATTACTTATAACTTCTCATGAAAAATATGGTGGTGGAAAATGGGTGAGGTTTATAGATTATGCATATGTATTAGGTATTACTATTTTTCTAAATAACCATGTGAATCTATAATTGTCTCAAAGTAAATGTGCTTTTTTAAAGACGAGTAAGCTCCTTGAGGACTGCGGTTGTTAGCCTGTAGGGAGGCGGGTGCCCACGGCCCGGAGGGCGGCTGGCTGCGGAGGGCCTGAGCAAGTCTTCCCGAATGCATTACTAATACGCGCCGCGGGGGCCCGGTCGGGAGAGGGCGGGGCGCGGAGTGCCCACAACCGCAGCCGCGGGGCCGGCGCGCAGGAGCCGGGCAGAGGATTTGGCGCTGGAGTCCCCGCCCTGGACGTGGGCTCTGGGCCCAGGTCTCCCAGCTTCACGACGCCGCCGCCGCTCCATCAAGGGACCTTCCGGGGAGGCGCTCCGAGCGCGCCCCGCAGCCTAGTGTGATTCAGCGCCGGGCTGGCAGGCCGCGCCTCCCGGGCCACCGAGGGCCAGGCGCTGCGTGCGGTGGTCGGAGGGCCGGGCTGCGCAGGCGGCGCGCTGGGCGGCGGCCCAGCTGGGCCGGGACTTCCTTCCTCCGCGCAGACCGCGGAGCCGCCCGGCCGCCGGCGCTGGGCTCGCGGCCGCTGCCGGGCGAGGGGCGCGGCGATGGGCTCCGTGCTGAGCAGCGACAGCGGCAAGTCGGCGCGCGCCTCGGCCTCCCCGCGGGCCCTGGGGCGCAGCGCCGACCCCGAGCTGCCCGTCACGTCCTTCGACTGCTCCGTGTGCCTCGAGGTGCTGCACCAGCCGGTGCGGACCCGCTGCGGCCACGTGTAAGTGCGGCGGGGCCGCTCGGCGCCCGCGCGGGGTCCGGGCGCGGGGAGGTGGCCCAGCCGGAGGGGACCAGGGGACCAGGCGGCCCGGCAGCCCCCGAGAGCTGCCCCTCCCCGCGGGTCCCAGGCGCCGGGGGGCGCCCTGCCGGAGAGCCAGGCCGCGGGCTCGCGCCCCGGCGGCCACCTGGACCGTGCGCCCCGCGGCCGGCCCCCGGGTGCGCAGGCTGCGTGCACGCGCCCCGCAGCGCCGGCCCTCCGCCCGCCCCTCCGGGAACGGCCGCCGGGCCCGCAGAGCTCCGGCGGGCTTCCGCGGGCGCAGCGCCGACAGCCTGTGCGGGGCCGGGCGGGCGCCCTCTCCAGGTCGGGAGCGTGGCCGGCCCCGCCGCCCGGGCGCAGAGGGGCGGGCCGCCTGCCCACGTCCACGGAAAGTGCAGGTAAAATAACTCGTAAAAGCCAAGTACTGTCTGCCCCAAAGTCGCGGTTAGCGCACAGCCGTGGTGGTTTCCAGGAGGAGTTTAAAAACAAAATTCCCATATGGAAGTGGCACGTCCTGGAACGAGCCGTGAGAGCTGGACCTGGGGACTTGCTTACGTGCCAGCTTTCCGCCCGCGGGCTGGGGGCGGGGGCGGGGCAGAAGGCAGTGCCGAAGTGCCAGGGCGCAAGCTGGTTTTAAAAGGGCACAGACGGTCTCTGACGCCCATCGCCCAGGAACCAAGGAGTTTTCGCTACCGAAAAGCACAGCAGGGAGCCAGGGAGGAAAACCAACAGCCCACGCGCTTTTAAATAAGGAGCCCTGGGCGTCTTTTGTGCTGTATTTCAGGCCTGTTGTTTCAGCTTTGTACTTCAGACTCAAGGCTAGTTGGCCTCCTGTCTGATGAACTGATGTCCGCCAGCTGGCCAGATGTACCTCACTGGCATAATACCGGAAGCCAAAATGAGACGGAGATGCTGTGTGACACTGTGAAATGCGCCCGATAGTTCAGGGCAGCTATAGCCTCAGGATAACTACCCTTAAGTTTAGGGTAACTTTAATGTTGGGCCAAAGACACGCAGTCGGTCTGGAGACCCCTGTAGATCTGACCTGGGCCCCTTTGCTATTAGAGATCGTTATTCGATTGGGGATTGTTTTCCCTGGTCTGGAGTTTGAGTGCTGTAACTTAACTGTTTGCAGTGTTTTCGCTTCTGCTAAAGGATAGTGTAAATCTGCAAAATGTTAAATGCCGTGTTTAATCTTCCCCTTTGTGAGAGTGAATAGGAAACCAGCAACTGGAAAGACAGTCATGAAGTAGCACAAGGGCTGGACAGATCGCCTTGCCTCACTCTGCAGTTCTTTGTTTTGACAAATCTGCGTCCATTGTTCTGGCTGTGGGCAGAACTCCATGCTTCTCCCTCTGGGGAGTGTGCGCGGCCCCTCCCGCTTTATAACCGTTAGCTGGAGTCCCTTCCGCATTGTGGTGAAAGCTGCTAACACCATTTATACTTCCTAAATGACTCACTCTCTTCCATTGGACTTACATTGGAAAATGAAGAAATACAAATGCAACCTCTGTTACCTATTATCGAAACTAAGTTCCAAACTTGTTGAACTAGGTTCTTTATGCTACTTTCTGTTTATAAACCAATTTCAAGTCTAGCGACAATACCTTGAATGAATATGTACCTAGTGATTTATAAATGATGTTATGATGCAGTATAACAGTGGGCTTGATAGAGAGCAGGGTCTGAAATTCAGCTCCCGCCACCCAGCCTGCACTTGGGCCCCACCGTCCAGATCCATCCTTGGCACGAGGGAGTGTGTGTGTGTGGGGGGAGTGTTATTGCTCTTTGCTGGAATATTTTAGACTGAGACTCTTATGGGCACTTAAAATAACAATAGCTACCCCCTAATTCTATTTACATTTTCAAGCTCATCAAGCCGCCCACATGTTCGCCTGGCCTCACTTTGGGGTTCCCACTGAGAGGCAGCCTAGCGTTGAGAACATAAATGAAATGTTAGACCTGCCGCATATTGCCAATGGCTTCTTCTAGAACGTATTTGGGGACCACCTCTGGATATTTATTTTGCTGTCTAGCCCCAGGCCCCATGGATCCTTTTCCTAATGCATCCCTTTCCTCTTTGAACCTCCTGTATATAGGGTTCAGTTTTACTGCTTAAGATTGGGGCCATAATGTTATTGAGTGTCTCCAGCAGCCCTTTCCCCATTTCCTGTCAACACCTTTGCTGACCTCTTCATTACAAGGGTCTTGTTGCTAATCACTTAATTGAGGGACATGGAAAGCGGTTAATAAAGTAACCAATGGGAGCGGGGAAATTAAGTTTCCAGCTGGTTCTTAGAGTGTTTAGAGTCACTATCTAGTTCCTAATTAATCTCTTTGGAGCTGTAAACTCAGTAGGAGTCAGCCCAGGTGATGTAAATGAATGTGGAGGGTGACCACCCCAGGAAGGGGCTCCACCCCGTGCGGCCTTGAGGGGATTGAGTCCAGGTTGCCGGAGACTGGCTTTTCAGGAGAAGCCAGAATTTCGGGTTTGTGTGGGAAATCTGATTTTACATCAATGGTAACTTATGCAGAACTTTTGAAAATATTAAACAGGTTTGAAAAATGCATTTGACTTATATCCTCTGCTTCTCCCCTCATTCTGATGATGTCTTTTATGATTCGTCATTCTCCACTACCTGATGGAGGTGGGGAGCAGGGTAGGCAGATCGGAATCCCCCATCTCCTTAGGACTGTGTCCATTTCCGTCCCTGCGGTTCTTCCAGAGGGACCCAGCACTCCTATTTATTACTGGGAACTTTGAGCCCCGCCCAGAAAATTTTCCTCTGGGCGATTCCTCATAATGGATTTGGTCATTTCAGTTTACTGAGCAGCTCCTCTGTGCCTGGGGCTCCGTAGGTGGGCGGCCTACGAGGTCGGAATGGTTCTCCGCTGTGTATGTCTGTGGTTTCCATGCGGTGTTGTGACTGACCTGTTGCCACTGGGGCATTTTTATTTTGTTGTGTCGTGGTTCCAGCTTTCTTGAGCTGATCCAGCACAAAACGTGCAGGCCGATGGGTGGTAGTGATTGTATCCAATCCTGTAACCACCAGCAGCGACAAGACCTAGAACCGCTGGTTCCATTACCCTGAAAAGTCCCTCGAGTCCTGTGCGGTCTGCCCCTCCCCAAGCCCTCCACCCCGGGCACCCCGTCAGTTTGGGGATCATACAGGCAGTAGCCTTCTGTGTTCTGCGTCTCACTGAGCATACCGACATTTGCTATGTTGTCAGCTATTTTGCCTCTGATTCCAAAATAAACCCTCCATCTGTCCACTTACACTGCTGCTTCTCTTCTGGTCTAGGCCATCATCCTCTCTTGAACCCACTCTTACAAGGGGCTCCGCCCTGGGCCCCTCCTGGAGGCTCCTCTGCTCTGTGATCCGTTCCTCATACAGGAACCTGAGGGATTCACATCACGTGAATCACATCGTGTCACCCTCCAGTGCCTTCCCTCGCTCAGCTGCGGCTTCGCCTCCCCGCCCCTCCCCAGCGCCTCTCCCCGGGCCCACATGTCAGCCATGCCGGCTTCCTGTCCCTCGGTGAGTCGGCCCCTCTTCCTTGTACCTTTTGCTGTCAGCTTGGAAAGCCATTCCCAGACCTTCCCAAGACCATCTTGGGGGCCACCCATCTCCCCACTCCCTCTTCCCAGCCCACTCAGTTTACATCACCAACTATTTTATTCTCCTCAAAGCATTTGCCATTTGCCCTCTGTTACCTTGCAGTTTCCTCTTTCCTCATCTAGAGCCCTGAGCACAGGACCTGGGGTGCCCTGCCGTTTCCTCCCTGGGTGGCCAGCCCTAGCCGGCAGTGGTCATAAGCTATTACTGAAGTTTCCCCCGTGAATGAATGGTTCCGCCAGTGGGTCTGAGGGGACTTGTGCAGATTTATGGACTCTCATAAAGCCTCACCATTATCAGGAATTAACTGTTCTGGCCAAATGCCACCCAAGTTCACATTTTAAAAGTTTTATATTTTCTCTTGTCAGCCTTTTATTATACTTTCAGTTCTGTGCTCTTTAGAATTATTTAAATACATAATCATAAATGCTGTGTAACCTCACACTGAATTTGGATATCCTTAAAAATATGCTTTAAAAAATGTTTTCCTCTTTACATAACTTTCTGTTAAAAATGTCAGGTATCTCATCCTCCAAACATTTCCCTTCCTAATTTTCCAACTAAATTCTTCCTAAAAGTGAAGAAAAGTTAAGTCATATAAAGTGGTTCATTTTCCCTGACATTTTATTATGAACAATTTCAAACATACAGCTAAGTTAAGAATCACACCATGAACATCCATATAGCCACAAGCCTAGATTCTACAGTTGTAACTTGCCGTATTATTTTTCTCTCTTGCTTTATCGCACACCTTTCATCTATCAGTCCATCTCATTTTCAGATGCGTTTCAGAGTAGGTCACAGATCAGCACACTCTATCCCTTCTTACACCAGCACGTGTGTGTACCAGAGTTCGATATTTATTTGTCTGTTTTTAAGGTAAATTACACATAGTGTGAAAGACAGCCATCCTAGGTGTACCATTTGCTGTGTTTTGACAAATGGTTAGCCCAAACCCTTATCTAGATACAGAATATTTTCACTGAGCCCAGATAGTTCTTTCCCACCCCCTCCCAGCCAAGCCCTGTCCATGAACCCCATAGGCAGCCATGTTGTGAATTTTTTTCTACCATAGACCAGTTTTTCCTGCTCAAGAACTTCATGTAAGTGGAGATGGACAGGACGTGCCCTGTTGTGTCTGGCTTCATTCACTCACTTGTCTTTGAGATCCATCCATGTGTTGTGTGTGTCAGTAATTTTTCTTTTTTATTGTTGTGTAGTATTCCATTGTAGGAATATGCCCCATATTTATTTGTTTTCTTGTTAATGAACACCTGAGTTATTTCCAGCTTGGGGCTATTATGAAAACATTCCTTATGAATATGGTACAAGTGAGTATGTTTTCATTCCTCTTAAGTAAATACAGAGGCTTGGTGTTGTGGGACTGTGGGGTGCCTCTATGTTTTGTGTTATAAGAAACTGTCTGACCATTTATCCCAGGTGGTTGTAGGTGATTAACTTTTTTTTTAATTTGTTTATTGTGAAGGTAATATGGTTATAGGGTTCAACTTAAAATTTGACAATGAAAATACCCTCCTTCCACCACACACCCACTCCTTTCCAGTTCCCAGTTTCCCAAAGGTGGGTAAATACTGTTGTTTTCTTTATCCTTCTAGATGTTTTGCTGCATCTGCAAAACCTACAAGTCGCTGATACTGTAGACGCAGTTCTATATTTTGCTTTCTAAGAGGTGTTGGTTTTGAATTATCTTCTTTATGTGCCTTGCTATATAGCTTATGTATATATTCATTAGCTCTGTGTGGACTCTAATTAGACAGTTCATAAAATACTTGATCACTTAGATACTTCTTATGCTAAGGTACTAGAGCCAATATGTTAAGTTTTCCAGTTCTCATGATGTGAATTTATGACTGTACCTTTACGGGGAGAATTTTAACCACCCATCTTTTTGAACTCAGCAGTTCTGTGTCTGGTTCTGCCCCCCAGAAAGGGAGACATAAGCTGCAGTGACATCCAATTCCTTCCCTTATTTGTAAAACTTAGAGAAGTCACAGCTTTTATATAGTCATAGCCAGCACACCTGAGTCTTGATGCGTTTTCTCCATGTAATAGTCACCTTTATTGAGTGTAGCTAAGTGATTGATCTACCAGATTTACAACCGACATTCTCACATGACGCAGTAAGTCTGTCTAATGCTCCTTTGAGCCTGTCATGCCACATGCAACAGCATCGTACATATGGGGCGGTGGGGGGTGGGGAGGATAGAAGGAAGTTGTTTTAAAAATGCCTACAGCTCACTGCTTTTCCTGAGGCCTGCCAGGCACTTCCATGGCTGCAGCTGTCAACTGTAGTTACAAAACGTGTGCAAAGCTCTTGCGCAATGTCAGCAGAAATGTGCTCTGTGTGAAGCCCACTGGTTTATGCAGATACACCTGTGATCTTCCAGTGTCGCTGCGTCTGCTTGGGGGGTGGAGGGGACCGTGCAAAGCCTACAAACTTTGCGCCCCTACTGAGACCGTCGGAAGCCCAGCGCCGTCCAGCTGTGTACCTGGGAAGCGGCCGCTCCTCGGAGCCTCCGCGGGGCGGCAAGCGAGGAGGAGGCAGAGCCCCGCTCCGGGGCTGCTGTGGGAGGCAAGGGGGGTCCTTGTCCCCCCGTGCCCAGGCCGGGGCATGGCACCATACTAGCCTTCTGTTGTTTTGGCATAAAACTCAAATGAGTCGTGAGGAAAAGGGGAGGACGTTTATTGACAAAAGCAAAGTGTTACCCATTTTCCCCTGAATTGCATGAATAGGTTACCCCTGTCAGAATCAGAGGTATTTTGTTAGAAGTGTTCATTGTAAGTTGAACTTCTGGACCGTCTGTAATAAACACCCGTCCGGAGTACACTTGGGAGACCTGATTCTCAAGGACTCCGAGAGGCCACGGGGAGGCTGCCCGGGAATGTACGGCTGCCCCGAGGCAGAGGAGCGGAGTCCAGGCGCGGCCCAGGCCCGCCGGTTCGGAGGACGTGCTCCTCCCAGCAGCGCCGCGCAGGGGAGGGGGCCGGGGGCCGGTCGCTGAGTGTGAGTCGCAAGCCGGGCCTCGGCGGCCACGTTCCGGCGCGGGCTGTAGGTGGGACCTGCCCGAGTAGCTTCGCCTTTGTTACGCAGCTGCCTCATCCATGAGTGCAAATAGTGATCTTTCCTCGGGGTTTGCTGGCGTTAAATTAAGTAAGGTGTGTGCAAGTATTGAAACATTTGTAAAAAAACAAAAAACAGTGTATCAAGGTTGAAATCATGTCAAATAAAACTTTACCCAAGAACAAAGACAACAAACACACCGGAAGACAAAAGGGTAGGAGGAACCCGGCGGTCCGGGGCCTGACAAGGAGCAGGACAGCCCCGCCCGTGGTCCCCGGTCGGTCCGCCCACGGTCATGCTCCCGCGAAGGCGCCCCGCCGCCGGCCGGGACGTGGGCCCCTGGCCTGGGGCCCCCGGCTGGCAGAGGACGGCGCCGGGCAGATGCCCCAGGGACGGTACAAGCGCCAGAATCCTCGCTGTGCCTGGATCTGATAACAGGTGCAGGGGACCGTATTTTCACGAATCAATAATGGCCCACATACCAGTTTGAAAATTTCACTGGACTGTGTAGCTATGATATACGAACTTTTCATTTTAAAAGGCTTGACTTTTGCCAGGCATTATACTCCCAAACAGATATTATCTGCTGAGTACTTCAAAAGCTGAGGTCGTCCTGAAGTATATGGTCCATCTGAATGTTCATCTCAGCTTCTGCCTGCTCTTAGCTTTCAACAGCTCCTATGAATAGGTCAGGATTTCCTGTGAACTCTGTTGATTATGTTAAGATTTTACCATGATCATCTTTAAATAAACCAGAGAATACATTTCTTGACTTGGAGACATTCCTAAGAGTGGGGATTTTGATTAGATCATTTTCTGTATTGGGGATGCCTTTAGAGTTGTTTTAGAAAGACTTACATTGTGTCTGGTATTTTTACCTTCTCGACTTTCTGCTATTTTCTTATCTAATACACAAAATCTCACAAATCAAAGACCTGTTCTCCCAAAAAATTTTGGGTAAAAAAGGATTAAAGAAAAGAAAGGACGGAATAGTTATCCTTTGCATTAGACTTTTAATTCTGTTTGTAGGAGTGCTCTTTGACGGCTTGATATTCTTTTGTTTAAATGCATGCAGTGTATGTAGTGAGAAGACGGGACCCCAGAGCGGTGTTACTGGGAGGGTGAGAGACTCTGGCAAGTGTAGGATGCAAGAGACCTCATCTGATCGGCAGGACTGCTCACAGTGTGCAGGAGGTCATCCAAAGACAGTGTAGGCAAATGAACACGCCCGTGGCTCCTGTGTGCCTTGCAAGGAAAGTGATGCGTTCTTGGTCTGTTTTTGGTAGATTCTGCCGTTCCTGCCTCGCCACCAGCCTGCGGAGCAGTAAGTGGACGTGCCCCTACTGCCGCGCCTATCTTCCTTCAGAAGGAGTTCCAGCAACTGACGTAGCTAGAAGAATGAGGTCGGAGTCCCAGAGCTGCTCCGAGTGTGGCAGTCCGGTACGCGGCCCTGCCTGTGCTCCCGGGCTCACCTGCCTGGTTAATTGTTAGGCAGCTAATCAGTTAACCTGTCCTTGGACCTCGTCCCACCCTGACTTTCTAAAGTTCATGGTCTCTGCCTCTCCCCTTCCTCTTCTCCAGTTTCATGAGTGCAGGCTGTGGTAAAATCGTCACCTGACTCCTTCCATCTCCTCATTTTTCAAGCAAATGTTGTCATCGACCACCTGCATTTCCTCTCTTCCCATTTTTCCAAGACTCCCTATTATGTAGCTTCCATTCCTAAGGCTCTGTTGCGGCCCACAGGTGACAAGCCGTCCTATGAAATCCAGTGGTGTTATTCCAACTGTGTTCTGGACTTTGCAGTGTTTATTGATTGCTGGAACCATGTGGCAGTTTTCCTCCTTTGACACTGTTCTAGCTTGATTAGATCCTGTGAGGTCTTGGAGGCCTGGAAAGGATTCTAGATTTTATCCTAAATGCAATAATGATTCATAGAGAGTGTAACCTTTTGACCGGGTTTATGTTTTTAAGCTGTCACTCTAGCATGTGCCAGGGGATGGTCTGTAGGAACAAGAACAGGATTGGTGAGGCCAGTGGGTTAGATAAGGATCTGTTTCATTGGTCACTGTGTATCCAGCACTTTGAAAAGGGGCTGGCACGTAGTAAATGCTTAATGCATTTTTTTGAATATTTACGTGAGCCGCATGAATCCACCTCGGCTGCTGACCACGGAATTTAGTTGCAGTCTTTAGAGTCAGACATCCTGGGGTCAAACACTAATTCTCTCATTCGCTGTGATGTGGGCACGTTGTGAATCTAAGTTTTTGTTTACCTCTTTGTAAAATGAGGAAACAGTGTTCATGTTACAGGATAGTTGCAAAGGTAAATGATAAAACACGCGTGGCTTTTAGCACCGTCTGAAACATAATGCTCCAAATCAGTAGCTTTTCGTGTTCCTAGTAGGCATCAGTCGCTTATTTTTACTTGGGTATTTTTGTCATGATATGAAAATTAACTTGCACAAAATCAAACTTGTCAAGTTATCCTGTCATCCAGTTTCTATCCCACCTTTGGCGTCTGTCAGAAACAAAAACATGCTGTCAGTTATTCTGGGTGGAAATCCCCTGCCTTTTTTCACCCCTCATTTCTGATTATTCATGAGAATTTTGATTTTCCCTTTGAGGCATTTCTTCGGCCTGCCTGTTCGTTTCTGTGCTGTTCCTCTGCCAGGAATACTGCCCCCCTTCCAGAGTTGTGTCAGACCCTTCTTCAGAGCTCAGGCAGATGTCCCTTAGGCAGATGTCCCTTCCGCGAGGCCCGCCTCGGTGCTCCAGTCCAGTGTCACACAGCTTCCGGCTACCTGTCTGCACGACTTCTTTTCGGTCCCCAGCAGACGGGAAGCACCTGCAGAGAAACATGGCGCCTTCTGTTTCTCCTGTCATTTCTCTCAGCGTCTTACATAATTCTATGTGTGTTCCTGGGGGGACACTCTATGAATTCATTTGTCAGTATGTTGTCCCCACATTGCTAGTTTATGTGGCAAATGCTTGTTTTGTCAAGGAATATAAAGGGGAAGAAAGGTACTTTAAGCAAAAGCACACAGAGATGAGAGAGCAGGCCTGGGCCAGGCTGGATGTCAGAGATGGCCAGCATCTGTTTTAAGACGTCTACCCAGCTCGGTCCTAGTTTTACGCTTTTAGATGGTTATTTGTAGGACGAGGATGTGTTCCTACTTTGCCACCTGATTTTATTTTTGTCTTTTGTTAAGCAGTTATAACTGTTTCCTTGATATGGTAGATTTCACATGTGAGGTTTAACTTCCCTAGCTGGGCGGACCACGGGTGGGCGGGAGACCGCCTCACCACAGCTGCACCACGCTTCCTTTAGCACAAGATCTTATCAGTTTCTAATGAAACATTTACTAGAATATGTGTTGTTTGGCAACAGATCCCTCATGCTTAGGACCTCCGAGTGTGTATCTGGAGGAACAAGGGCTCTTTGTTCTGCCTTTATAAAGATGAACTGCATGGGCTGTTCTTTATGTGTGTTCCTAACAGGGCCGTCGTGCTGGCTACCGTGAATTCATGGGGCGCTCCCGGAGGCACCGATGCTGGGATCGCCCTCGTTCCCTGGGCACCTTTCCTTGTACTAGTAGGGACACCTCCAAGCTCCACCCATTCATTCTGTGTGTCTCTTTGATTTCCTCCTTTCTGTCTCTTCCTGCCTGTTTTTTCCTTTCCTCTGCCGTTCGCTTTTCCCTGTCCCCTTTTCTCCCTCACTTGTTTCCGTCACCCATGTCAGTAACAGCACTCAGAAAAAGTGAACTTGAGCTACCATGTTTTTCCACTTTAAAACACATATGCTTTCTGGGAGAACTAAATTCAACAACTCAACATTTGGGTCTTCTGAGTATTAGAGAAACTTAAAAGTAGCATTATGCTTGATGAGGGCTTGACTCTGTTGTACGGTCGTCATGCAGGCATCATTTCAGGCGGCTGACCCGCACGGTCACCGGGCTTGAAATAACGAAAGTAACAAGGCTGGGTCACCCGAGGCCACCCCGAGCCCCTTTCCAACAGTGAGTTGACTTTGAATCTGCTTTTCTGTAGGTCTGCCTCAGTGAAATGAGGGCGCACATGAAGACTTGTCAGAAGTACCTAGAGAAGTACGAACCCCTCCAAGAGCTCGGGGAGACGGTGACAAGGTCTGTTTCAGGACGCATCGTTCTATACTGATTCGATGCGCCTCTGCAGAATGTGATGGACTGGAAAATCTAACGTTTTTATTGTGAGACTAGGGGTGTGGTTATGTTTAGGCACTTAGTGAGTGCCTGTTACCGGTATTCACTTGTTAATAGCAGTAATCAGGAAGGAATTTTGCTCTATTTTAAAAACTTTGCATGGGGGGAACCAACTGAACACTGGAGAGTTGCAGAGACTTCCTCGGACAAGTTTGTATTAGGGAAGATCCAATAATAGAATGCGGAACTGTTTCTCCGCTAGGCTCTGTTTTCTAACCGTCTGCTGAAGTTAACATGAGCCAGAGGCGGTTCGCCTGTTACTCCTCCATCCCACCGCTCAGTCCCCAGCCCGTGTCTCTCATTCTGCCGGTTCCCCTCGAGAAGGCAGGAAGTGACATCCCGGTGGATGTTCTAAGGAGGAAGAGGCCGGCGGCCTCCGGAGCCCTACACCCCTCTGGGGGTCATCTTACAAGGAGCTGGAGGTAGGTAGGAGGTGTAATGAAGGATATGGATCGTTAGCTTTTCTTTTCTTTCTTTAACAAAAAGAAAAGAAACAAATCTGGGTCCTATCCTATCGTGATGGCCGGAGTAATTACGCAGACTGGAGTCTCTGTCTGCCAAAGGAAAAGGAGTTGATGTGTATTCTTCTCATAGGCTGATGGCTTTGAACCCGTCCAATGCACTTATAAACTCAGTTCTCCAGTGGTGGGGCTGAGTGGGAGGGGGGTTTCTTCCTCCTGAAGAAAAGTGATAGTTCTGCTTACTTGAAGAAAATATACTCAAACTATGACTTAAATTTCCTAACCCAAAAGTCTAAACGATTGCCCCATTCCTTCTGATTAGTGCATCAGAGACGGCAAATACATCTGTTATTCCAGGATTAGCTTTGTACCATGACACTATAAATTTTAAAGGAGTATTTTAGTCTGGATTCTGTTCATTGGTTACAGGAATGGGAAGGAAGGGTAACAAATGGGTTGAGAAAGTGTATGGGTTTTACTGCAGGGTTGATAGACTTTATGAAAATTTAAAAATACAGGAAAGCTAATTTAAACCCTAATTTCCACTAGTTACAATGAAATAAAAACTAAAATAACAGAAAATGAGAAGAGTTGTTGATTAATCAGTCTTACAGGGTAGATTAATATCTGCATTTAAGATAGAAATCTTTGCTTTGTAAAAGAACTTACTAAGTGATTCAAATTTTTAAAATTCTTATACACGGAGCTTGCCTAGAGTACAAGTTTTGGAGAACAGGAAGTTATAAACATGATGGAAAATGAGCGGAAAATTCCACGCCTCCATATTGTCCCTAAGAATTTAAGGCAGAACTCTCCAACAGAGAGATAATGCAAAACACATATGTAATTTTAGATTTTCTAGTAGCCACACAAAAAAGTAAAAAGAAATGTGAAATTAATTTTTAATATATTTTATTTAACCACATAGAGCCTAAGTATTATCATTTGAACATGTAACCAATATAAATGATTGAGATATTTTACTTTTTTTTAATATTAAGCCTTTGAGATTCGGGGTTATTATATCCACCCAGCACCTCAGTTTGAACTAACTGCAATTCAAGTGCCTAGACTCACGGCTAATAGCTACTGTGACTGGGTAGCCGGGTGTAAGGGGCGAATGCTGCTTCCAGACATGTGCGGCTGCATATGCTAGTGGATCTGGAGAACAGAGACCACCCCACTCAGATGCTACCTGCACTAGGAAAGGGAGGAAGAAGGGACAGGAAGGTAACCTTGGACGGTCTCTAACGGGTGTTCACGGTGCACTTGGCTTCCAAGGAGGATAACGTGCTTCAAGGATGCCCTGCTTCCCTGCCCTGTGCCTGTAAGGACACACACTTTGATTTCTCGTGAGAAAACACATAGGTACCAAGACATTTCAGGATGCGAAAAGCGACGTCAGAGGCGGACTGCAAATGAGATGCGCCTAGTTTTTACCTCAAGTCGAGGGCCGGCAGTCGCAGTGATATTCGTGTTCTCTGCATTCCCAGGTGTGTGTGCCCGTTCTGTGAGAGGGAGCTGGACGAAGACAGCCTGCTGGACCACTGTGTGGCTCATCACAGGTCGGAGAGGAGGCCTGTGGTACGGACTCGCCGCTATCCGTCTCTGCAGGTCTACAGCGCACGTGTGTTAGGGGGTCCCTGCGATGGGCCTCAGTGCCCAGATAGGTGACAAAGGATAGCGTTTGTCAGGGTTATGGTGATTCTGTGACCATGAACGATACGTGAAGTGTTGAGCTGAAACTGGTAAGAATCACATACTAACTGTGGTCACATCCTAAGTGAGGAACATTTTTTTAATAGTGCAGATAGGGTTAGAAGGGAAAAGTAGAAAGTCACTGGTCAATCTATCATTTGATTCCATAGTCTGGATACTGTACATATTGCTCATTTCCCAGATGCACCGTGAACACTGCCTTTTCCCATCTCAGCCTGGCTTTTGGCGGCTTTTATAATGTTTATTTCTGCGTGCTTGTGAGGTAAAGCAGCGCGGTGGGTATTTAGCCACTGTACTATTTTTGACCACTTGGATTGTTGCCAATTTTAAGATCTGGATTCATATTCTTGTGCATTTAAACTTTTCCTTCCGTTGGACTTTTCTCCTAAGAGGAAATTCTTTCCATCAGTATCTCTGGGGCCAAGAATGAACACTTTTTCATAGCTCTTTAAATACACTTCTACCATGTGCTCCAGAAAGTTTGAGTCAGTTTATATTTACATAAGTGGTTCATGAGTAAACGACTTTCACTTTAACCTGGCCACCCTTGGGTACATTTACTTTTAAATTACTCATGCTTAATAGGTATAGAATGGTACCTTAAAGATTATTTTGAATTTTAGTTTTTGTTGTTATAGATGTAAGTCCGGGGAAAGGAAATCCCGGGGCAAAATACCTCTAAAAACTGAAATCAGTCAAAGGGAGAAATAATGTTTAAAACCCGTTTATTGCTCACAAACTGCGGTCCGGGGCCGTTTCTCTCTCTCCTGCTCCAGCCGCAGGAAAACCGGCCTCCCCCTCACCTCTCAGCTGCAGATAAGCCCTCCTTGCCCGGGTAATTGCCCACTGAAAGGGAGATGAACTCTCCACCCCTGAGGAATGATGCAAATGCGCTAAAGCCATGCTTCTCTCGACCCTTGAGCGCCTGTTGATGTGCATATGTACTAAAGCCAGACTAGATATTCTGGAAATACTACAAGTTTACCCACAATAGGTATAGTATGTGTATATGTATAGGTGTGAGTGCTGTTTTTATATTTATGAGTTTTTGCGGTTTTTTAATTTGAGTTTTAAGTTATTTTGCCATAAAATCCTTTTAGAAAGTTGATGAGATTGGAACATAAGTACATTACATAAATAGATAATTGGTAGATAAAGAAATGGCTAGTTCTCCCAGCAACCCTGTAAGGGAGATAGGCTCACCTCCATTCTACAAACAATGAACTGAGGCTTAGAGAGGCTAAGTGAATCTTACAAGGTCACAGCTGGTAAGGAGCAGAGCCCTAGTTTGAACAGTCATGTGGTTCCCGGGGCCAGCCTGGCCCCTGGGCTCCCCTAAGTTCCCAGGAAAAGCCCCGTGGCCCCGTGTTGGTCACTGGCCCCAGCAGCCTGGGGCTTTTGTCTTGGGAGGCTGTCTGGACCCTGAGAAGCGTTGGCGGGGCAGGAAGACTGGGAGGTATTTTCCTGCTTTTCTCCGAGGGAGGAGCTGGGCCAAGGAGTCCCTGTCCGACGGGTCCCTGGGGAGCTCGGGGACGTTAGAAGAAAGCGTTCGGGTGGCGCAACGATAGCCGCCATTCACTGAGCTCTGAGGGCCTCCTTGTCTCCCCCAGGCAACCCCATGAGGGAGGCGTGTTCCCTACAGCCCGAGCCCTGACCTAGCCCCGAGGTGCCGCCATGGCTGGGGGAATACCAGGCACATGGGGCCGCATCCCAGCAGCAGCCCAGGCAGGCCACACACGGGGCCACACGTGGGTGCTGTGGACCTGCCCCAGCAGAGATCTGTCCACGTGCTGCTCAGCCTGGGAACTAGGGCTTCCTTGATGAGAGGTCATGGAGGTCATCACAGACAGCCCATCTGAGGGCCAAAAGAGACCAGGAATGGTGGGACCAGATACTCCACGGAATTCAGGGATCAAAAGCCTAGGCTTTGGCTGAGATAAGCTTTGATTTACATCCCAGAAAACCCCATTAACCTCTCTGCCTGTGTTTAGTCTTCCGTGAGCCGGGGAGGATGAGCACGGTGAGGCCTTCCTCTCAGGGCAGTGAATCAGTCAGGTGGTAATGGTGGGTTGCCACCACTTCTGCAAATGTGTAATGTAAGGCTGGTGGATATTTCTCAGCAGAAGCCATGTACTCTCACAGCTGGGGAACCCAAGCCAGGAGGGTTGGGGACGTGAAGTGGTAGAACTTCACAAGGCCGGGATGCTCTCATGGTCTTGAGGCAGGAACAGACTGATCAGAAACCCGGGGCTTGGTGACACACTAGGGCCATCTGGACATGGCCGCCCGAACAGAAGACCAGCAGGCCCCCTCTGAGCAGCTTCTTGTGAAGCTCAAGACACATGTCACTCTGAAGGCCTTAGGGACGCTAAGTCAGGATGTACACTCTGGGTGTGAAAAGGCTGGAGGTAGCTGCTCTGGCATTACTGGGCTCATACGCCAAGCGGTCCCCAGTGGGGACACGGTAGATGAAAGCAGCCCGGTGAAGTGCTGGGCAGAGGGGACAGAGTCCAAGGCTGATTCTGGATTGGTGTAGAAGTTAGCGGGAAGTTCATGCTTCCGAGGACTGGACAGCTGGGTGTGATTGCAGACAAGACCAGTGACATCACCTGACTTACCTGGTGTAAGAAGTTTCATAGTGAACTCATAGTTTCATGATTCGGCCTTCCAGGTATGATTAGATGACTCAGAGATCAAACCATAAGCAACTAACCTTCTTGTTCTGAGTAGCTCAAGTCTGGGGTAGGGACTTAGGAACATCAGGGAATTGGGGCTTGTCTCATAGGCCCTTCTGCCTCACAGCACACCTGGCTCTTGTAGGGTGAAGGGGCTGGATCACCGATTCCCTGCACAGCTGGAAATCTACATACAACTTTTGACGCCCCAAAACTTACCTACTAATAGCCTACTGTTGAACAGAAGCCTTAAGCATAACAGAAACAGTCCATAAACACATGTTGTGGTATGTAGTATATACTATATTCTTATAATACAGTAAGCTAGAGAAAATGTTTTTTCAAATTGTTGCAAATCTTCAAAAAAAAAAAAGGTCCAATATATTTATTGAAAAAAAACATGTATAAGTGCCCCACACAGTTTAAACCTGTGTTGTTCAAAGGTCAACTATACTCTGCCATGTTTTGTTTTTGAAAATTGTATCCATGGAATATTAGATTCAACGGAGGTAACTGGCACAGCGTGCTTCAGATTGAATTCCGCGACCACTTTTGGAAAGCAGTTTGGTGTATTGTCGTGCAAAGGAAGGTGTTTCAGCAGAAACCACACCTCCTGGCGGTTCCCTCAGCCCAGGCTGCTTCCTTTCTCTGCGGCTCTTAACCTTGAGAACTTAGCTTCTATCTCACTTCTTCAAGGAAGCCCTCCCTGAACGTTAACTTCAGCTCTCGCTTTTCTCCCATCTTTTTTTTTCCTATTTACTACAGTTTGTCTCATTGTATATTCATTTCTTGTCTCTCACTCTAAATTATTAGGCTCATGAAGTCGTGGAACTTAACCTTGTCCAGCACTGCATTCCCAGTTCTTGGTGGAACATCTAGCACTTGGTAGGATGTAGTGATAGGAGAGTGAAAAGAAACGTAGTTCTCACCCAGAGTCACAGGCTCTGGTAACCTGCTGTTTCCCGCCTGCGGCTGAGATCCACTCCTCAGGGGACGCGACGGGACTGTGGGTCTCAAACGTCAGCTGGTGACTGGTGCCACTTGTGGCACTGCAGTTTATTTACGTAATTAAATTAAAATTCGCGTATTTGTGACTTGGCGGCCGTGGAAGTGCATGTGCCTCAGTGTCTGGGGAGGAAGAAAAGTCTTCATTGGTCAGATAGGGCCGCAAATGCTGCTAAACTAGATGTGCAATCCAGTTCCTTCATTTTGGTCACGTATTTGCCTGTAATTATTTTCAGCGCCTTCTCTTCTTTCAGTATTGGATTCAGTTATCTTTAATTTCTTACCCAAATGGCATTTGCCATCCTACAGAAAATGTTCTCTAATTGACTGAGTTTCTGTGAGGTTCCTCTCAGCCGTGGACAGAGCTGGGTGTCCTCTGGGCCAGACGCTCGGAAGGACTGAAGGCAGCGGGACCATCTAACACGGTGGCTGTGACTCACGCAGCGCATTCACCGTCCCATAAAGGCCAACATCTTTTGAACTTACACTGTAACATTGCTGGTTCCTGATATGAGTGGGGTGGCCTGGAGCGCTGCGTAGAGCCCAGTGATGAAGGGTGAGCTGCAGGCGGGCACTCGGCCGCATGGGACAGGGTAGTGAACCCCTATAGGCGCTTAGGGAATGGCCAGTGAGCTGCTTGCCATTTCTTTCCCATCCTTTCTTACCCTTGCAGAGTCCCCAGTTTAAGAAACCAAAGACATTTTGGAGTAGTTTAGACTTTTATCCATCGTTCTGCGATGACCTTCAGGAGGACGTCTCTGCAGTCACACCCCTGAATTTTATGTACACCGGAGGCTGGAGGCCCCGCTAGTGTCCTGTGAACACCAGACTGCACACAAAAACTGTTTCACTTAAAATTCCAGGTTTTCTTTATCCTTCTCCTCCACTAGACTTGAAGGTCCTTGGTGGATGGGCCAGGGCTCAGTCATCTCTGTACCTCTGGCTTCTGGTTTGGGAGCTACAGAAGCCGTTACAGGAAGCGCAAATAAATACCTACTGAGCAGAACTAGTCCAGGTCATGCCCACCTGCTCCCCCGCACGCCCTAGCCTCAGCTTCCCTGAGCCGCGTCCTTTGCCTGGGCAGGCCTGTCCTGTTAGGGTCTCCGGCCTTTCCCACACCGATTCCTCAGCCTACGATGTTCCTCGCCCCGCATGACTGGCTCGTCCTTCAAGGCTTGCTTCAGTCGGCAGCAGCTTGGCCAAGGCTGTCCCTGATGTCCTCGGCAAAGTCACGCGTTCCCTTTCTGGTCTGGAGTGGTTGCTCATGTCCCGAATACAGCATTTCCGTGCGGCACTGAGAGAGTCTGCTGACGTGGTAATAACAGCAACCAGTTAGTATTCGTACCAAGGTACAAATTAGTACATTTAGCATTTGTACGGAGCTACTGGAATGACCGAGCTTCACAATGTTAAATAACAGATTATTTTAAATCTACCGACGGCAGGTAATTCTCATTTTATAGGTTACCATTAATTTCTTGCCCAGGTGAAAGTGAGAGGCTGGGATGAACTTGGATACTCTTTGTGAGGTACTAGGAAGGCGGGGTGAGCAATACACATGTGGGCCCTTCCCTCAGGAGCCCCAGTTGTTAAAGGGCGGGAGTCAGTGCTGGTAAATACAAGGTGTTTATTGAATGCCTAATATGCACCCGCACCTTAAGGACATTATGTCTGAACGTCATCACTACTCCACAAGTAGGTGGTGGTGTCTCCGTTGCACAGAAGAGGAAACCTGTGCTGCGGGTCACACTGCTGGTGGGAACTGGTGGGAACTGGTGCTCGGGGTTGAGCCCGAGCTCGGACTCCCGAGGCTGTGCCCCCAACCCGATCTTCCCGGCCTTCTGATTCCCCATGCAGGCAAACAGAGAGTTGAGTGAACACGTTTCTACAACTACTCTTCTTCCGCACCACAAAGAAATAACGTTTCTTTTCAGTTCAAATATTTCCTGGTCTCAGGTTTGTTCTCGTTACTGCATGAGGGTCTCAGAGTAGATCACGTGCAATCTTTGGGTAGTCAGTTCACCTATTAACCAAGATAGCTAGTGCATTAGAAAATCGTAGATGGTCCTTGAGCGGTAATAAGTGATGTAATTTTATTAAAAATAAGACATAGCAATAATGGAGTACAGCAAACTTCAGAAATAGAGCTCTGTATAGGAAATGAGCATATTGAAACTGAGGCCCTTGTAAAACTATAAGAAAAGAATTATATAAAGACCTCATTTAATTTTAAATAAAAACATGATCATCCAAGCTGGCAAATGAGACACTGTTATTCTGTGAAAAGAGTATCAGGTCGCCTGTTAGAGGCCCGGATGCCGGCTCTGATACTTACAGTGCTGTGAATTCCAGCTCAGTTCTTTCCTTTCTGAAATTGGGTTCATTAGCAAAATAAGGACAATAATTAATTCACTAGGTTAGCATGAGGATCAAATAGGAACACCACCTAATCTAATGCCTGACAGATACTTAGCACTCGGTAATGATTCTGTATCTCAGTCTTTATATAATGAATATGTGAAGAAATAGAATTTAAAAAACTAGGTTAAAATGTAATAAAATAGTAAAAGAAAGAGTAATGTATATTAGCCATTAGGGAAATACAAATTAAAAGCATGAGGAGATACCACTACATGCCTAGCAAAGTAACTAAAAGTACAAAAATATATGTTGACAGTACCAAATGTTGGCAGGAATGAGGAAAAACTAGACAATTCACACATTGCTGCTGGAATGTAAAATGGGACGGCCACTCTGGAAAATAGTTTGGCAGGTTTTCACAAAGTTAGGCTTAGCACTTACCATGTGACCCAGCATATTACTCCTGGAAATACTAAAAACACACGTTTATGCAAACATCCAAACACAGATGTTCACTATAGCTTTATTTGTAGCAGCCAAACTCTAGAAACATCAAATTTCCACCAGAGAGTAAGCTGTGAACAATGCTACATCCCTACCCTGGAATACTGCTCAGCGAACGGGAAGGAACTGTTGACCTCCACACTGGATGAGCCCCCAGGTCCCTATGCTCGGTGACAAAAGCCAGGATTAAATACCATAGAATTCTACATACGTGACATTCTCAAAATAATGAAGTGTAGAAGTGGAGAACACATCCGTGGATGCCACATGGGGCTTTGTAAAGACAGAACAGTTGTGTATTTTGTGTTGGTTATTATGTGAATGTATGTGTGATAAAATTTCATGGAACTACACACACACCCAGAAAAATGAGTTCATGCAAAACTGGAGAAATCTAAGTTACGTCTGTGGTCCAGTTAACTGCCAGTTTCCTTGTTTCCATAACGTACTATAGTTACATAAGACCTTACCATTTGGGAAGCTGGGTAATGGAGTCATGAGACCTCTGCATTATTTTTGCAATTTCCTGTGAATTTATAAATATTTTGAAATGAAAAGGTCTTTTTAAAGAGCCATTAGTGGCTATTAAATGAGGAAACTATATGTGAATACCAATAACTGATGCTGGTGTTATAATCTGCATTGCTGGCAACGATAAAACACTTGAGAGCAACAGATATTATGAACCATAAATGTTCATAACTTTTGGCCTGCTAGTTCCGTTTCTAGTCCCTTATCCTAAGAAAATAATATCTCCAAAAGTAAACGCTGTGGATAATGTCGTTTGTAATAACAAAATATCTACATATAAAAAAAACTTAAGTATTCCAAGAGGTTGACAACCAATTAAGCAAATTAGGATATATTTACTAACTGCAGTATTGTTTATATAACAAATTAATAAATATGAAGCAGACAGCTATACTGTTATGTACAAGAAATGTATATGAAGAAATAAACATAATTTTATTTGTTTATGTTGATTTAATATTTATGCAATTTTGAAACATAATAATGAGGTACAGCCAATAGAGTCAAAAAGTTAAAATTCTCTCTGTTGATTATTTAATTTTTTAATTCTGATGCTAATGACTGTTTTAAATTCTCTCTTGAACTCTTGGTTTTGTGTATTTCCAGTTCTGTCCACTTTGCCACTTAATGCCTAACGGGAATCCAAGCAGCTTCAGTGGCAGTTTGATAAGACATTTGCAAGTCAGTCACACTTTGTTTTATGACGATTTCATAGTAAGTATATTTTCGTACTTTCATATTATGTTTTCAATGCTGTGTGGGTTAAGCTTTTTTAAGTCTAAGTAAATGAAATTTTAGAGGAAAGAATGTGGTAAGAGTTGCGTTTTAGCATCAGCATTAAGTGGGAAATCATAAAAATATATTATATTGTAAATTTGTTAATAATAGTTATCTGCCTTAGACAAAAGTACTTTCTTTGTAATCTAACTAATTAGCTATCATATGAAGAGCTAGATTTTGCTTCCAAATTATTTTAATTTCCCTCCCCGTATACAGCTTTCATTTTTGTGAAGTTGAAGACTTACATAGCTGAGATGGAATCACATTGGAAACGAAGTGGCTCTGAGAGTGTGTTCTGCATCCACATGCTTTTATGACACATTGGATGGCTAGCACCACATAAGAAGTTATCACTATAGTAAAACACATGGCCAAAATGAGGCCATTTTTTAAATGTAAATTCTATAAAACTCAAATTTATTGAACTTTTTTAAACTTAAAAAATTTTATTATGAGAAATTATAAACATAAAAGTAAACAAAATAGTATATGCCCATAATGTACCTGCCCATCAGGTACTACCACCCAAGGCTAATCTATTATACTGACTTTTTTCTTTCACTTCTACTGAGATATAATTGCTGTATATCACTGTAGACAGCATGACTAAACTTACATATTATGACATGATCACCACACATTTAGTTAACATCCATCATCTCATCTAAACACAAGAAGGGAAAAGAAAAACAGTTTTTTCCTCATCATGAGAACTTTTTGGGTTCACTCTCTTACCAGCTTTCAAATATACCACCCAGCAGCAATAACTAGTCTTCATGTTGTACGTCACATCCCCTGCACTTATTTATGTTATAACAGGAAGTCTGCCCCTTTGACCCGCTTCGTCAATTCCCCCCACCAACAATTTGTTTACAATGGAAGAAAAGTTAGATATGGCACAAATACTCCCAACTTACAACTGTTATTTCCCATGGTCAGAAATGAGAATAACAGGCAGAAAGTCAGCGTCCTCTTTGTTCTACTTCGGCCCACGTGTCGCCATGTGAAGGCCCTGTGTTGTCTCTGAGCCCCTTTTCTTCAAAGGGGTATTGCCTATATCGGGAGGGAATAGCACCCATAGATGCGTCTGAAATCGTAGACTGTATTGCTATACTTTATTACTACTTCGATCTAAATACATGAAACGTTAAGGGCTAAATTTGAATTACATGTAATTTTCACATGATTTTGACTGTTTTTTCTCTTCAAGGCAATTTCAAGGTAGCGTTTAATAATTGTTAAAGATTGTCATTTGAAAATGTTCTCCCTGCTCTCTGATCTGCCCACTGTGATTGTCCAGATTGGACCCAAGGAGGTTGGGTTCTGACCTCGGTTTAAGTAACGGATCTTTCCCAGCCCTGTGACCCTAGGCGAGGTATTTAACCGCGACCCTCTGTTCGCCTGTTGAGGAGGGTGAACGCTCTGGCAGGGACTCAGAGAGATGAGGCCTGTGCTGGGATTCACACAGTCTGGGCATGGATGTTAAGCAAGTTGGAGATGGTGCGAGAGTAAATGGGAGTATTTGGACCGCTCGAAGACATGAGCAACCTACACGACAGAGGCTTCTCGTCTTGTGCTCACTCTCTCTCACAAATAATGTCTTTTGCTCACCCTGAAGCCCACGAGGCCTCAGCAGAGACTGGTTCCATTCTGTGCGATCTCACTTTCCACAGCACACAGGGCTTCCTGTTCATCGCGGCCCCGGGTGTTCTGAAAACCAGGTCCATTCCGTACCTGTTCTGGCTATTCATGTTCAGTCCGTTCTTCTCAAGATTTTTCAAAGTATGATCCAGAGGTAGTCAGGAGGAAGCCACTCTGATGAGAGCACTTTCTACCCTCCCCAAACCATATCCTTGGGTATGGGAGTTGAGATGGAAGCGGTATTCAACTTTTTTGTTCTCTTCTTTCCTAAGCTGTCAGTGCGCCTATGCCAGGCGCTCTGTGCATATTATCTCGTTATTCCTTGCAGCAAGTTTTGTGATGGGAATGCTATCATCTTCATTTAGCTATGAAATATCTGAAGCTTAAGAGTTAATATATCGCCTGAGAGAAAACCAGCATTCAGTCCAAACCCTGTGGTCTTCTCTGTTAAAATGGCTTTCCTGTGGATTTTATTTGTCTTCAGCTTTTAGATCTTAGCATGGACTTGCAGTAGAGATTATTATAAAATTTTTTAGCTTATAGTAAAGAAGAAATGAACTGCAGAGGATCGGGCCCTTAATAGTTTTTGTTTTATTTACAGAATGTGCTGACTTAAAGTGTGAGTGCATTTTGATCTTAGGAAGGCAAGGAGAAAGAGAGTTTTGTTTTTGACTTTTTTCAGAATTAGATATTTGGTAGCACTCTTGGGGTTGGTGAATCCTGTGGGAATGGTTTAACTTTACTCCATACTACATGTTTACAAGGTGGAACATAACATTCTGACCAGGCTTTGTAATGCTGACTAAAAACTACCAGTTAGTAAAAACCTTAAATTCTGAATCAAGACTACTTTGACGATAATTAGTTAATCGCTAGGCATTCGGATGAAATGGGAAACGCACTAGCTCCAGAGCAAAAGTTCTGGGTTCTGGGGCGGTTTTATGGGACCGTGGACAGCTTGCTGAATTAAGGGCTTTGCTTTCCTGCAAGACAAGGCAGTGCCTTGAGTGTCACCCTCCAGTTTCTGAAGACCATCGTCTGATTGTACGCTTCTATTTCTCTCTGTTGTAGGATTTTAATATAATCGAGGAAGCTCTTATCCGAAGGGTCTTAGACCAGTCACTTCTGGAATATGTGAATCACTCGAACACCACGTAATTCTGTTAAAAGGAGAGGGAAGGAGACCATACAGTCGCACCATTTGTTAAGATGCTGCTTGAACCATTGGAGGGCAATTGTCGTGTTTGATGGGCAAAAATGTATAACACAGTTATAAGTCCATGTTTGTTGTTATATTGCATTTTAAAACTGCTTTTATTTTGATGGTTTAAATCTGTTCTGCATTCTTGAGCTTCTTAGTCACTTAACAAAATATAGCCTCCAGCAGCAATTAATACGTGGAAGAGAGTGGCTGGGCATGTGGGTGAAGGATCTTTATTTGAAAACTGGTTGACGCTGTGTGATGCTACATATTAATAACTATCATCTCGTTGCACAAGATAACTAACCTTTGTTCTATGTAAAAAGGTGGAGAATGAAACAAAGTGTAGACACTCGGGAAATCAGGAAATCTGTTCCAGGGCTCATGTTCTACTGTCTAATAGAAGAACACGAACGACCTTGTACGGGAGTAGGGAAGGGAAATTTTCGAAGTCCACAAAATCCATTTAACCAAATGTTTTAACATAATACTGTAACAAAATCAGTTTTATGTTAGGAATGTATACTTAATTCTTTGGCTTTTTATAACTATGCACAGTAAGAATTTAGTATTATATTTTTCAAATATTTGTAGCTTATTTAGAAATATTTCTACAATCTAGGCAATTTCATTAGAACCTTCAGCTGATATTCACATCCATAATTTCTGGTGGGAAATTCTAAGGGCTTTAACTTTTTTATCCTTTAGAAAAATTATAAAAAAATACTGAAAGCCAAACAAAAATACTGAAAACCATATATATAGCTTATTACATCATTCTAAGGAAACACTCTTTTAGAACTCTGCCGGCCACCTTGGTGTCTTCTGTGTGTCCTGTCACAGTTAATAACCCCCTTTCCCAGCCCCACAGAAGTAGCTGCTACACTGATATCCATAGTAATCAACTCCCTGCATCTCCTCATTATCGCCCAGGTGTGTCTCTCCACGCTGTATTTCCATATCACCCATTTTACATCGTTGTATTGATATATTTCTCACATCCCTTTGTAACCTACAGGATTCCCTTCTTTCCTTTCCTTAAATTTACCAGTGGAAGAACCTGGTCGGATGACCTGCAGTTCCCCACAGTCTGTATTTTGCTGGCTGCACGCTCGGCGAGCAGTTCAGCGTATTCTGTCCTCTGGATGTGACACACGGATCCAGATCTGTTTAGAACTCAAATCCAGGTCTGAGCAGAGCTCAGGCTCAGTCCTTCTGGCAAGACTGTAGTCATGGTGTTTTGTTCATCAGAGGGCACATGATGTCTGGTTCTCTCTTTTGTGACATCAATTGAAATTCATAGCCAACGCCTAGATCTCTTGATTTACTGGGGGTTGGAGGACGTTCTGACTCTATCACTTGTTTTTCTTTATTAGTTGGATGTTTATGAAGAAATCCTTCCCCAAATCATATTTGCTTAACCAACAGTAAAGTTCATATAGGAAAGGGAAAGTAAATATTTGAATTTTCCTTTTATTTACTAGTTTTCAAGGTAACAAACTTGTTTCCTATCATCTTCCAGAGATATTTTTTTCTAGTATTAAGAATTCATGGATTCAAACATATCTGATAGGCTTCAGTCCATTCCAAATACTGCCTTAGTGAAGCTCGGGTTATTCCATCTTTGGCCGGGAACTCATCAAGCCGGCCCTGTCCTTCCGGCCCTACAGTGGCTTCCTTGCTGTCTCATGTGACAGGATAGTCCAGCCTCAACTTGGACGTTTACTGCTCCACACCTGGAATCAGCCATTTCTCTATGAAGCTTGGTTACTTTTAGTGAAAAATGGTATCTCCAAACCATAAGCAGGGCTGTAAGGATGCACATTGCTATCAGATTGGTCGTTGTTTCTAGGGGAGAGCTGGGAAATATCTAAGTTTTTAAGATAAACTACTTCATGAGTTTATGTTGATACTTCCAAATCAAATTGAGTACTATAAGTTTTTTACCTTGTCCTTTCTGTTACCACTGTATTTCCATTTTTCTTTACTGAAAAGCCTGCTTTTCAAGGACACAGCATGACCGAGGTAGAACATCCCACAATTACCCCTTTCCTGTACCTATTTACACATGCAACAGTCTCCGAGTAGTAATGCTACCACCGCCGTCTATATGGTAACCAAAACCATTTGTTCTCCCCTATTTTTAAAAATCATACTATGTCAACATTTTGAGGACATTGCTGTAACCTACACTCTCTCCCTTCGCCCCACATGTAGGTGCAGTTCTTCAAGTTGCTGTACGGTCAGGTCTTGCCACCAGTCTTTACTTGATGGCTTTGACTGTTTTTCATATCTGACTCTATAAGAATGAATTCAAGACGTAGAATAATGTCTCCCTCTTGAAAGAGGCAACGAGACTAGGAAGACTGGTGATATCTCCTGAGGGAGATTATTTGCCTGTAGTCAGCTTTTTAATTGTGATCATTTATAATCTTCATTCCTTACACATAAATGTAGTTGTCATCACAGTGCCCAACATTTTCTACAATAAATTATCCACGACTTTGAAAAATCTTGCTTACTATTCTGCCATCTACTACAAGTCATTAGAAAAACAAAACTGGATGAAATCTAGAGGGCCTTATTTCCTGCCTTTCAGATACTGGTTTCAAGCTTCATTTTCACAGCTGCAGCAATAACAACAGACTTTTAGTTTCATAACCTCTCTTTCTCCAGTGTGGACGAATCATCCAATAAGTGAAACCTGTTGGACACGTGCGTGAGGAAAGGAGTTACTCAGAGGTAAACAGACTGAAAGTCTAGTCTCTGAAAAATAAAGAACATATTTCTAAGTATTAGTATTGACTACCCAGAAAAATAAATCTTCTTTAGTTGAGAGCAAATACAAAAAGCATCTTTAAATGTGTAAAGCTTGAAAGAAAATTCCAAAACTAAAAACCGTATTTCAAGTAAAGGTTTGAGTCATCGGCCACTGTTCACCGCAGTGCCCCAATTCCGCATCCTGTCCCTGGCTCTTATGATAATTTTGCCACCTACAGGACAAATGAGGTGCTGGCCGCCCGAATTATTTTGCCTTCTGAATTTGAGTTTTAAAATAGTGAAATGCAAATATTCATTATCTCACTGTGCCTTTAACCTTTTATAAAAAGGAATTTATAATTCATTGTTCTAAATATTGAAAACCGTAAATCAAACCATCATGCTCTATACCTTAAACTCTAAACACTGATGTATGTCTTTTCTCAGTAAAACTGGGGGAAAAAATGAAAACCATTATTTGAAGCTGTTCACTAACACACAAGTTTCACTCACTTTCTTTATAAGTGCCCCAAGATCCAGCTTTTTCAAGGCCTTATAAGGGAAAAACCGATTCACATGTTATTGTTCAAAAGCTGAATTCTTCTAACCCACAAAAACCTATATAGATCTTCATGTTTTTTCACCCAAGTTTCTAAAATTCAGCTTGAAAAACTGAGTTGTGAATATGTAGTAGAGAGTTCCGGACCAGACCTCCCGAGAGGCCCCGTCTCCGTGATGTCCTTCGTTCCTTTACTGGGTGCTAAAGTGTCTTTCATGTCGAAGTGAGCTTCCCCCAGTTACTGAATGTTTATCATACCAAAATTTGTACCTTCAAACATCGGAGCTGTTTAAAAAATTCACGTAAAGATGCATTCTTTTGTTATTCATCTGCAACAGCCAATCTATAATGATCAGAATTTAAAATGCACAATTCTTTTTCTGTTGTAAATATGTGTTAATGTGAGAAATAAAGAATGGCAGGACCATTGCTTTCATGAAAATATCTACTGTGTCTGTTCTTTGGTGATGGTCATTTTTACACAAACGTACTATGCTTTTTAAATTGTCATCATTCAGCAATATCTGTCACAAAAATTCACCTTCATTTAGGCCAGTAGTTCTCTATCTGGGACAGCTCTGCCTCCCAGAGGACATTTGGCAATGTCTAGAGATGTCTTTGGTGCTCTTGCTGGGGATACGGGTAGAGCCCAGGGATGCTGTTCAGCGTTTTGCCATGCACCACAAAGGATGATCCTGCCCCAAGTGTCACAGTGCTGCGGTTTAGGAACCCCAATTTACTTTAGGCCAAGGTAATACTGCACACCATGGAGTTATTATTGCTTCTGCTTCTAAGGGGTTTCACTGGAATTTAAAAGATAAGATGTAGATGAACTCCGTGTGTCCCACTCTGCTAAACGCCTGCTCAGCGGTGAGTGGCGGCAGCTGTAACGGGCACCCTGGATGAGAATACATCTAAACACATGAAAGCTTTTTGGATTTCTCACAAGGACAGGCCAGAACACAGGTGTTATTGACACAATCTCTAATGACCCCACTTTCTGAGTGACATCCTAAAAGAGGGAAGCCAAGATGGTTTGGAAAGGCTTCCTTTATCACCTAGATGAGCGTTATTGAAAATAAGACCAACTATATTACAGAGGGACACCTATGTCTGGGGTTCTTGGGGCCAAGAAATATTTAAGTTTTATCTTATGCTGGAAAATCATCTGATTATTTTTACCTTGCAGGTTTCCAAGAAGGCCATGTGTGGGTCTTGAGTAGGGTTGATGATTGTCCCAGGGCAGCCATGTGGGGGCCCGCTGAAGGTTTTCTCTCTTGATACAATGTCTGGCATTGTATGACCTCTCAGTAATTATTTTTGAATGGGTGTATTAGCAAAATTTCTCAGTTGATAGTCTCCTATGGCAGGAAAATGCGATGAACCGGTGAGACAGGGACCATGGGTATAGTCAGAGTAGGGAGAGGGCCTCCGGAAAAAGCAAGGCAGGATATTTGCAGTCAGAGCAATGTAACTACATGCAAGGAAACCCCCTACCAAAACTCTGTGTTAAACATTAAGCTCTAGGGTCATTCTTCAGTGAGATCAGTTAATGTTCCCCAGATAAAGAAGAGTACCCCATGTTGTTATTATGCTAATCATTTGTAAGATTCACTCTAGCATGCTAAAAGGCCCAGGCCTATGTGCTGTCTTTCCTCTTTCAGATCTGATGGGAGTGGTTTTGCAAATTGGGCAACTAATTTAGCATGCAGACCCAGCTGTAAACAACATAGTAAAAGGCAGCAAAGATTCCACCTTAAAGATAAGATTGCATTTTAACACCCAGGAAGTTTAAGAAGTAAGAATTTTAACTTACTCTTTAGCAAACAGACAATACCTCAGCCCACCTTGGCGCCTGGGCAGGCTGCCTTTTGATATGCCCCTAGACCAGGATTCAGGTGTCCCAGAGAGAAGTCGGGCAGGAAATTCCTTATGTTAAATTAATTTTAGATATTCAGACACCACTTAACAAGTCCACACCCCTTTTTTTCATGATCTCGAAAAATCCTCATCTGCCAATAAAACCCCTAGACAACGCACCACACCGGCCTCTCTTGTCCCCTCCTGGCGTGAGCCGGGAGCTCTGTCCTTTCACTTTATCTCTAAATAAAAGCCTGTACTTTGCTCTCCCACCTTGGGTGTTTGTGAAGCTCATTCTTCGGCTTTGTCAACAAGAACCCCGGCATCACCGGCACATTCTGGTGGTGGTAGTGGCATGATTTACACATTCCAAAGCAATTTAGTAGTGGTATCTTACCTCAACACAAGAATTCTGCTTCTGGAAATATTTCCTGGCACTTTAACCCCAGATACCTCCAAAAGACCCCACCTCCAAGTGCCATCACTTTGGGGATTAGGATTTCAATGTGAATTTGGGGAGGGGGACAAAAACATTCAGCCCACAACCAGTTTGTCGAATGGAAAAATGAATGGTTGTCAAATGGATTAGAATACTCATGTTAACTCCTCAGCATAGCCTTTTCTCATTAGTGAAGTGTATATGGGGAGCAAAGTTACAATAAGGAGAGCAGCTCTGTATCTGAATTTGCCCATTATTCTTTCCCCAGAACTCAGCACAATGCATGCAGGTATAGGCACCCAGTAAAGAGCTGATGGATGAATGACAGTTTGAGAAGCACAGACATAATGTCCTGAATGAACAAGGCCTTCAAGCCACAAGCCTCCCTTCTCTTTAGGGACATACCTACCGCATGAGCCAACCTAGCAGGCAGCTCCTCTGTGGGACAGGGTTCTAAAGCAGTGATCCAGTCCCGTGTGGAAGCTCTTCTCGGAGAAGCAGTATGGCTTTGCCTTCATTCGGGAATAGAGGTATGGGTGCTAATTCTGAAGGACAAGTATATATTATATATTGTAGTTGCTGAGTTTAAACTGCTCCTGATAATACAGTGTAGTAATTTGCTACAGTTAGCAAATAAAATTGGCTAACCCAGGTAATCAAAGGAAGAAAATGTTTAGTTCCACTATATTTTGATATACCTCTAAGCATATTTCACTCTTTCCGACACTTTTTTTTTGGTATCATTAATGTACAATTACTTGAACATTATGGTTACTAGACCCCCTATTATCAAATCCCCCCCACATACCCCATTGCAGTCACTGTCCATCAGCGTAGTGAGATGCTACAGAATCTCTACCTGTCTTCTCTTCTCTGGCACATTCTTAAGAAGGCATGCAAGGTTAAAGTCTGATGCATAATGATCATATTGTCCTTGCACAGTATTTCTAGGGAGTGTTTCCAAGTGTTGAACTTGAGGCATGTTGGTTCTAAAACTACCTTAAAGAGAGAAACAATAACTTTCTAACAAAAGAGTTTAATGAAGTAGTCGAACTCTTAGGAACAGAAAATAGAGTGGTGGTTGCCGGGGGCCAGAGGGAGGGGGCCAAGGGGAGGTGTTCAAGGCGCACAGAGCTTCAGTTACACAAGGTGAAAAGTCAGAGGCCTGGAGCTTCACAAAGTGTATATAGTTAATTCTGTATTGTACATTTAAAAATGGTTAAAATAGTAAATTTTACATTATATATTCTTACCACAAACAAACAAAATTAGTATGTGGGGAAACTGAATACCGCGGTGTATATATAGTTCTATGCCATTCAGTTTGGAAAATTACTGTTGTCAGTGAAATTTAGGAAAGAAGTGTCATCTTGCTGGTGAAGCCCTTGATGTTCAAAAACAAAGTATTTACATCTAGAGACTAAACAGCACTGCCCCGTTGCTATTTTTCCCACCCCCTGGTCTCTCCGCAGACTCCTGCGGGAGCTTCCGGCGCACAGCTTGCTGCCACTTTCTCTCTGCTGCTTTCTGCAGGTGCCCATTCTCTTAGTCACTGATTTGAGTGGGCAGCTGGGTCAGGCACCGGCTTGGGAACTCTCAGGAAGGGGAGGGGGTGGTCTTGTTGGTGGTGTTCTTGTTCCTTTTTCATGGTGAGCAGTGGAAGCTCAAATAACTTAGCATTTGGGGGCCACCACGAGGGCCGAGTTTGCCTGAAGGTAAAGATGATGCAAGAAAAGTAGGGCCAGCGGAGAGAGAGAAACTAAATACTGGTGATGTCTTTCGAGCCTCTGGTTTCAAACATACATTATCTCAGCTTTACCACTGGAATTATATAAACTAGAGAATTCTATGATTTCTTAAGCCATTTTATGGATAAAATGAAAGATCCCATGGCCAGGATTCTCACCTGGCTAGCTCACTACACATGTGTGGGCAATATGTTGTTATTGACTCTATATAAAGAGCTCCCCCCAGAGCTCTGGGTGACACCGTGGCATGGCTGCAAGGCTGCAGGAGAGCAGAGCAGAGGCTGGAGTGGTGGCAGTGATGCCGGGGTTCTTGTTCACGAAGCCGAAGAATGAGCTTAGCAAACAGGTAAGGTAGGAGAGCAAGGTACAGGCTTTTATTTAGAAATAAAGTGATAGGACAGAGCTCCCGGCTTACGCTAGGAGGGGACAAGAGAGTCCGGTGTGCTGCGTTGTCTAGGGGTTTTATAGGCAGATTAGGATTTTTCAAGAACATGAAAAAAAAGGTTTAGGGGTGCAGACTTGCTAAGTGGTGTCTGAACACCCAGAATTAACTTAACACAAGGAATTTCTCACCCCATCTCTCTCTGGGATACTGGCGTCTTGGTCTAGGGGCATATCAAAAGGTGGCCTGCCCAGCCCCCAAGGTGGGCTGAGGTATTGTCTGTTTGCTAAAGAGTAAGTTAAGAATCTTGCTTCTTAAACTTCCTGGGTGTTAAAATGCAATCTTATCTTTAAGTTGAATCTTCCCTGCCTTTTACTATGTTGTTTACAGCTGGGTCTGCATGCTAAATTAGTTGCCCCGTTTGTCCTGGGCCTTTTAGCATGCTAAAGTGAATCTTACAAGTGGTTAGCATAATAACAACATGGGGTACTCTTCTTTATCTGGGGAGCACCCACTGATCTTACTGAAGAATGACTCTAGAACTTAATGTTTAACACAGAGTTTTGGTAGGGGGTTTCCTTGCATGTAGTTACATTGCTCTGACTGCAAATATCCTGCCTTGCTTTTTTGGAGGCCCTCCCCCTATTCTGACTACACCCACAGTCCCTGTCTCATTCCCCCCTCTACAGATAGAAACCCTAGCTGCTGCTAGGGAAAGGGGGCGACGACCGCTCTGGCTGCTTCATGCTGAGAGGGGGCGCAGTAAGGGGTGCAGCTAGGTCTCCATCAATGGTCGGTCATGAGGGCCTCGGAAGATGGACACTTCCATCCTGGGTTCTATTTCCATCACCATTGCAGTCTTATGGCTTCTAGGCGAGAGAGAACAAATCATGTTACTAGGTTAAGTAGTAACATCTGGAGTTAGATTTTCATTCTGGAAGAACAGACTTGACAAGGAGATTAAAGAATGAATGGCTGAATATAAGGACTAGAAATAGTAAACCTCTAATTGAGAACCATAGCCAGATAACTTGGTGAAACTAGAATTCCAGATCTAGTCTATGTACCAATGACTATTAGGACTCAGTATAGATAAGGCTGCATTATTGAAACAATACTTTCCTCTAAAATCACCCTCATTTTTGTTAGAAGTAACTAGATTAAGAAAATAATTAACACTTGGCTTGATTATTTGCATAAGTGCAGCAAGAAGAGCGAGTGATTACATAGGATCTTTTAAATGTGCTTTGCTGGAACTTTTTATAAGGAACTTCAGGTTGGACTTTTAAAGGCCTCTCAAGGCCAGGATGCCAAGCCAGACTAGCCATCAGGTTTTGCCTGCAGTACCTGCAGATTTGGGTGAATTCCTCTCTTCTTGAGATCCCCAAGACGTTCTGAGGTTCCTGCACTTGCCAGGAAGTGACCTTCCTTACCTGGTAAGGCTGCTGGGAATCCTGTAGGCAAGGAACCAGGCCAGTTCCTCCAAGGGGCTCTGTTGGTTTTATGAAGTCAACCTGTTCCTTAAAGCTGTCTGTTAATATGAGTTTACCCACGTGTCTCTCAGGAATAATATTCCATTCAAAGCCTTGGTAACATAACCAGTGTTTTTAATTGGTCCTCTTACAAGGAAAGCAGATTCTTATTGAACTTATGCAAATAAACATACTGCCATGCAATAGAAAAGTCACTGAGAGTTTTTAAATTCTGGAGGGATCAGGTAGAGAGAAAGATAAATGTTTCAATTCTGCTTACAAAGGTATTGTCATTTACTAAACTGTTGTCGGCTTAAGAGAAAAAGCTTAAAACACTTTATCAGAAACAAAAAGCCACAAAATAATCTTCCTTAGTTTACTTAATCTTATGTAAATACTTGTTCTGCTGAAATCTAGTTCTTTACTAGTTTAGGAGTAATAAAACAGTGACTATAAATGGCAAAAGACTTGCAAATGACAGTGACTAAAGATCTGATGAGAGCTTATTATAGGACAGTTGACATAAGGAAATTTGGATATTTCTGCAACACAAAGTAACAAAGTTTAACATCATTCCCTTTGACAGTGCTTTCTAGGTAGCTGGAAATGCAAGTACAATTCTAACACTAGTCATTTAAAGCCAGGCTGTATTGTAGAAGATAAATTTCTTCCATTTAAAGTAGTCTAGTTTAAAAACTTCTCAATTTTGAGGATAATGATGAACCCAATAAGTAGAATAGATTTCCGCCAAAACAATTTAGAAAACTAGTTCCACATTTTAGCATCTACAGGACTTTGGACTGTTTTCTCTCTTGTATTAAAATAAATTTAGCTCACTTCTCTCAGGGACCAAGCCTCTCTAATCAGAGACTTTCTATTGAGGCCAGGCTTGTGTGCAGAAGAAGATAAGACAGTTCTGCTTCGGGGTCTGGGGATCAAATTGCTCCCAGTTTTTCAGAATACATGCCAGAGGTGTGTCTGGCTTTAAACTTGAAGAGGCTGCTCCCATCTGGAAGAGAGAGAGAGGAAAAGACTGGTGTCCAGCACCTAACTGGCTTCTCTCTCTCCATGAGGGCGTCCCCTCGCCTTGGAGCCTAGGTGACAGTGGTCAGTCACCACCTCTACCAGGCCTACTGGACTTAACCACTCTTTACCAGCATGGCCTGCACCTTGCCTTGATTTCCCTCTTGCCTTCCCACTCAGCAAGAGTTGCTTCAGAGCCCTGGATCTAGTGGGAACCTCACCAGAATGCTCTTACTTTACGCCTTTTGGGAGTTTTAATCTGGATCCTAGTTTTCTCTGCACAAGCTTTAGTCATTCCCTGAGAGCCCCCTGCCTGTCTGATAAGGGCAGGGACTGTGTGACCTCTCACTGCCTGAGCCTTGCTCAGAGTCACAAGCCCATTTTGCTTCCCTGGGGCTGCAGAAAAGGAAATGCCAGCCCCAGGATGACTGCCTCTAAGGAAGGGACATCAATAGAATAGAGCCGTGGCTAGAATTCAAATGGGACCATTTACATATATAGCTACGGAGGAGGGTCTATACTCAAGCACTAGTTTCTGCCACTGCCTGGAAATCATTTAGCCAACCACCCACTATAACAAATCTGATCTGTGAGACAAGAGGTCGGGGGTCATCTGCGACTCTCGCACAGGCAGCAGCCTAGCCGGAGGTTCACTCAGCGCCATCAGGTCAATCGGCCAGAGCCAAGATCCAAGGACCACTGTCTACCAGTCCGCTCTGCCCTCGGAGTCCGCAGATTAGGAGAGGAAAGTAGGAAATCGGCTCGGCCACTCCCCGACATTCCCGGCCGTCCGGAGGCGGGGGATCAAGGAGCGGCAGACACTGGAAACCTTTCACCCGAGACTTGAAGGCTGGTAGCCGATGCTAATTGTCTTTTAAGTGGCTAACGGGTGCCCAGACACATTTTTCATGAGATAAAAAAAGTGCAGTATTAAGTCAGGAATAAGAGCGAAGCGTAGATCTCCCACCTTGCGGTGGTGAGCATCGGGTTCCGTGACACTGATGAAGTTAGGAGAGCATTAGGGGCGCCCCTGCCTCACTCAGAGGCCGGAGCGGCCTGGAGAAGCAGACTGGAAGTCAGAGACAGAGAGAGAGACACTCCTCACAGATACCCAGTCGGGCTGTCGGGGTCTGATTCCAGACGCGCGGGCCTTTGAGAAGCCGCTGAAGTGTAGCCTCAGCCTAGACCCTCGCAGTTGCCCACGGCCTTCCTCAGTCCCTCGCATCCAAGGAGATGCCTCTGAAAGGGAATCCTGGCCTCCACTCAGGTGACATTCCCGGCTCCCAGGGGAGACGGGGGATCCACTGAGGGAGACGCAGGGGAACCTGTCGCTTGAGACTTGAGATCGGCAGCCAGACTAGTCCCATTTAAGTGGCTGACAAGCGCCCGATTTGTGTGCCATAGACGGCTTCCTTCTATAAGGACAGCGAAAGAAAAGGCAGGCTTGGATGCCCGATACTCACCTCCGATGTTATCCCGGACGAGCCCCCAAAGACGATGCCGCGGTTCACGAAGCCGAAGAATGAGCTTAGCAAACAGGCAAGGTAGGAGAGCAAGGTACAGGCTTTTATTTAGAAAAAAGTGATAGGACAGAGCTCCCAGCTCACACCAGGAGGGGACAAGAGAGTCCGGTGTGCTGCATTGTCTGGGGGTTTTATAGGCAGATGAGGATTTTTTGAGAACATGAAAAAAAAGGTTTAGGGGTGCAGACCTGCTAAGTGGTGTCTGAACACCCAGAATTAACTTAACACAGGGAATTTCTCACCCCATCTCTCTCTGGGATACTGGCGTCCTGGTCTAGGAGCATATCAAAAGGCGGCCTGCCCAGCCCCCAAGGTGGGCTGAGGTATTGTCTGTTTGCTAAAGAGTAAGTTAAGAATCTTGCTTCTTAAACTTCCTGGGTGTTAAAATGCAATCTTATCTTTAAGTTGAATCTTCCCTGCCTTTTACTTTATTGTTTACAATTGGGTCTGCATGGCAAATTAGTTGCCTGGTTTGCAAAACTACCCCATCATATCTGAAAGAGGAAAGACAGCACATAGGCCTGGGCCTTTTAGCATGCTAAAGTGAATCTTACAAGTGATTAGCATAATAACAACATGGGGTACTCTTCTTTATCTGGGGAACACCCACTGATCTTACTGAAGAATGACCCTGGAGCTTAATGTTTAACACAGAGTTTTTGTAGGGGGTTTCCTTGCATGTAGTTACATTGCTCTGACTGCAAATATCCTGCCTTGCTTTTTCGGAGGCCCTCCCCCTACTCTGACTACACCCACGGTCCCTGTCTCAGCAATGCCAAGGACAGAAACTGGGACGGCTGTGCGGGCAGAGAGGCCCAGAGGCAGAGACCGGCTTGCTGCATGCAGACTCGCTCTGAGCGGACAGGATTCCAGTGATTGACCTGCCACCGTGGAAATAAAATTGGGTATAAACACTTTCACCCCAAGAACATTCTACTGTAATTTCTTTGGTAACATTGAATCCATAGTAAACTTGCCCAGGGGTATAACCCATTGGCAAGACACATTTTAACTTAGAGTTTGATCAACTGCAATGCAAAGAATCCTGACTAATATGGACTTCGTGCGATATTTGTGCATCCTTAAAATGCATTTCCCCCCTTACCCAGTTCAAGTTTGGGTTTTGTATATACAACCTAAGGGTCCTAGGTGCTATAGAAATCAGTACCAGAAGTGATGCTGAGATAGGGACTGTAGGTGTAGTCAGAGTAGGGTGAGGGTCTCTGGATAAAGCAAGGCAGGATATTAGAGCAATGTAACTACATGCAAGGAAACCCCCTACCAAAAGTCTGTGTTAAACAAACTCTAGAGTCATTCTTCAGTGAGATCAGTTAATATTCCCTAGAAAAAGCAAGGTAGCCCATGTTTTTATTATGCTAATCACTTGTAATCATGTGTAAGATTCACGTTAGCATGCTAAAGGCCCAGGCCTATGTGCTGTCTTTCCTTCTTCAGACCTGATGAGGTGATTTGCAAACTGGGCAACTAATAATGCCAAGCAGGCCCTGCCATAAACAACACAGTAAAAGGCAGGAAGGATTCCACCAAAGATAAGATTGCATTTTAATACCCAGGAAGTTAAGAAGTAAGATTCTTAACTTACTCTTTAGCAAACAGACAATACCTCATCCCACCTTGGGGGCTGAAGAGGCCGGTATCCCAGGGAGAAATCAGAGCAGGAAGTTCCTTGTGTTAAGTTAATTCTAAATATTCAAGTCCACACCCCTAAGCCTTTTATCACATTCCCCCAAATCCTCAACTGCCTATAAAACCCCTAGACAACACACAACTACGGGCTCTCTTGTCCCCTCCTGGCCAGCAGCTCTGTCCTCCCTCTCACTGTATCTCTAACTAAAAGCCTCTCCCTGGCTCTCCTACCTTGGGTGTTCGCTAAGTTCATTTTCCAACTCTGCAAACAAGAACCCTGGCATCAGTGCCATTAGTTCAGATCATATGAGAAAATATAAAGCAAGCTGGGCTGTGGCTAGGCTGGAGTGGGGGGAAAGATTTCTGCATTATGGAATGAGAAACTTAAGATCTTATACATAGATGTGTTAGGCAGGAAAATAGACATTAGCTGGGTGGAAAGAGAATAAGGTTAGTAAAGCCCACTAGAAAGGACTCAGTTAACCAGTTAAAACTAGAAAGCCAGAAAAGACTTAAGAGTTGATGAGTTAGTCAGTTAAAGCTCAACAGGTCAGGAGCAACTTGGCCTTGAATGTTTGAATATATCCCCAGAAAGGAAAAGTATCTGAGCACAGCCCATGTCTTCATTGTGTCAATTAGGTCATGCCATTGTAAGATTCACTCTAGCTCACTAAAAGGCCCACCTATAAACAGTATCATAAAGACAGGAAGATTCCATCTTAAAGCTAAAATTGCATTTAAAAAACCCCAAGAAGTTAAGAAGATGTTTAACATACTCTTTAGCAAACAGACAATAACAGCCCACCTCGGAGGACAGGGAGGCAGTCTTGATTGATAGGCTCCCGGATCAGGAAGCTGCTCTCCTGGGAGGGGACCAGTGCAGTAAATTTCTTGTGTTAAGCTGATTGTACAGAATAACCTGGAGGACTGATACCACTTAACAAGTCCACATCCCTAGCCCTTTGTCGCATTCCTGAAAAACCCTTAAAGGGGGGCACCCCCAACCTTTCAGTGCGCACCTCTGAGGTCGCCCACACTTTGTAAGTGTATAACTTTGACTTTTTCCCAAGTTTTCAGCGTGCCTCTCTCTCTGAAGCAGCCCACACTCCCCTTTCTCTGAGTGTGCACTGTCTTGCCAGTGGGCTTTAGCCCTGGGCAAGTTCACTGTGGATTCAGTGCGACCAAAGAAATGACAGTAGAACATCCTTGGGTGAAAGGATTATGCCCAACTTTATTCCCAAGGTGGCAGGTCAATCACTAAAATCCTGCCCACTCAGAGCCAGTCTGCATGCAGCAAGCCGGTCTCTGCCTCTGGGCCTTTCTGCCCCTGCAGCCGTCTCAGTCTCTGTCCTCAGCGCTGCCACCACTCCAACCTTGTCTCTGCTCTCCTGTAGCCTTGCAGCTGGGCCACCGTGTTATGCAGAGCACTGGGGGAGCTCTTTATATAGAGTCAATAACAACGTATTGCCCGCACATGTGTAGTGAGCTAGCAGACCAGGGCCAGGTGAGAATCCTGGCCACAGGAACCTTCACTTTATCCACATGCACTTTTTCTCTTTAAATAAAGCTTAAACCTTTCAAGGCACCTCTCCTCCCTGAGGTCACCTGCACATTTTCTCTCTTTAAGCAACTTTAAATAAAACTTTTACTCTGCTTCACTACTGTATCTCTGCCCTTCAATTCTTTGTTGCAGCGGGGACAAGGATGGAGGAAAATACACAATGCCTGTCCTCCATCGGGTGTGGATCTATTGCCTATGCCACTTCCTTTAGTCCTTTCTGTTCAAGGCATTTCAACCCTGGAGGGTGAAGCTTAGAGCACTTAGTAGCAAAATGTGAGTGGGTCAGTATGCCAGTTATCAATCTATTAATCCTC
Source organism: Phataginus tricuspis (assembly GCA_029783875.1). Classification (NCBI taxonomy): domain Eukaryota; kingdom Metazoa; phylum Chordata; class Mammalia; order Pholidota; family Manidae; genus Phataginus; species Phataginus tricuspis. The sequence goes on along the minus strand of JAQQAC010015530.1, from coordinate 2,470,902 downwards.
AACTCCAAATTTACTTACTTTTGCCTGCTGGGCTGTGTGAAAATGGATCTGGGCCCTTAACTATTTTTCCTTTGCCAGCTGGCACAATACTAAGTTTTGTCAAGAGGGGCACTAGAGAGAAACTGCAGGAGGAGAAGGGTTTTGCTTCCCAAATCTGGCGTGTTTGTTTCCTGCCGTGCCCAGGCCTGCCCCAGCTTCTGCAGTGCATAGCGGCCAGCAGCATCCAGGAGACGCACCTTCCTCCAAGGTCTTCCTGAGTGGTTTTAGCAAAACGGCTTCTGGAGACACTTCCCTGGTGCCTTAGAGGATGGGATTCCAGCTAGCTCCACCAGCACGGCACCATCGAGCTTTCTCTGCCATCCAGTGAACCCCGGCTGGGCCCTTTCCAGCAGGCCTGGACACAGCTCTGAGGGCCATGGGCCCTTCTGTGGGTACTCCGTCTCAACCCTGAATTCTTCTTTCTTTTTCAAAATATGGAATGCTTCGTAAATTTACATGTCTTCCTTATGCAGGGACTGTGCTGACGCCTCTGTAGGGTTCCAGTTTCAGAATATGTGCTGCCCCAGCGCCCAACCCCATGCTCTTGAGAGTTCAGAAATGTTTACATTGGACTTTCTTGTTCAAATCACTATGCGATCTTGGTCTCCTGATTAGACCCAGACAGATCAGACTGATTTCTCCTGAGTACCTTCGATAAGATACAATAAGAAATTTGCATGCTTCCGTTGAGATTTTCCTGAATGTGGGTGGAGAAAAAGAAGCCCTGGGGACTGACGATGCTGAGGTCCGAATCAAGAAAGTGCTCATTTGCGGGACCAAACAGACGTCAAGTCGTCTGATTCAGTTACCTTTCTGTGGAGAAGACTGAAATGCTGAGGACCTGGGAGGTCTTGGCAACTGGAACGGAGAGGCATCCCTGGAGGACGTGGAGCACACCTGGAGCCTCCTGACACACAGGGTGGCACCGCCATGCACTGCGCACAGGGCTGCCGTCTGGTTCGGGGCGGTGGTGCGCCGGAAGACAGATGAGACCAGGTCTCCGCCCAGGGCCCCTCATCCTCGCAGCCCTGAGATGGTTTGTCAGTGCGTCGCCCCCACAGCTGCCGCTGCCAGGAAATCTACGAGGACAGGCCGGCCTTGGCTCTTCAACTTTGCAGCTCTGCTGACCCACAGTTTTTGGTATTTACTTCTAGGAAGTTACCTAAAATGGAGCTGATAGGTGACTGAGGCTTTATTAGACCTGCAGCACCAGCCAAAACCCAAGCGTGTATCACTAGGGTCGTGACCTGGGCTGTGACCCATTCCTGCAACGGGACGGAACGCTAATTCCTCAGGGAGCCTCGGACCACTCTGGGCCCAATACCATTAACAAAAAGTGAAATGCAAATAGATACACTCCCCCCCTCTCCCCACACAGGGCTGTCTACTCCAGGGCCCTCGTAGGCGTGCCTTAGATAGAAACGATCCCAGCAGGCAGAATGGGAGAGCCTGGTTAGCTGGCAGCAGCGCCCTCACCACCGACGCGCACAGACGCCGTGGCTCTCCGCTGCGCTTTGTTAACTGTTCAGCAGCAGATGATCATTTTTGGCCCTGTGATTTCTTCCCCGTCCTCCACGTTCTAAACGACCTTTCTGTGGCGGCTGTATTTGCTCTGCATGGTGGTACATGAGAGGTGGTTGACAAGGGTTACATTTATGATCTGGTCTAGGCTGTGGGACCATGAGATGCTAAAACTGGACCAGATGAAGACTCACCCAAAGGAAGAGGCAAATCATTGGAAATACAAAATCAGAAAAATAGTGATCTCATGCCACTGTCTCTGCAGGCAGACTTGGAATGGACCTCAGAGCTCCTCCTTTTGAGAAAGAAGCAAATGCGTATGTATCGAGGGGAAATGCTGGAATAACGGAGCTTCATGTATTGAGAGGACGGCATGTTTTCTGCTGGAGGACTTTTCTCTGTTTCTCCAAAAAGTAGGCTTCATCTGCTTTTTAAAACTGGTGTCAGGCTCATGCCTCCCCTGTGGCACTGGAACCCTTGTTCTAGTCACCTTGTCCTGGCTCTGCCCCCAGGAAGAATAATGCCCGAGGACGTCAGTAACCATGTGATGTAAAGGCAAGAACAAAGGGGGAGGAGGGAAAAAGGAGGAGAGTTTTTAGCTTCAAATTCACCTCTCTCTCAAAGACTAAAAACAACATCAAAGAAGAGTTGGAATAAGAGTTAATTTGTTGCAAGCTACTGTCATTTCTGGTTTAATCCATGGCTTTAACTTTTAGGACAGCATCGCTTATTCAGTGAACAACTCAGTGGTATTCAGAATGCGTTTGTGTATTGGTTTGCCCTCTGTTGTCTTTCTCCACTCGGACAAGGCAACAGGCCACTGTCCTGAAGCTCACCTGCACACACCTGCCCAGTAAGGCACTTGATAGACACTGACCAGAATTCACGGTCTCAATTCCACATTCTGGGGAGAGGGTGTGACCGGCTCAAGTTGGGACTACACACAATTCTGTTCTAATCAATTATAACAGGGGCCGGACTCTACAGGATATATAGGGCCACTGTAATTCCAGTAATAACAGAAATATTATTACAAATATTATAATTTTTAATAGTAGTACATAAAATACTGCTGATAGGAAATAGCATTATGTAATAGCATGAAAATGCATATTGATAATGACATTTATGAAGGAGTTGAAATGTAGCTGTCCCAAACTGGGATGGACTGAAAAAGGGTAAATTCCTTTATTTTCTATACTTAGTCTCCCTTTTGAGTTTCCATTTGTGCTAACTTGGAGAGCTGTGAGAATCTAAATTTGCACTGAAGGAACACAGTTCCTTCCCTTTGGGAAGAGGAACCACTTTCACAGTGTTTCTTTCTCCTTTGCCTTCCCCTGTCCTCCTCAGGTGTGGATTCAGTTAGGAAAATGGGTCAGGGTCGCTCAATAAATAGTTCAAGAGAGGATGTGTAACATGGAGAACGAATTACAAAGATGTCAGGACCGTTGAAAGACCACGTGTAACTGGGGCAAACACAGAAGCCCCTGAGAAAAGGCAGGGACTGCCGGGCAGGAAGTGGGGCCCTGGAGGGAAGGGTGGTCTCCTGGAAGCTGAAGCCATGGGGGAAATGAGGCACAGCGAACAGCGAGAGAGGGAGGCATGCCGGGGCTCCCTCCAGTCTCTCATCAGTCTCCCCTTGGCTGAATACAGCCAGAGTCAGTGGGCAAGGGAGAATGGGGAATGGCTGGTAAAGGTCAGCTCCAGCACCATAGGCTGACTAGGGGACAGCAGGGAGACAGCGCTCAAAGTCAGACACCTAGCTCAGACACTTGCCGCCACAACTAACAGAACCAGCCGGGCGGCTCGATCAGCAGGCTTACCAGAGCGGAGGCCGGGCAAGCATGTTGACGGCTCCCCCACACTGAGGCCGTGTGCTCCTTCCCACTCTGAGCTCCACCGTCTTCACAGCGGCCATCCTCTGGCTTGTTCTTTCCGTGGCTCATGAAGGCTCAGATCCCAGGCAGCACAGACAGGACAACATCCACACACAGCATATAATTTTTATTCCTATTTGTCTGTTTTTTCATCAGCAAAGAAAGCACGTGCTGAGGCCTCTCAGAATTCCCCACACCTCCTTGGAGGTGACTGTGCCACCTGCCCAGCCTACACCACCCGCTGGCGGGAGGGAGCGGCCCACAGATGGGCTGTCTCAGTCGTGGTTTTCCCCCACGAGCTGGGAATGAGTGTTGCCTCCTAAAGGACAGAGCTGGGGAAAAGGAAAACATCGGAAGAAAAATTCTGGTTTCTTAGAGTAGGGATGGGAGGGGGGCTTATGAATATTTATTGATAGGAACATGGTGCCTGCTAACTGCTTTTCCCTGTACATTTTTATTCACCTGACCTCTCTTCTACTCAGCCTGAGGCACCCCCTTCCTGCATGCCTGCTGGAGTGAGGTGGAAAAAGAAGAAAAGAAATTAGGACTAATTCGACAGGAATCTAAAGAATGTTGCTCATTTTTTTCAAAAAAGAATTTCTAAAACAGGCTTAAATAACTAAATTATAGACCTTCAGTGAATAGGTTATTTATGTACATGGTCAGAAGTAATGTTGAACAGATTTAACAACTGGAACCAAATGGGCACTGGCCATTCAGGCTGGATGACTGAACAGTCAGAACGGTCAGGGTTGAAAGGACTAGTGGGCTGTACCAGCCAAATGTCCACACTGCACATAGTTCGAATTTAAAGACACCAAAGAGTAGACAGTGAAACATGACCCTCCCCCTCATTCCATCCCCCAGCTTCCCAGTTTACTTCTTCAAAGGCAGCCCCTTTCACCAGCAAAACAGGCTTTTGAGGACTACAGTAAGAGAAAGCCAGGCTCTGTCGAGAAATTAATTTTCTACATTCATTTATCGCCCTTGCGGACTTGACTGAAGAGTTTTGCATAGGGGAGGGCCCGATCAGCATTAAGGAGCAAGAAGAAAGGTCTTTTCTCTCCAGTCCCAGGAACTGTAGTTGGAAAAGAGAGACAGAGTAGGGAAAAGGTGTGTTAGAATGAGAAGGGCACAGACGGCTTGGCAAGCTGACAGCACGTTGCCTGGTGGGCTGTGCAGAAACCACCGAGGGGCAGCACTTTGGGCAAATCCAGTGACACGAATGCCAACCACAGAGGAGGAACAGTCTCCCTCCCAGTGAGACAAGGAGGCCCCTAGGGGACGCAACAGACAGTAGCTGTGTGTAGATCATGAGGGGCCTGCTGGATTGTGCGTCCAGGATGATAGTGGCAGACACTCAGCGTGTCCCACAGTGTTGGTGAGGCTGAATTAACCAGCGCACACGGCAGGGCCTGGCCCCAGCTGAAACCAGCTGGAGTAGCCTTGCCCAGCAGGCAGTGGCCGCAGAGTGCCAGGGAGCACTTTGCAGAAGACAGCCGATGTTGACCTCACTGCAAAAGTCCAACAGTCACCTACCCCTAATGCTCCCTCAAGCCTTCCAAATGCCATTTTGAGGGAAGCAGACTGAGAGAGATGGAATATTAAGGGATTGTTTTAACTTAAACTTATAGGAACTGTTTAAATTATTTCAATAGACTAAGTTTATCAAGTTGGTCTAACATTAATGGTTTTCCTCCTACTGCCCAAAGGCAGAGGACGTTTTATTTACACAACTGAATGTTTTTTGGGTTAATCTATGACTCTGCCATAACACTATCAGGTACATTTTCATATGAAGTGCTGCCAAGACAGAAGATTGTCTTCTGGAGATTATGGTTTACTTTTCTGAGCTTATTTCTTAGTACATTTTTCTTTTGGTATCATTAATCTACAATTACATGTGCAACATTATGGTCACTAGACTCTTCCCATCATCAAATCCCCATCACATACCCCATTACAGTCGCTGTCCATCAGCGTAGTGAGATGCTGTAGAATCACTGCTTGTCTTCTCTGTGTTGTACAGCCCTCCCCGTGCCCCCCCCCACATTATGTCTGCTAATCGTAATGCCCCTTTTTCCCCCTTGTCCCTCCCTTCCCACCCACCCTCTCTAGTCCCTTTCCCTTTGGTAACTGTTAGTCCGTTCTTGAGTTCTGTGAGTCTGCTGCTGTAGTACATTTTTCTTATATCTGCATTTTTGATGGCTTTCCACATATTACCACTATATGCTCACATGTACACCAAAATACTTCTTAGAATATATGAGGAACTAATTTTGGATTAGGGCATGAGTAAGGGTGCCAGTCAAAGAGTGAAACAAGTAACATTAAAGTTACAAAATCAATGTCCTGGTTCAGGATTCACAGGGAGTAAAACACTCTATTAAGTAAAACAAAAACAAAACTTTACTTCCAAAATGCTCAAAATGAGTAAAATTTGATTGGAAATATATTATCAAAAATGAGAATTTGGGGATCCAAGAACCATTTTATGAACTTGAAAAGCACCCGCACTAAGGCTCTTCGGACCCCTCCCAGCAAGCGCTCTTCCTCCACCCAGGAAATCTGAAGCTAAATTAGCTTTCCTGCTCTGCTTTCCCTGTTCTTGTTAGGGAGGGAAGGGAACAAACATACAAAACGCTGTAGTCTGGTACAGGGAACCAGCCGTTCATTGGACAAACAATTCAGTGAGCACTGTTCTAGGGCTAGTCATTTTAAGATGCACATTAAGACTCATTTCCTCCGTAAGGTTTTCTCTAAGTCCCCACAAATCCCATTATTCCACTTTCTGCCCTCATTATTCACTGTTAATAAGAAACGTAGTACTTTGCCAAGTGCCCTGTTTTTTGTCCTTTCGTTTTGATGGACGCCAAGAGCGCAGACTAGTTGTGAGCAAAGTTCACGACAACTTGCATAACACCCAACATAATGCGGAGAACAATGCTGATGGCGAGTGAGCGAGCTGAGCGAAGCGATCCCTGCAACGGCCTCTGTGCGCGGCTCGCTGAGACGCCGAGAGCTTTAACGGAGCAGAGTCATGAAAACCTCCTCCTTTTCTCGCGCTGAACGAGGATGCTTTATGATGTACATTTTCCTTAGCTGCTCCCCCGCGGCTGTGGCCCCGTCCTGGGTTTGTCCACTGTGAGGATACACCAGGAATTAAGCGCCTATTTTACAAAACAGAGACATTTAAATTAGCGATGTTGGTGGTCTGCCTAGATCAACGCTTCCACCTCGTTTTCCTTCAAAGCTTTTGAACAGCACAGCCAAGGTGCTGGGGGGAAGGCGCGCCTGCGCCTGGGACGCGGTCGCACTGTGTGGGGGCGACGCCGAAGCCCTCCCCAGGGAGCTCCTCCTTGATTGCTCCCCAAAGGAGTAAGACCACACGAAGGCTGCTCCTTGCCCTTAACGCCTAGACATAAGCAGACCATTCTGGCAAGGGCAAACGGCAAGGACCACATCTTTAACATGAAGGTTTTTTTTTTCGAGGAAGAAATCCTCGAAAAACCTAATACACTAGACAGAGCGGCGAGGAAGGCTGGGCGCCGGCGGACCAGCCGCTGAGGTCACAGTCCGCCAGAGCGCCGCGCGCCGGTTGCTATGGACGCCGCCCGCTGGGGCTCGGGGGCCGCAGCGCCCGGCTGCAGAAAGGCGGCTGCAGGAGGCGATGGGACACCGGCGCACCGTGAGCCGGACCGGTGAGCCTGGCGCCCCCTGCCCCCACTCAGCCCCCGGCTTGGCGTGAGGCCAGCAGCGGCCAGACTGGCGGCCTGGGGACGGCGCCCACCGCCTCTTCACCGCGCGCCGCGCCGCGGCTCCCGGCGCGCGTCTACGCTGGCGGAGGGCGGGGTGTGGACAGCGACGGCGGCGGCGGGAGCGAGCTGCGCGGGCGCGGTCCCGGGGCGGTTGAGGAAAGAGGAGGCCGGCGCCGAGCCAGATGAGGGAGCGGGATCGGCGGGAGGCCGCGGGCAAGGGCGCCCTTAGCGGCAAGCCGGCCGCTCCCCGCCAGCTCCGAGCCGTTCGGGAGAGCGAGTGAAGCCGCTCACCGCTTTCTCGCCCGCAGCCCCCAGCCAGCACCGCCTTTCGCTCTGCCCCACGGGAGGAGCCCCTGGGGCGCCCACCCTCCACCGCGCGAGCGGCCAGCGCGTCCTGGCACCCTACTCTCGGCCCCGCCCCGCCTGCGCCCCGCCCCCCGAGCGCGACCCGGCGCTCGGCCACGCCCTCCACCGCCCCGCCCCCTGGGCCCGACCCCGCCCCCCGCGCCTCGCCCCTTCCCACCCTGTTCCGGCGCGGCTGCCTCCTAACGCGAGGCCCGTCCCCCGGGTTCGCGCAGGCCGGCCGTGCCGGGCAGCCGCCGCCACCACCTTGGTCCTCCGCGGCCCGCCATGGCCGAGGAGCTTTCTGCAGCCACGGCATACACCGAGGATGACTTCTACTGCCCCGTCTGTCAGGAGGTGCTCAAGACGCCGGTGCGGACCGCGGCCTGTCAGCACGTGTGAGTAGACGCCCCTCCCTCGCGCGGGCCGGCGGGCGTTTGGGCCGCGCACCCAGCCCCGACCCGGTGGCGAGCGGCGGGAGGCGAGCCCCGCGGCCCGCGGAGCCGCTCGGAACGCAGGCCGGTCCCGTGCCGCCCGCCGCCCGGAGCTCGCGCCCCGAGCCAGCGGCCGCCCGGCTCCCCAGCGCCCTCAGGCCCCGGAGGCCCGGCTTGGCCGCGGCCCGGAGGAACTGCGGGAACGCGAGCCTTTGTCACCTGGCACCCTGGGCGGGGGCCCGGTGCCGCCCCGCTTGGAAGTCGGGCCCTCGGAGCCGTCCGCCCTCGGCGGGCCCGGGGCCCTCGGCCCGCCTCGCTGACCGCGCGTGTGGGGGCGCCCGGGACGGGCTGGCCGCGGCCCTGCCGGGGCCGACGGGACTTCCGGGCGCGGACGCGCCGGGCCCCCTTTGTCTGGCCCTGTGCGGATTCCTTGGTGCCTGCGGGGTGAAGGCCAAGGAGGCCGCGGGTAGCAGCGAGCCGAAAGCGCGGCCCAGCCCCAGGGCGGAGGGCGGGCACCGAGGGTGGGTGCGGCGGCCCGCGGCTGGGCGTGAATTGCTTGTGGGAAGAGCGCCGGAGTGGTGGGCCTGCGAGAGTGTCCGTACGGGGGAAGGACACACAGCCCTTCTGACAGACTGCCTGCCGGTCAGAGTCCCTGAGGGACTTTTTAAGTAAACATACCAGTTTCCAGGCTCCCTTCCAAAATCTAAGGATTTCTGGGAGGTGAGGCCTGGAGGCCTTTATTTGAAAAAATACGCTCAGGGTGGAAAATTGTGTGTGCTTGCAAATAGCTGAAAAGAATCGAACAAACTTGTAAATCCTCGTCTTCATCCCTTTTGCTTTTTGCGGAGGAGAGGTAAATTTCATGATTTTGTAAAGAAATGGATTGAATTTTGGGTTCTGAATCAGAAATTTCATTACAGTCTTTTGATCCCTGTTCCTAACTGCGCCCCCTTATTCTGTGGCCGTTTTGGGGGCCAAGAGTTCAGGATAGAAGTTGTGCCAGTTACTTTTTTACTGTCAATGGGAGATGAATGACGGTCTGAAATTACTTTATTATTTGGTGCAACAAATGCACATTGTTAGAAAAATATTTTGAGATGTCTAGGCGTGGACTTTTACCTGTCAGTATTTGTTACCGTAACTCAATGCCTCTACAGTGCTTGCGCTGCCAGTGGGTGGAAGGTAGGGGCTGAAGGAGGGCAGAGTGGGAGGAAGGAGGGTTCTTCTGGGCAGAATCATTTCAGTTGCTTTTTGTGTCATTGACCTCATAGAACTTACTGCATCGCTAGCTCCCCTCGAAGCTTCAGCAGTTTGCTCTAGTTCACATCCCTGTGGGACATTTTAAATCAGAGTAATTTGCCTTGATGTCAAGGCTATGGTAGACAGTGGAGGTGATTGTTGAGGACTTTTCTTAAATCAACTCACTGAGCTTGGATGGGACCAGACGAGACCTGGAAATGAAACATAATGTTGATTAGAGGAACCGGACACTTCCTGCCCTGTCGCACTCCTCCATCCCCTCTTTTACCATCATATCCTCTCTCAAACACACAGAATGGCTCGAAAGTTCTGGCTGAACAATGAATTAAAAGAAGGCAGTGGGACAAAAAGGTTTATTTGGAAGGGGTGGTAATGGTGGAACATGCTCTCAGTTGATTGGAAGAAGTTTGGTGGGGAAATAGAAATCTGTTTTAAATTATCTAGTTTACAGTGTTATTTGCTCTTCCCTTTTCACAAAGGGTGTCTTTAACAAATTTATAGCTACAAAATCAGTTTTGATTCGTGAGTAGAGATGAGGTGATGATGGATTTGGCTCACTGTAAGTCTGTTAGAAGTTAAGTTTTCATTGCTCTTTCAACCACAGAAAAGGATTTGCCCGCTGACTTACTCCAGTCAAAGGAGCAAGTTCCTTATCATTGGAATAACTTGACCAAAATAGAAATTCCCATTTAATCCCTGTTCATTCCTGCAAACAGCGGTTGAATGCTCTCTATGCCAGGTACAGGGAATACAAAGTCCTCTTTCCCGGGAGACTTTTAATAAGCTAGTGAAGAAGATCTGTATGTAAATGTGGATGATGCAGAAGAGATTTGGTTGGAAAACTTTATTTGAGCATTGAGAACAGGTGTCTGGATCAGCTTTTGAGTTAGAGGAGATTCCTTGCATGAAGTAATACTTGAGGTCAGAATTGGTGTTAGGGTCCATTGAGAGATGCCCTGATTAGGTTTATAGCAGACGCTGAGGCAAAGAGGGATTACAGAGGATGGCTATCTGGACTACAGAGTTTGGCTGGAGAAGAAGGATGAGTATTGTGTAGATGGAGCTTAGAGATATTGGCAGGAACTTTCTGTGTAAACCGGTGTGAACTTTTTCTGAAAGGCATAGATACCTGTTCAGTAATTTTTGGCAGAGCAGCATGGTTGTGTTTCAGTTTTAGAAAGTTCACATTAATGGCATGATGCCACTTGGTAGTGGTGAGAATAGTGAAGAGGTCATTCATTGCTGTGTCAGAGAGAAATGGTTAGAACCTGAACCGAGGTAATGATAGTGGGAATGGAGAGAACGATTCTTGACATCTTAAGGAAATTGTGTAAGATTTGATGGTTGTATGTCCAATAGCTAAGTCTATATACAGAGATCTGGAATACATGAAGCTAAAGCTGCAATGAGTGTGCATGTAGCCACTGAGGGAGGTGCATGCGCTGAGAGGTGGAAGAGGGCCTAGATAGAACAAGGTGCTGGAAAATATGTATTTAAATATGGAGTGGAGAAAAGAGCAGCGTGAGGAGGAATGGACAGGCTGGGACGAAAACCAGAGTAGAATGTGACGGGGGAAACTAAGAATTTTCAGGAAACATAGTCAGTGTTAGATGCCTTAGAGTGGTCAGATGTAAAATTTTGAAAAACATGTGTACATGAATTAAGAATATTTAAGTTCAGCATGTATTCCAAGTAAGATTTCAGACGAAAGTGCATACTACTGGCATAGCAGTCAGGTATTTATCTTTTTTGGTGTTTTCCTTGTAATTTTCAACCAAACCAAACTTCCTGTACACTGTCAAAAGTAAGCTCCATACCAGTGAAAGTCACGTAACAAGCTGATGGCTTGCTTTACTCTTAAAAATGGAAATCTAATCTCCTTGCTTGGGGCATCTCTGTAAGGAGGCATCTTTTAAAATGAGCTGATGTAAATCAGCTTCCACTTCTTGTTAAGCACAGATTCCTGTGATTCTCTATCGACCTGCTCTGGATTATCCAGTATCTGAATTTTCAGTTTATATTTCTTACAGTCTTAACAACTCTATCGGTATCATGTGAGCAGTTGTGTTCTCAGTATATATTTCCTAAATTTCTTCTTTCCTATACTTGTAATCCACAAGCCAGGCTTATATGAGTTCTTACTGATAGAATAAATGTGTTTTAGGCCATCTTTTTTCTTAAGGATTTTAAGACCTTATCTAAATCCTCTTGACAAATATTTATAAAATGGCATAATTAAAAAACAACTACGCTATTGATTTATGTAACAAAAGAGTACCTAATTTTAAGTCCTGAAGACTTACTTGAAATGTATGATTTTTTTTTTTAAGAGTTTAAGTTACTTGGAATGATTTTGGTTATAGACTAGGAAAACAAGAGGTGCTGGATTTATAATTAATTAGTTAATACTAAAATCAGGAGCATGTTTGTCATTTTTTTCTTCTAACATCTGTTCATCAGTCTGTTGTTTAGGAGAATAGAAAAGAAGAGAAGTTCACTGGGCATCTGCTAGTTTAAAGTTGAGAGAAACTTAAGATAACCTTACAAGTTGTTTCAGGGTAGTCCACTCTCCTAAAGATGCAGACTTCTTTGATATGTCAAAATAGTTTTAGTAATCTTGATTTGCACTTCTTCCCCCTTCTACTTTGTTTTGAAATAAGCTCTATCTGGGAGATGAAGAATAAGCAGTTTTTTCAATCTGAGGAGTTGTGCTTGGTGGGACAGAGGAAATAACAGTAAAATTGGAGATAAAAGACCTGACTAACTTCTTTTGTATTTCTTCTAATCACGGGTTCATAATCACATTTTTGGAATCAGTTGATTTGACTAATGTCATTCTTAGGAGTTATACTGTGAGCTCTATAGAGGCAGCAATCTAGGTTTACTTTTATTTACTAGACCTGTTGCATGCATTCAGTATTGAGTAGTGAAATATATGGGTTGGTTCTGGGAGACCACTGCTTACTAGCTGAATCACTTGGTCAAGTCGTTCAGGGGTGCTGGGCATGCAGTGGTGAACAGATAGATGTGCTCCCTGTCCTTGGAGCTGGCATTGGTGAGACATTTTAATTAAAACAAACACTTGGATAAACGTGTGATTAGAAACTCATGGGGGTTGGGGAGAAAGAGAGAGAGGTAGAGTTGGAGGGGGAGAGAGGGAGGGAGAGAAAATAGGAAGGGTATCACATCTAGGGTGGGTTGATGGTCCTGGGCTGTAAGTGATGTGTAGATACTTGTGGAGAGCAGTGTTTGTGTGTAGAGTATTCTGGGGAGAGGGAGCATTCTGGGCAAAGACCCTGAGGCATTAGGAAATTTTCAGGGCAGGTAGTAGGAACATGCAAGCCTAATAAGCATCTTTTAGCCTTCAGCCTCTTAGAGATTTCTTTTTTTTTTTTTTTACAATTTATTTTATTTTAGTATCATTAACCTACAATTACATGAGCAATATTGTGATGATTAAACTACCCCCTTCATCAGGTCCCCCCCACCAACCCTATTACAGTCACTGTCCATCAGTGTAGTGAGATGAGAATCACTACTTGTCTTCTCTGAGCTGTACTAGAGATTTCTTTTTATTTTTTAAGACTTAGTTTCCTTATCTGTAAAATAAAGTAATTTTTTATTTATTTTTATGAATTCAAAATAATGAATGTAAAGTTTCTGTGACCCTGCTAATTAGCACAAATTAAGTACTCCATAAATACTTAACTGCTATTTGTATAAATGTCTTGTTGCTTTCCACAAAATTGAGCTAACTTACAAAATGCCATTAGTACTAAGAAAGTGTACACATATCACATTATCTTTGCCAGCTTTTTTTTGGCAATGTTTGCTATTTTAATACATTCATTATGGTGTCTAGAAGTCACTTTAAAATCTGTTTTTTTAGTTGCTAGCAAGGCTGTCTGCATTTTTCCATATTTTATATGCTAATTTACAATTTTACTATTCACAGAGTGTGGTGTGGGAATATTTGTGATCATTTCTATGACTACTTTTTAATGGTTTATTATAATTTATTACTTAAACTTACATTATTTTCCATTTTAGTTGCTTTGCTTTTGTATGTTTATCACATTATATATTCAAATACGAGATACTGGATTCTCTAAAGTTACAATGCTAGGCAATTTTTTCTATTTGTTGAGTCTTTTTAAAAAATTTGTCCATTTTATGGATTCACTTAGTATCTACTGTGATACATGATGTGTGCCTTCGAATCTTAATTTGCCATTCTTATTAATTTCACCTCAAAATTTCTTCAAGGGCATTCTTTTTCTGCTGCTTTAAAAGCCTTTTTAAAACAACTTCATTCTTTGGGGATTCTTCACTTCCATAACTTTTGCTGTTTTAGCATAATATAATAGGACTTGTTAAATGTTTTTTGGGGATATACATACACACTAATCTTTCACAGGACCTGAATTCTGTAAGTCCCATCAGGGTAGGGATTTTTGTCACTCTTCCCCCTGGTTGTGTACCTAGTGTGTGTTAGGTGGGAAGTACTTAATATGTATTTATCAAGTGAATATTCATTATAAAATATGGACATAAGTAAAAGAAAAATCGGTTAGGGTAGGTTTATTATTTTTGCTTTTTTAAGAATAACTTTTTTACACTTTTTATTTTGAGGTCATTGTAGATTCACATGTAGTTGTAAGAAATAATATGCAACTCCTGTGTTCCCTGACCCAGCATCCCCCAATGTAATATTTTGTAAATATAACTAGTGTATATACATTGGTAAAGAACATTTCCGTCACCACAAAGATCACTTACATAGCCCTTTTTATAGCCACACCCACTTTCCTCTCAGTCCCACTCCACTCTTCCTTGGCAGGCACTAATGTTCTTGTGTTCTCCATTTCTGTAATTTTGTCATTTCAAGAATCTTATATATTGGATGACTCTGTAAATATAGTAAAAACCATTCAGTTGTACACTTCAATGGGTGAATTTTATGGTATGTGGATTATATCTCAATAGAGCTGTTACCAAAAAAAGAATTAGGTACCTTAATTTTACATTAATGGAATCAAATAATATGTAACCCTTTGGGATTTCTTTTTCATTCAGCATAATTCTCTGGAGATTCAAGTTGTTGGGTGTGTGTATCAGCTGTTAGTCCCTTTATTGCTGAATCTGCACAGATGTGCCGTATAGCTGCTACCACATTCTGGTCTGCCATTCACCAACTGATGGACATCAGGAATAGCCAGTTTTGACTATTACAAATAAAGTTGCTATAAATTTTCATGTTCAGGCTTTTGTGTGAACATAAGCCTTTAGTTCTCTGGGATAAATGCCCCAAAATGCAATATTGGGTCAAAATGGTAGTTGGATGTTTTGTTTTTTAAGAAAATGCCAAATTGTTTTCCAGTATCTGTACCATTTTATATTCTCATCATCAGTGTATGAGTGATCCATTTTTTTGCATTCTTGCCAGCATTTCCAGTTGTCATTATTTAAAAATTTTAGCTGTGTCTGCAGATGTGTTAGTGGTATTTCGTGAATTTAGTTTCTGTTTCTCTAATGGCTAATGATGTTGAACATCTTTTTTGTATGCTCATTTGCCGTCTGTGTATCTTCTCAGGTAACATCTCTTCATGTCTTGCTGGTGTTGTACTTGGATGGTTTCCTTTGTAACCGTTGGGCTTTGAGACTTGGTTATGTGTTCCTGATATTAGTCCTGTGTTTTTTTTCCAGTATGTGGTTTGTCTTTTTATCTTCTTAACAGACTTAAAAGCAATGTTTTGCACAGCAAATGTTTTTAATTTTTAGGAAGTCCACTTATCATTTCTTCCTTTTATGGAATGTGCTTTAAACATTAAGTTTAAGAACCCTATATAGCTCTGTATTGTGAATATTTTCTCCTTTTTTTTCCTGCATGTTTTAAAGTTTTACATTTAACTATTAGTATCCTAGAGCTGCTGTAACAAATTACTACAAACTTGTTGGCTTAATACAATAGAAACTTATTTTCTCCAATTCTGGAGGCTGGAAGTCAGAAATCAACTTAAATGAATTCAAATCAAGGTGTTGGTGGAACCTCAGGCCCCAGGGGCCACACCACTTCAGCCACCACCTCCCTCATAACAGAGCCTTCCCTTTGTGTCAAATCTCTCTGCCTCTCTTACAGAGACACTTCAGATGGCATTTTTTAATACCAGATAATTCCAGCTAATTTCCTCAGCCCCAAATGCTTTACTTCAGTTGGCTCTGTTACACTATAAGGTAGTACACACTTGTCCTGTGGGTTAGGAAGTGAATGTATCTTTGGATGGCCATCTCCCATATTACAGTTCGTGATCCGTTTTTAGTTAATTTTTGTATTAGGTGGCTGACTTAGAGTGAGGATAATTTTTTTGCCTGTGGATGTCCAGTTGCTCCCACATCATTTATTGAAAAGTCTGTCTTTCCTCTATTAAATTGCTTTTGAACCTTTGTTGACCATTTTTGCTTTGTGAGGTATATTCTTGCCAGTCTTTAAAGAAGTTTCAATGTTTAATAAAGCCCTCTTTTGCACTTATTACTTTGTTTAGTCAGCTAGAATATTTGCTTCTTCCTTGTGTCTTTATGTTTTGAGTAAATATAAAGTCCTAAGTTAATATTAAACCTGTTTACTTTTTAAGTTTTTTTGTATGAATGTTTTTTATTGTTTTTGACAGATTCAGTAGTCTGTAGTAATGTAGCTAACATTTGGAGAGTTTGTGTTGTACAGTTTGCTCAATTAATTTATTACATGTTGTAATTTTGGGGGTTAGTTTTGGATTTTCCAACAGAACAGTTTGGTCATCTAAGGTGGTTTTTATTTCTTGCTTTTCTGTGTTTTATGCCGTTAAATCTTTGTTTGTATAGCCATTGCCAGTATTTTTGAAAATAAGTACTAAATAGAAATTGTTGTATTTGTCCTACTTTTTAGTAAAAATTAATTCAACATTTGACTCAACATTTTTTGTACACCTGGTATGTCAGACACCGAGGAAGATGCACCCCTCACAGAACACATCATAAGTAGTTACTTCCTACTAAGTAAACATGTGGCTTCTAGGAAGGGGTTTAAAAGCTTTTTAATGACTGATTTATGCTTTAGTTCATTATAATTAATAATATAAATTAACCATATTCTGTAATTTAGAACCATATTCTATAATTTATACTTTGTTACCCTTTTGGATCATATCATTAAAATATTTTAGACAAGAATAGATGTTGAGCTTTTTGAAGCTTCCTTAATGGTACCCTTTAAGATGGTAACAGTATAAACAAGAAAATTCTAAATAAATTTATATGTAGTGTATTTTGAAATTTATAGCTTTGTGCTCTGATAGAAAGCTATATTACACAAAAGAGAATTATTTTAAAGTTCGGTTGTGCTTGGTTGGCTAAGATTTATTTAGTATTAAAAAAAATTATTCCACAGGCTTTCTGTTATACCATTGTGCCTGATTTAGGACTTCTGCATGTATGCTTATAAGTAAAATTGATGAATCTATAAATTTTTTCTGGCTGGCCTTGTGAGTTTTGAAATTTAAAGCCCTATGTATCTCATAAATAGAACTATTTGAATGATGCACTATATTTGGATATACTTTTGAATGATGTATACTATATTTGGAATTTTGAAAATTTAACTTTGTAGTGAGTTATGTTAAATATGAATTAGGTAAATGTTCTGAATTTTTTCCTTTCTCGTTTATAAAAATTTTACATTTTTCTTTAAAAATAATGAATGTTTCTTGGGATTTATTGGGACAGTACTTTCTAGATTTCACATTAAATATTATTAAGATCTTACTTTTCTACCTCGTTTAAGCACTATATAAGTATATTTTTACATGACACTATTAATTAAAAAATGTAGTATTTTATGTTATAAAGGCAATAAATATTAAATGTAAACAACAATAAACTGTAAGAAGGAGCAAGTCCCCCTTCATTCCTATTCCCCTTGCTAGAGGTGTAACCCTTGTTAAAAGGTTGGTGTATTTTTTTTCCAGCCTTCTTCTGAGGCATTTATAAACATATATGCACTGAAAAAAGCATATATGGGATCTTATGATGCACATTACATGACTTGTCTTTTTACACTCAACAAACTTTCCTAACTTATCTTTGCCTGTCCTTACCTCTCCTTAATTTCCTATTCCTTCCTTCCTTCCTTCCTTTAGATGACTTTGTTCTTTTGAGAAATTCAGTGGAGAAAAGCATAAAGGACAAAGAAACTGACTTCCATGTATCTGTCACTCAAATAACTACTAGGTTTTTAAATACTTTATTCAAAGTATTTTAAAAATAGATAATATATTCGCACAGTTTGAAAATCCAAAAGTACAAACAGGTAGAAATGAAGTTACCTGTTGTCACTCCTTGCGTCCTCCCCTGTGGCACAGTATATGTTACTGCTGATTTCTTCTGGACCCTTTCAGATGCCTCATGTATGTGCACACATTCTTTCCCCTCCCTGTTTTTACACAAATGATGGTATTCTGTACACACTGAAAACTTACATTTGCTTACAGTGTTTTCCCCAGGGAATCAAAAACATAAATGCGGTTAAGATTTTCTTTACAGTAATTATGAGTAATGCATAATTTTTGAGGCTGAATTTAAACTTATAAATGTGAATGCATCTACAACCAGTTTATTGTTTTGGGTATGTACACTTGAGGTGCTTCCCCAGCCCCATTCTCCCTGTGAGCTCTGTGGTTTTAAGGGATTTGCAAAGTGCGGTGATGACTAGTCATCCGTGGGTTTGCTGTGTTGCAGCAGAGTTGGATCTTTGGAGAATGTCTGAAAGTGCTGACTTTTTTGAGTCTGTGTTTTCTGGGTCACCCAAAAGAAAGTGGTGTAGCAAATTAACATTGGACAAAGTTTAATTCGGAAACATTAGAAGGGAGAGAGGCACTTCATATGGATAAAAGGAGCAATCATAATCTTTTGTGCATCTACCAACATAACAATATAGGTGAAAACTAGCCAAATTGTAGGGAAGGATTGACAGACCCACAATCATCCTGGGATACTTAAATCCACTTCTTTGAAAAGGGACTAATTTTCACTGATGATCACATAAGGGGAAGATCCTCAAAGTAGAAAAGGATTGGGATGTTCAACTGCTAGTTCACATTAACAGATGAAAGGAGAGAAAGCATATGATCATTGCAGTAGATGCTGAAAACATCTGCTATTATAAAAGTCATAGCAGATTAAGAACGGAATGGAACTTTCTTTGATCCAAGTTCTGGGTAGTGTCCTTAAAATCTATAGCAGATACACTGAACAGTGTGCTAAGTCCTTTTCTCATCAGGAACTAGAGAAGGTTGTTTGCATCACTCCTACCATTTAATATTCCATTCCAGATTTTAGGCATTTCAGTGGGAAAAGAAAAAATATGATATACAAAGATGGAAAAGGAAGAGAGAAAATTGTCATAATTTGTAGATTATAAAATTATATATAAGACCTAAGAGAAAAACTGACAAACGATGAGAACTAGTAGAGTGTACAGAGGTTTCTGGATACAAGAACAGTACACAGAAGTCAGTAACATTTCTTCATACCAAAAATAATTAGATAAAGATTTCAATAGGAAAAACCTTACTTATAATGCAATAAAAAGTTTATGAGTATTTTGAATATTAGAATAAATCTAATGTACAAAGCTTCTACACAAAAAATTTTATTGGAAAATAAAAGGTCTAAATAAATACAGAGACATGACATTTATGGATAGAAAGCTTCAATAAAGTTAGGATGCCAGTTCCCCCCAGATAATTCTAAAAATGCTAATGTAATTCCAATAAAACCTCAACATGATTTTTTTGGTAGAAGTTGGAGAACTGATTTAAAAATTTTGATGAGTTATTGACCACGAATGTATTAAGAACATTTGGAAAAAGTAGAACATAGAGGTAGAACCAACCCTACCAGGTGGTAACATATTATGAAATTTTAGTAATTAGAATGGTACCATGTTGATTCAGCAGTAGGCGATCAGTAGAACATACTAGAAAGCCCAGAAACAGTCATGCACATGTATTAGAAATTTCATTTTTGATAGGTATGCCATGGCAAGTAGATAGGGAAAAGATGGCTTATTCACTACAGTAATACTTGGTAATGGTTTTGCATATGGAAACTTTACTGTATACTATACAAAAAAGTATTTTTCAAGTAGTGTAGAAAAAAAATTCAAGTAAATTTGAAGCTCTAATTGGCTTTATGAAGCAATTCATGAAGCTGGCAGCATCCCCTCTAGCAAGATGCTGCAAGGAGTTGCACAAAGTGTATGGTTTTTATAGACAGGAGGGTGGGGAAAGTGATTAACAAAAGAAAGGGATTGTTTCAGGCAAGATCACTTTCTTTTAGGGGGAAGAGGAGGGTGTTTTATAATGCAGATTACCTTGTCTTTTAGGTAAAATAGAGAAGACTCATGTGACAGATGATCTTATGCATGATGCTGACCAGAAAATTCTTGACAGATAATTCTGGGGCAGGTTGGAACTGTAATTAGATTTCGATGTTAAGCCCTGGTTTGGTGACTTGGCACAGCATTAGTGACACCATATTGGGCTGTGTCTTTCTTTTTAATAGATTAAAAACTTAAATGTAATTAGCAAAACTTAAACTTTTTAGAAGGGTGCAGAGGAATATCTGACTTTGAATTTTTAAGACTACAAAAACACCTACGATAATCTTAGGA
Organism: Phataginus tricuspis; assembly: GCA_029783875.1. Classification (NCBI taxonomy): domain Eukaryota; kingdom Metazoa; phylum Chordata; class Mammalia; order Pholidota; family Manidae; genus Phataginus; species Phataginus tricuspis. Next base: position 2,450,966 of record JAQQAC010015530.1, on the reverse strand, counting down.
AAAGGTGATAAATTTAGACTACATTAAAAATAAAATATTCCATTCCACAAGACCACTAACAAGGTTAAAGATGAGTGATAGATTGAACAGTAGTACTCTCTGTTGTTCTACAACAGATTATACCAGAACAGAGCTCACTAAAACTCAGCTGAATAGGACCAGCCACTGAACTTCACACTTCTCACAAAATGCCCAGCCTGTCTTCCTGGCTCAGTTTGGCCACGAGCGCTCTCGGAATAGCTATTGTGTGGTTCTCCTTTCTTATTTCCATACTTCCCAAGCTTCCGCCATCCCTTATAATACCCTCACCCCTTAAAAAAAAAATCTTAGGGTAAAGTGTTCACTGGGGATAGGGTCTTTGTAAATGTTAGTATTTTTATTAGGATTGCTTAGCTTTCTGTTAGTGTCTGTGACAGGGTTGCTTAGTAGTCTACCCCAATCATTTCCCCACAAGCCCCATAAGTTTTAGTGTGCAGGTTTCCAGGGCACAGAGTTTTTCAGTGTTTATTGCATTTTATCAGAAATGCCTAAAGTATATAGAGCAAGTGATCTATTATCTAGAAGATGAACTCTAGGTTTTAAGCCGTTTTCCCTCAGAACTTTGAGCATATCATTCTGTTGTTTGGTCGTCTGTCCGTTACTGCTGATGAGTTTGATATTAATCGGATTCTCTTTCCTTAGTAAGTGATCTGTTTTTTTACTCCCTTTCTGGAAGCCAATAGAAGTTGGGGGGAAAAAAACCCGTTATTTAAAAATTTCAGTGATCTGTCTGGGTGTGGATCTTTTAAAATCCACTGTTCTGGTCATTCAGTTGTCTCTCATTCTGCAGACATATTTTAGCTCTGGGAGTTTTCTAGCAATTTTCTGTTTTTAAGCCCAGTTAGAAAATAAATTGTAACTTAGTTATTACCCTTGTTTTTATTCTAATTAAAAAATTTTTAATTTAAGTATAATATACATAACAAAGTGTCCTGACATAAATGTCCAGCTCAATGAATTTTTCCCAAACTGAGCACACCTGTGTATTCGGCACCCATATCAAGCAACAGAACATTACCAGCACTCCTGAAACTCCTAATTCTCCCCTCTCCAAGGAGTGTATCCCAACCTCTTCCAGTATACCACTCTTCTGACTTGAGCAATATAGTTTACCTGCTCTTTGTACTTTAAATAGAATCATGCAGTTTTATGCTCTTTGCATCTGGCTTCTTTAGCCCAAGAATATGTTAATACATTTTCATTCTCATTACAGCAAACTGTAATTTTCATTTTGTGTATATGCCACAGTGTGTTTAATTATTCTTCTTTTCATGAACATTGGCATGGCTTTTGGCTATTACAGCCAGTGTGGCTGTGAACTCTCTAGGAAATTTCTTCTGATCATATGTGCAATTCTGTTGGGTATGTACTTTGGGGTGGAATGAGTGGGCTACAGTAAATACTGCCATGTGTTCTCCAAATGGTTGTATTAATTTTCTAGATGGCTGTGTCCGTTTCACTCCCATAGCATTGCACATGAGTTCAGGTTGGCCCACATCCTTGCCAGCACTTGGTGTTTTTCACCTTTTTCATGTAAGTCCTGGTGGATATGTGTAGTGTTACCACATTGTACTTAGTGAAATAGTAAATGAGCTTTGAAATTTTGTTGTATTTTATCCACTTTTGTGTGTGCATCTTGGCTCTTTCAGTCTTTGAATGCTCTATATTTTTAACTGTTAAATTAGCAAGCATATTGACTAACTTACCTGCTAGCATTTACTGTTTGCTTCATTTCTTTCACTCAAACTCCATCATTTTTATGCATTATTATCTCTCTCTGAGGAATTTTGCTGGTATGAACATTGTTGACAGTTTCACTTCCTTATTTAAAGAGGAAAGTAGCTTAATAATTCAGTAACAGTGTTGTCTTCATAACTTTCGTTATTTCTTTTTGGTAGCTTATTAGACTTGGCTTCTGTAACGTTACTGAGTCTTGCTTCTGTTTCTCTGATGCTTCTTCTCTGAATGCTCCTTTAAATGTTTATATTTCTCTTGATTGTTTCTTTAGTGCTCTTCTGACCGTGTCTGCTCTCTGTATTTCCCCCCTTGTTTCCAGATCCAGTTGTTCACTGGATGTCACAACTTGAGACTTTTGTGGCTACTTTGAATGTGCACTCATCATTCCTCTGTCAGACCAACTCTTCCATCAGTTCCTACTCAGTTAGAACAGTCACTTTCTACTCAGTCTTCTTTGCCAGTATTTCTAGCTTGGTGAGTGTAGTCTGTTGCCTTTTACTCAGTCTTCTAAGTTAGAACTGCCTAGCTTTCTCATACACCCACAAGTAATTGTCAACAATTCTGTTGGCTTTATTTTTTAACATAGGAAGCTCCCTTCATATGTGGTCACAAATGCTGAGCACTGTGTCCTCAGGGAGGGATCCTCTGTCCCTCTCTCCTCCCTCTAGTGCAGACCTTATCATGGTCTAGACCTTTCTGGTTAGTCTTGTTTTCTTGCCTTTTTTCTGACTCCTCTTCTTTTGTCTCTTGTACAGCCCCTTGATTAAAGAATGCAAACACTGACCAAAACAAATAATTTTAATTAAAATTTATTATTTAAAGTTTACAAAGTGTAGACAATTAAACTTAAAATTTTTAATTTAAACCAACTTAGAAATGACAGTTTTTATAACTTTGTAGTATGTATACTTTGAAGTTATTAAAGGTCAAAATGGTACTCAGACTTTTGGGACACCCTCTCTCTAAGGATTTTAAAAAGTACTGATGCAAATTGCTGTCCAGAAACCTAAAGCACATTCCCATATATCTCCTCTAATACTGGTTATTATTAGTATTTTTAAAACTAGTTTTTAGTGTGACAACTGAAAAATGGTATCTCAGTCTTGTTTACTTTGCTTTTTTTTGACCATAGGTTATAATGAATATTTCTAATGTTTTAATTTATGCTTTTAATTGGTAATCACTTCTAATGCTACTTTACTGATATTAGCTTCTATTTATGGAGCACTTGACTAAAATACTGTTGAGCATTTTACTGCATCACCTATTTTAATCCTCTGAACAACCCTGTCAAATATAGATAATTTTATCATTTTGTGAATGAAGAAACTGATTTTAGAGGGAAAAGTGACTTGTCCAATGTTACATAGTCAGGAAACTCAGATTCTGTGATCTGGTGTGACACTACTACCTCTCAACTTTGATTAGTATAGAAGAGGAAGATTGGTTTATTTATATTTATAGGGGATTGCATTAAGTGTTTACTTTGGGTCTCAGATATAGATGGCTGATTTATCTGTTTCTTCCAAAAGCAAAATGATCAAGTTTGGTATTTCATTGGGTTGGGGGAGAAGAAATAAAGATTTTAGTGAGTTCGGTTATAATTAGAATGTTGGTTAGAGATGTTTAGAACTGGAAGGTTCTTAAATATTTCTCAAATTATGTTCCATTGCACACTACTGTGGGAAATGTTTGTATTTCCAGTCCACTTACATTTGGGCAACAGTTAGTTTTCCTTAGCAGAGAAACCTTATCAACTTTGCTTATTCTAGAATTTCCTGGGTCTGTTTTTATGCTGTTCTGTGATCTATTCATATCTTGTGGGACAGCATTGTGAAAAGTTTATCAGTTTGAGACAAAAGCTTATGGTGGACCATTCTCTCTTTTTATAAGGGGATGAAATGCAGATCCAGTGTGGTTAAGTGTGTTGGCTAAGGTCACACAGCTACTATGAGGCGCAGGCAGGATGAGACCCAGGCATTGCTTTGTACTGTGCTTCCTTTGATAATGTTATGTAATGCTAATGTTTATTTTTCATATACTATGTTAAAAGTCTTACCGCATGCTTGAATGTAATTTCTTTTATATTCCCATCTGGCCCAGTTATTATATGTATACTCTGAGAAAGATGTACATAGTTTTTAAAATTCTGAGATTCATGTACCTGCGAACAGCCTAACTCATTTCGCATGAACACATATACATAACTGCTTGTTTGTGTTTAATTGTAGAAATGAAAAGAGGCTTTTTCTGTGGTTAACATGTCACATATGTTTGGTTTAGTTTCTGTAGAAAATGTTTCCTGACTGCAATGAGAGAAAGCGGAATACATTGTCCCCTCTGTCGTGGAAATGTGACTAGAAGAGAGAGAGCGTGTCCTGAACGGGCCTTAGACCTTGAGAATGTCATGAGGAACTTTTCTGGGCGCTGCAGGTGCTGTGCGAAACAGGTAGAGCAAGAGAGCTGTTACTTCGGGTGGGAATCGGGTAGAAATGGCCAAAAAAGCTTGTGATGGTAGAACTTAGTAGATTATAAATTTATGGAGAGCAAAGACTGAAAGATGAAATCTTTGAATTTGACATAATTTCTAGTGTGGTATTTTTCTCGAAGTAATTGCTCATTGACCACCTGCTAACAAACAAACTGGCATTTAAGTCATTTGAACCCTGCTCTGCTTCAAATTGAACCCGTGCATAGTTTTTCTGGTGGTAGCATCATTATTGCGTTTTTGCACATAGAAATGTGCCAAATGGATTTATGTAGTGAAAGAACTCTAGCAGCCCTCTTTGCGTGTGTATTTATCTGTTTATTTAAGAAATCACAAAATATTTGGCAGAGGATTTCTTAATTGTTAAGGAACAGGTGGGAAAATCAGATATTGGCAAATAACTGGCATTAATTCCCCCATCTGGATTTTATTCCATCATTTGGAGAGTGAGTGAAATGGTGAGGGGTGGTTAGGATTTGAGTATATCCATGTGTTTATGGATTTATTGCAGCCACTTTTTCAGCTAATAAAGTCAGTGAGCAAAACCAGTTGCTGCTTCATGATTCACACAATTCAGATCTGCTTTTCCATCTCTTTGAGGGAGATGTTAACTGACAGGGCAATGAAGTGAAGCTGGAAAAACACATGAGCAATTCTGGCTCCCCTCCTCACTGAGAAACTGGAAAAGGCTCCAGGAGTTAACCTGGGAACTCATCCTCTTCAAGTGCTTTCTGACAGCCAGGTGGCAGCAGTTAAAAAATAAAATGCTAGGTACTGTGAGGCAACCTCTTAGTACTTACTTTTAATCTTATTTTTTCTGTTACTGTTTCAAATGTAAAATCATTTGTTAATATTTTTTTGCAGTGAGTTTACATCTGTAATGGACAGAAATTTATTATTTTTACTTCTTAAAAATTTAATCATTTACTTAAAAAGCTCTTGTTTATTTAAAATGAAGTATTTACTATTTCTCTTTTCCCCCCTGTTGACAATATATCAAGTCTTTTGACTTCTATTTTAAGTTAAAAGTCACGTTACATTTTAATCAATAATTTACAGATTAAATTCTATCGCATGAGACATCATTACAAATCTTGTAAGAAGTATCAAGATGAATATGGTGTTTCCTCTATCATTCCAAACTTTCAGATCTCTCAAGATTCCATAGGGAACAGGTAAGCAGTATTTATTCCTTTTTTTGACCCTGGCCCTGCCCCACTCCCCCAGCAATATTTATTCTTAAAAAGAGAAGTTTTATAGTTGAAATGGATATTGTTTGATAACTATATGAAAAAGTGTGCTTTGGTGTGTGTGTGTGTGTGTGTGTGTGTGTGTGTGTGTGTTTAAAAGTAAATTGCCTAGTATCAGAACTGTTTCATTTGTCTTCAAAAGTTTGAATCATGTAAGATTGCTTCTGGGAGAGCAACTTTATGATATATTTAAGCTTATGTTAGTTAAAAATTATTCTAAGAAAATCTGCATTTTTTTGAAAATAAAAAATAGACTTGAGAGTTGAAGGCTATTTTCTTTTGCTACTTAAGTTATTTGAAAAGTCGAGAAAATTCCAGAGTATTTGTAAACAAGAATCTTTTTTTGCTGAGTAGAGTTGTTTGAAATTTTTATTCTCATAGGGTGTCATTTAATGTAAAAGTGAGATGTGGTACTATTAAATTCTTAGTTCTATTTCAGTCTCAATTTTTTTAAAACTACACTTTGGCTTGACTTTAGGTTTTGGCTTGACTTTTATCTTACTATCTCCGATTTATGTATAGTAAACATTTTTATGAAATGTATTTTATACAGAAGAATGGTCAAAATACACGTGTGTTGTCTTAAAAATAGTGATTAAAAAATACCCGGTTACCCACTAATCCAGGTTGAAAAATAGACCATTCTTCAGGATCACCTTAGAGCCTCTCTGTGAGCCGTGCCCTTTGAACCCCAGAGGAAGCCATTGCCCTCTCCTAGGCTGCTCATCTCTTGAGTTCCCTGGGCGTGAGCACTCCTGCTGTCCCGGAGTGTGTGACTCGCAGGCTCCAGGGCCAGCGCATAGGGATGCAGGCAGGGCCCGCGGGGTGTTCCACAGTGTCTGAGGTGGTCCTTTGGACAAGTCGCTGGTGTTTGGTAACTTAACACTCTGAAGCATTCAGACTGCTCTTGGGTGTCTCTGCCCCCATTGAAGCTGTCCTGTAAAGGTCTTACCTAACTTGCTGATTGCCTAGGCTGCAAAATTGTTTTAGGTTCTCATGCTGCTTGACTTAGTGTCATTGGGTGAATGGGTCACTACTGTTAGGTGATTTAAAAATACTTCATCCCTTGTGTTTTATTATGGGAATCACTCAACCCTTTGTTATTAACCCAATGGATTGTTCCTAAGTGCAGGAATGGTGTGTGTCTTACTCCACATTGTATCCCAGCTCTTAGTGAAGTTCTTAGTTAGTGTATCTGATATGCAAGTACCGCCTGATAATGACCGAAGTTTCTTCGCAGACCTGCCTTCTTCCTTCTTATTCCTCACATCCAATTTGATTCCTAATGGCAGGATTCCTCCCCGAGCTTTTCTCCGGTCCCTCTTGTTACTTTCCTTGCTCACGCCCTCATCATTTCCCACTTGAACTGTTGCAGTGGGTTTTTAGTTGCCTGATTGTCCTATGTACTATTGCCATATTGCCAAAGTGGTATTTCTGAAGCACCATTTTGATCTCTTTATCCCTGTTCTTGTACCTTCATCCCTGTACCTTGTCAATGATTTAACCTAGTCCCATAGCAGGTCTTCCCATCCTGGGTTCTGTGGGCCAGTAAGGGCTCTGTGCACTACATAAACTGCCAAAATTGTGTGTATGTGCAATTTTCTGGAGAGAGAATGCCAAGTGTTTCTCAAAAGGTTCCATGATCTAAAATCCAGGAACTGGCATGTAAGACAAAATTCTTTATTCTAAAGCCCTTTCTGATCTGGCACTTGCCTCTCCTTGTAGCTACTTCTTGGCTACCCATCAGTGTGTTACATGCCTGAGCCATGTTGAATTATTTGTCCCTTAGCCTTGCTGTGCTGGAAGCAGCGTAACATGGTTATAAGTGAAGGCTCAGAGAGAGACCCCCGCGGGTTTGACTTGGGTGTCCCTTGGCTGTTTGTGTTACCTTTGGACGGATGTCTGTTCTATTGAGTCATAGGGGTTTCTTTTATATTTTGGAGATCAGCCCTTTGTCAGACACATGCTTTGCAATGTTCTCTCCCATTCCACATGTTGCCTTTTCACTCTGTTGATTGTTTCCTTTGCTGTGCAGAAACCTTTTCAGCTGATATCCTGCTTGTCTGATTTTGCATTTGTTGCCTGATTGCAAATATTTTTGCCCATTCTTTGGCTAGTCTTCTTATGGTGTCTTTTGATGTACAAAAGTATTATGTTATATTTTCGTGTGTATAGATATATAAATATTTTCTTTATGGTTTTTATTTTTTGTGTCATGCTTGAGAAATCCTTTCCCACATCAAAGCTATAAAAGATATTTTCTTCTTTAACATTTTAAAGTTGTGGTTTTCACATACATTTTGGATGTATAAATGTGAGGTAGAAGAATTTTCCCCGTGTGATTAACCACTTGTTCCAGTACCATTTGTTAAGTCCATTATTTCCCCTGATTTATAATGACAGTTTGGTCCCACACCTCTTTGTATTCTGCTCTGTGGGTGCATTTGCTTATTCCTCTGGTGTCATACTGTCCTAACTCCTGCAGCTCTAACAGTAAGCCTCAGTATTGGGTAGGGGAAGTGCCCCCCCCATGTTTTATGTACAAAATTGTCTCTGCTATTCTTGGCCCTTTGCTGTTCCATATGAATTTTGGTATCAGACTTTGGAGTTTCCCAACAGTCCCTGCAAAGAGTTTGATCAGAAGCACTACAGAGGTTGGATTTATTGAAATCATAGATTTGTTTGGAGAGATACTGGAATTTTCCCACCTAGAAATAAAGCCTAGCTCTCCCATTTTTAAAAAATGTGATGAAAAAGGCCATTTAGAACACATGTAAATACATTTTATTGTATCTTTTCCTATTAAAACCTTAGGAGTTTTTGTTACTATATAAGTAGATCTTTTTTCCTGTTTCATAATCTAAGTTGATTACTAGTGAATAGAAATATTGTGGATTTTTATGTTAATGTATTTAGCAACATTGCTGATTTATTCTGATAAGTTGAAATAATTTACTGGTAGATTCTTTTAGATGTATTTAATAAATGTAGAAAATGATTGTTTTTAATACAGTTCTGTCTCTGATTCATATCATAGTTTTGCATGAACTAAGTTACTATACAATATTAAATAGCAGGACCTTTTTCTTGATTTTAGTAGTAATGGATCAAAATTTTTACTATTAAGTATCTTTATTGTCATTTTTTAATATATATAATTTTTATCAGTTCCATGGTGCCATTCTGAATTTGAAATTTCCTCATTAAATGTTCCTACTCAAATCAGAATCTTTTATGGATTTAAAAAATATGTGCATTTGGTTCCATTCCCAGATTCAGAGGATTTTTTTGTTTTTATTTCCATTATTGAACGGTTTTTTGCATCGCATGAAATTATCATATTTTTTTAAATTGATAATGTGGTAGTCAGTAATAGATTTTCTGTTGTTGAACTGCTTCATGCATTTCTGCAGTGAGTGAGTAGGCTACCAGTAGTAGAGCCCAGGCCGAATACAGGCTGACTAGGAAGGACTAAAATGCTGATGGCGATAATAATGGGAAACAGAATTGTAGTGGAAGATGGAAGGGAGAAGGCATTTGAAAAGGGCATTAACTTTGGTATTAAGATGTTTTAGATCAGTTTTGTGATTGCATACCCCATCAGTGAACCAGGTTTAGCGTATACTCCCATATATGTATGCTTGTTTAAAAACTACGCATGTATTTTATAATACTGATACTTTATGTACATTATAAAACATTCACAATTTAGGTGAGATAAAGATGAAATAGTTGGTATAAAAATAAGTTCTGCTTTACTTAATGGTATGTAATATTTTATTTGTAAAGTTTTATTAATACTTTTACTGAAACATTGTTGATTATGCTTTTTAAAGTTTATTAAAAAAATCTTAGTTTACCACTGTTACACAGTAATTCAAAGATTTGGATTTAATTTCACTCTACTTTGATAATTGGTTTTACTGACTGTCCTGGCTTAACAGGGTGTCTATCACACAAAAAATGTAGATACAAATGGAAGAAGTATGCATAGATTGAGACTAAAATTTTCTGTCCAATTCACTAAATATCTTAAGAACCCTTGAGATTTTCATCTTCCCTGTTGATGTAAGAGTTGTTCTTATAAACCAATCAGAAGTTGTTACAGTATTTTTAAAGGGCACATTCAAAATCCAATGATTATCATTCCTATACACTAATGATAAACTAGCAGAAAGAGAAATCAGGAAAACAATTCCATTCACAATTGCATCAAAAAGAATAAAATACCTAGTAATAAACCTAACCAAGGGAGTCAAAGACCACCTATACCCTGAAAACTATAAGACACTCTTAAGAGAAATTAAAGAGGACACTAATAAATGGAAATTCACCCCATGCTCTTGGCTAGGAAGAATTAATATTGTCAAAATGGCCATCCTGCCTAAAGCAATCTACAGATTCAATGCAATCCCTATCAAAATACCAACAGCGTTCTTCAATGAACTAGAGCAAATAGTTCTAAAATTCATATGGAACCACTAAAGACCCCGAATAGCCAAAGCAATCCTGAGAAGGAAGAATAAAGCAGGGGGGATTATGCTCCCTGGCTTCAAGCTCTACTACAAAGCTACAGTAATCAAGACAATTTGGTACTGGCACAAGAACAGACCCATAGACCAGTGGAACAGAATAGAGAGCCCAGATATAAACCCAAGCATATATGGTCAATTAATATACCATAAAGGAGCCATGGATATACAATGGGGAAATGACAGCCTCTTCAACAGCTGGTGTTGGCAAAACTGGACAGCTACATGTAAGAGAATGAAACTGGATTACTGTCTAACCCCATACACAAAAGTAAACTCAAAATGGATCAAAGACCTGAATGTAAGTCATGAAACCATAAAACTCTTAGAAAAAAACATAGGCAAAAGTCTCTTGGACATAAACACGAGCAACTTCTTCATGAACATGTCTCCCCAGGCAAGGGAAACAAAAGCAAAAATGAACGAATGGGACTATATCAAACTAAAAAGCTTCTGTACAGCAAGGGATACCATCAGTAGAACAAAAAGATATCCGACAGTATGGGAGAATATATTCATAAATGACACATCCAGTAAGGGGTTGACATCCAAATTACATAAAGAGCTCACGCACCTCATCAAACAAAAAGCAAATAGGCCAATTAAAAAATGGGCAGAGGAGCTGAACAGATACTTCTCCAAAGAAGAAATTCAGATGGCCAACAGGCACATGAAAAGATGCTCCACATCCCTAATCATCAGAGAAATGCAAATTAAAACCACAATGAGATATCACCTCACACCAGTGAGGATGGCCAACATCCAAAAGACAAACAACAACAAATGTTGGCGAGGATGTGGAGAAAGGGGAACCCTCCTACACTGCTGATGGGAATGCAAATTAGTTCAACCATTGTGGAAAGCAGTATGGAGGTTCCTCAAAAAACTCAAAATAGAAATACCATTTGACCCAGGAATTCCACTCCTAGGAATTTACCCTAAGAATGCAGCAGCCCAGTTTGAAAAAGATATATGCACCCCTATGTTGATCGCAGCACTATTTACAACAGCCAAGAAATGGAAGCACTGTAAGTGTCCATCAGTAGATGAATGGATAAAGAAGAAGTGGTACATATACACAATGGAATATTATTCAGCCATAAGAAGAAAATAAATCCTACCCTTTGCAGCAACATGGATGGAGCTAGAGGGTATTATGCTCAGTGAAATAAGCCAGGCGGAAGACAAGTACCAAATGATTTCACTCCTCTGTGGAGTATAACAACAGAAAAAACTGAGGGAAGAAAACAGCAGCAGATTCACAGAACCCAAGAATGGACTAACAGTTACCAAAGGGAAAGGGACTGGGGAAGATGGGTGGGAAGGGAGGGACAAGGGGGAAAAGGGCTATTACAATTAGCACACATAATGTAGTGGGGGTGGGGGTGGTGTAGGGGGATACGGGGAAGGCAGTATAACAGAGAAGACAAGTAGTGATTCTATAACATCCTTCTATGCTGATGGACAGTGACTGCAATGGGGGTATGTGGTTGGGACTTGATAATAGGGGGAGTCTAGTAACCATAATGTTGCTCATGTAATTGTATATTAATAGCAAAAAAATTTTTTTTAAGTGTTAGGCTTAATCTTACTATGCTAATGGACAGTGACTGTAATGGGGTAGGTGGGGGGACTTGATAATAGGGGGTCTAGTAACCATAATGTTCAAGTAATTGTACATTAACGATACCAAAAAAAAATCCAATGATTATATTTCTTTGGAAGATTTAAAAAACTGATTAATTACTAAGTTTAAATGTATAGATATGAAATATTTAAAAAGAGGTTATACATGTTTTTGGTAGCAAAATCATAATATCCATTTAACAAATACATTCTACATAGCTTGAGATTATTTTGAAAAGCAGTTTTTAGTCTCCACATTGTTAAAATGCTGCCTTTACCTGAAGAGGCAGATTGATATCTGCTAGAAAGGTACATAGTAAGCTCCTATTGGGGTATGGAAGCAGGGAAGCTTACCTGTTTGCCTGGCGTGGAGTATGTGTGGAAAGGTGCATCGTTATATTCATGAAGGGAACTGTCATTGGAAGAGTGTCTTTACACCAGATACATCTTGTTCTTTGTAGCTTTATTATGAAAAGCAAACCAAAGAAAGTTGGGTTCTCTGTTACATAGATGATTAATACTGCTAGTTTTTTATAAAGGAAAAATAACCAGTTTTCTAACTTTTGTGATACAAAAACAGACTTCTGTGTGGTACAGCCTTTTTATATTCTATCTGTCTCATTTCTGATTTAATATTTCTGCTGTTGAAAGGCCTTGTTTTTAGAAAGTGACCGCATTAATATACTTCTGTGACACATAAGTAGCAGCACCCTTTGGAGTGCCCACTTGTCCCTCAAGATACCTCTGTACTCCATAGGACACGAGGCTCTGGCATGGGATCCCAGTGAGAGATCTTGTTTTGTATGTTACATGTTGGAAAGCCTAGTTCCTTTTTGGAAAAAATAGAAATAAAATGAAAGTTCAAATATTTTCTTTTTCTTTTTTTTATTAAGGTATCATTGATATACACTCTTATGAAGGTTTCACACGGAAAACATTGTGGTTACTACATTCACCGGTATTATAAAGTCCCCCCTATACCCTGTTGAAGTCATTGTCTGTCAGTGTAGTAAGATGCCACAGAGTCGCTACTTGTCTTCTCTGTGCTACACTGTCTTCACCGTGACCCACACACACCATGTGCACCAATCATAATACCCCTCAATCCCCCTCTCCCTCCCTCCCACTCACCCTTCCCCACCCCTGACCTTTGGCAACCACTAGTGCCTTCTTGGAGTCTGAGTCTGCTGCTGTTTTGGTCCTTCAGTTTTGCTTCATTTTTATACTCCACACATGAGGGAAATCATTTGGTACTTGTCTTTTTCCGCCTGGCTTATTTCACTGAGCTAATACCCTCTAGCTCCATCCATGTTGTCGCAAATGGTAGGATTTGTTTTCTTCTTATGTCTGAATAGTATTCCGTTGTGTATATGTACCACATCTTCTTTACCATTCATCTATTGATGGACACTTAGGTTGCTTCCATATCTTGGCTATTGTAAATAGTGCTGCAAAAAACAAAGGGGTGCATATGTCTTTGAATCTGAGAAGTTGTTTTTTTTGGGTAAATTCCTAGGAGTGGAATTCCCAGGTCAAATGGTATTTCTATTTTTAGTTTTTTGAGGAACCTCCATATTGCTTTCCACAATGGTTGAACTAGCTTACATTCCCACCAGCAGTGTAGGAGGATTCCCCTTTCTCTGCATCCTCACCAGCATTTGTTGTTCCTAGTCTTTTCAATGTTGGCCATCCTAACTGGTGTGAGGTCCTATCTATCTCATTGTAGTTTTAATTTGCATTTCCCTGATAATTAGCAATGTGGAGCATCTTTTCATGTGCCTGCTGGCCATTTGAATTTCTTCTTTGGAGAATTGTCTGTTCATATCCTCCACCCATTTTTTAATAGGGTTATGTTGAGGTGTTTGCGTTCTTTATATATTTTGAATGTTAACCGCTTGTCAGTTATGTCATTTACAAATATATTCCCCCATATTGTAGGATGCCTTTTTGTTCTACTGATGGTGTCCTTTGTTGTACAGAAGCTTTTTAGTTTGGTGTAGCCCCATTTGTTCATTTTTGCTTTTGTTTCCCTTGCCTGAAGAGATCCATTCAGGAAAATGTTGCCCATGTTTGTATTCAAGAGATTTTTGCCTATGTTTTCCTCTACGAGTTTTATGGTTTCATGACTTACATTAAGATCTTTGGTCCATTTCAAGTTTACTTTTGTGTATGGAATTAGACAACAATCCAGTTTCACTCTCTTGCATGTAGCTGTCCAGTTTCACCAACACCATTTGTTGAAGAGGCTGAAAGTTCAATTATTTTCTTAAGCCTACTTTACTTTGGAGGCCACATCTTCAAGCTATATCCTAGTTAGAAGTCAAAAAGTTTATGAATTCTTGATTCTCCCCAGCATTCAAAAACTTAGTAGTCTAGGCAGAGGCAGAGGAGTCTCTTCATGTGAGAGTCTGAAGGAACTGGGGAAATGCTATCATGCTGTGGATTTAAGATAAGTCTGCAGACTTCTGTAACTGCCATACTTTCTAACTGAAGAGGTTAATTTTAAATGATGCGAATAAAGATCTAATAAGCAGGATTTATTTGAAAAGTGACTAATGCCATAATATAGTTCAAAACTATTTGAAATTGAGGCTTTTAAAACAAATTCAGACTAGTCACATTAGCAGTTCAAGTTCATGAATTTTTAATGCACTTTATTACTTGAGGTATTAACTCCCCCCCCATGCTTCTTAAGTAATAGGAGTGAAACATCCACATCTGATAACACAGAAACTTACCAAGAGAATACAAGGTAAGCCTTTGAATATTCTGCTACTTTAATAAATAAAATCACTTTGTAATAATAATTTTTTAAATGAAACTTTTTTTCCCACTTAAATGATCAGACATAATACAAGAAGTTGCCAGTTTAGAAGTAAATGATGCAGTTGCTGCTTTTATGGATCACATTAAATAAGAACAGTTTAGCTCTCCTCTTTCACTGGCGTCAGGCTCCTTCCTTGCCTTGTTTAGGTAGTTGTCAGCATTGAACTGTCTGTCCCTTTATGAAATTCACAGGTACTAAAACCCAGTGATGAATGAACCTCAAAATGTTTTGAAATGTCGATCATTCTGATGATCAATTCTTTTGTTTTTTACTTTTCCTATGAATTTTGTTTGTTAGATTCCTAGAAACTGGGATGGATTCAAAATAATGACATTGATGGAAGTCTCTAAAAAGTTTTAAGTTTCTAGATATGGGATTTCCAACTGGGACACTTTGGGAGCACACCTTGTTCGGTTGGAGAATTTTAATATTTTTAATAGAATCATTGTAAAACCACAGACAGTTTTATAACTTTTTTGTATGTGGCTGTTACATGGAGGGCAATTTATCTCTTTTTAAGTAGAGATAAATTACTTTAAAAGAAATGAATCCTAGATAGTTTTCCCTTCAAGTCAAGTGTCTTGTTGTTCAAATAAACTTGTTTAAAATGAAAACAAACTTTTTTTTCGAGGAACATGCAGTTGGCCTCACATATATGTATTTGCTGCTCAGCTCTAAGGGAACAGCTGGATTTGTTTTGTTTAGGCCTTAGTGGCATCTTGAAAAAATTTACTGAGATGCTAGGCTGCTTACTGTAAACTGAGATTGTTTGGGAACAGCTGTTATAGATCATTTATTTAAAACACAGTTCTTTCAAAATGGGAGAGTCTTTGAATAATAATTTTAAGTTTTCGAAAGAGAGACTTAGAGTAATTTATCAGGGAATTACAAGAGCATCATTTTTATGTTATGATTTCAAATTGTATGTCATTTAAAATCATTTTATAGTTCTTCTGGGCAGCCCACCTTTAAGTGCCCCTTGTGTCAAGAATCAAATTTCACCAGACAGCGTTTACTGGACCACTGTAACAGTGACCACCTATTTCAGATAGTTCCTGTGGTAAGTATGTATATTTGTGACAGCCTTCTTGCTTAAAGTATGCTGTTCCATTTATTTCACTTCATGTGTAGATAGGGGGAGGGTAGTTGATTTAACTTTGGATGGGAGATTATCAGTAAGGGGGATCTTTTTCAACCAAAGATTGATGACTGTGAAGCAAAATGAGATACTTGAAATTCTAGCAAGTTACTTATAAAAGGGAAGGTGCTTATTGTGAAAGTGATGTAGGGTAATAGGTTGAAGAAGAGTGATATGAGGAAAGGTGAAGTCAGGACTCCTTCCCGAGGCATGGCCGGACCTCACTCTGCTGGGGCCTGTCAGTCTCCTGGTCCGTAAGGTGTGGACAGATGCATCCGGTCGGGAGCATCCGCTGTGGGTAGAAGCACCAATAAGGAGGAGTGAAGTCAGTAGATATTTTTAATTGTATCCTTGCAGAATCCAGTATATGATGCATAAAGCTAGGATGGCAAAGAGTCATACATTGTTTCTGATGCCATTTTGAGGGTATGTAAGAAGGTGGGGAGGGCTTTCTGCCTGAATGAGGGAGATGGGGTGGCAGGCGGGATCTGACAGTGGGTCAGTGGCCCTGCAGCTCCTTGCCTGGAGCCTGAGTTTCACAGGTGAGCACTTTGGCAGCAGATGGAGGAGCAGCTGAGCTGGAAGAGATACTTTCTTTTCAATAATACATTATAATATAAATATTTTCTTCAGAAATAGAAGGAAACATAAACAAAGGATTGAGATATTTCTAAGCCCTTTTAGTGGCTGTACTAGAGAAAATTGTGAAAGAATATGCTTCAGTAATTATCGATGATACCCTTAAACTCTCTCCTAAACAATAAGGGAGACACACCATCTACTTTTTGTTTCTGCATTATATTCAGTATAGCACAAACTCTGGCTGTAGTCCAATTACTGTAAGTTCCATTTTATTTCATTTCAATGTGTTATCCATTCACTTTTTAATATGTACTTCATTTAAAACCTTAAAGATACAACTTAATGTTCACTTTCATTTCACTTATAAATGAAAATAAGCTAATCATTATGTCACAGTTGTGTGGTCGAATGAGATTACATACAGGTTAATGATAACTACATTACAGTTGGTATTTTTAAAGGCTGGATGTGATGTTTCTGTTGAAACAGTTGTGTACAGTTGGAGATTTAAGTAATGGAATGTATAAACTCTATTTTCTTGTGTTAGATTAGTATAATTTATCTAAAGGTAGTGTGGTTAGGAAATGATCTAACCTTGAAATTTGGCTCCTAGAAATGCTTTTCATGTCAGTATATTTGGTAACATAATCCTGTGTTTTAATATCTTCAATAATTAAAACTTAAACAGTAATTAAAATTTAAAATTAACACTTAAAATTAAACTGGTTATTCTGATAATTTTTTATTTAAAACATTTCTGTTTCTTGTAGACATGTCCTATTTGTGTGTCTCTTCCTTGGGGAGATCCTAGTCAGATTACTAGAAATTTCGTTAGTCATCTAAATCAAAGACATCAGTTTGATTATGGAGAATTTGTGGTAAGTGAATTCTTCAAGATGAAGAAAATACCATTTAAATATTCAAGTTAAATTAACTTTTTTATCTAGACTTGAGTTTTGAGGCAAGCTGTTGTGCCGTGCTTGGTGGCTATAGAGCAAGTTCTGTTAATTTTATAATAATAGGTGAATTTGGTTTGTAGAAGTGGTGAAAGCTGAATTTATGTCCACCTCTGCTAGGGTGATAATTTGAGAAAGAGCAAAGCCCCCAGATTAACAAAATAACAATTTGTTTGAAAACTGTCTAGATTTAAGGGAAAACTGTGTCTGCTGGAATAGTAAAATTGGTACAATGATGGAGGAGGATGTATTGCTCATGTAGTTTAAGTTGTTTGCTAAGCCCATTATAATAGATTGCTCTTATCTGCATGTGAGATACATTCCTTTTAAAAATGAAGCACCTTAATTAGTGAAGAAAGTTAAATAATATGAAAATGAATCCCCAAAACAAAACATAGGGCTAATTTCCCCTCCCAAATGTGTAATGATAATTTTAAAGAATTAGATGACTTTTGTTTTATCCGTTGTGAAATTGCACTTTATTCACTGTCAGTGAATTAAAACCTTATGCAGCTCGAGATGAATCCTGACAAAAATCGCTCTCACTTTCCAGTTTGGGTTATTTAGCACAGGCATGTGCAGTTCTGACAAAGGCATGAACAGAACTCAACTCTTTTCTCTGCTCTCCAGTGTTGGAGATACATTATTCTTGATAAATGTTGTCTTACTTTGTGGAATTTGCATTTTTTAATTATACTGTTTTAAAATAACTATTCCAATGTATGCAGTTTTCAGGTGTAAGTTCGTAATTTTAGAATTTTTATGAAGTAATTTTAGGTTATTCTTAAATTCTCATTGTTGGAAATGTTACTGTGTCTTGGAAAAACAAAAACACATTTTACAAGCCACTTTGGCTGTAATGGTCAGATTGTTTTACCTTGCCACAGAAGAATATGCACCTTTAATTATTTGAGATTGTCAGTGGAAAGCCTATTTTAAAGTAGACCCATAGGACATAATTGTTATCAAATAGAATTTTTTATGTTAATTAATAGTGATGTAACTGAGATTGAGCGAGCTATAGTTTTTAGCTTCACGTGATGATTCAGAAGCTGTTACTTAACTCTGCTAATTCCATAGATGCTTATTTTCTTTAAAATAAATTTACCTTCTGACATTCAGCATTCTTTCCTGGAGATGAAAAAATTTATCACTTATAATTGTGGATTATCCTTACCTGTACTTACAATGAATGACTTATCAGAGGGTACACTGTAATCCTCATATTTCATTCTGTGCTGATCCTCTCTGTTGTTTATCAATTATTCATAAGTAAATAAACAACTTAATTTTTTATTAAGTGTTTAAACCTTTTCTATAAAATAATAGTATATGTTGTAACAAACTGTTTCCAGTATGTGTAATGTATTGGGAAAAAGCTTGGAATAGTAGAGTGTTTTTTTCCGGTTGACACGTTAATGTTACTGTTTTAGAATCTTCAGCTGGATGAGGAAACCCAGTATCAAACTGCTGTTGAAGAATCCTTTCACGTGAACATCTGAAGACTGCAGAATTTTCTCCATCTTTGTACCTGCAAGTGCCATCTCTGGGGGAAGCTACCTGATGTCACCTGAATAACTTGATGTGTATATTAATAAAAGTAATTCAGTCTACTGTTTTAGGTTTTTGATTGAAAATTAAAGGTGGGCTATCTATAAGTTTCATCCTCTTGATAAGTTAAAAAATAAGCTAGGACTTTACCTGTAAAAGCACTGAAGGGATTATATTTCATTAATGTAATGGTGAAAGGGACTCCCTGATGTACTTTGTCCTTGCGACACTGGGTGTTCCTGCCTTTGTGTTGCTGATGACCTTGGTGTGGTTGCTCCTGTTGCCTGCTGTGCACAGTATGGGTGCAGTTTCACAGAGCTGAGCCAATTGGCAGAGGTGCAGAATGGAAACTTGAAGAGCTAAAGGAAACAATCCAAAAGGAGGCTTTTTTAATACAGATTCTAGCTGTGGAATTCAACTATAAGAAAATCATATTTATATAATCAGTATTTTTGAAGACTAGTGAGATTTCTTTAATGATTATAACTAAGAAGTAAAAGCTCATTATAAAGATGTTTCCTTTTCGCTCTTAGGAGGAAATATCAAGAGAAAAATGTATTTCTTTGGTGAGCAGTTGTTAATTTCAAATCTTGTTTGGCTGACTGATTCGTGAGCCTTAAGTATTGTAAGCTGAATTTCAGCTCTTTGGCCCCAGGATTTTCAATGGCCAGTATTTTGGATTAGCTAAGATGAAGCTTTTATTAGAAACTTTCAGTTGGTAATATTATATTCTACATATATATTTAAAAGAGGTTTGGCTTCATCTCAGTTTTAAAATTTATGCAGGCTAAAGATGTATATGTATATACACAGACACTCTAGTATGTGTGTGTACACATGTATGCATGCAGTTTGTCAGATAATATACAGACTTCCTAGTGAAAGTTTAAAATGGATAAGCAATATGGGATTGAAGTATTTGTCTGATTCAATTAAATTTTTGTATATCACCAGACTTTTAAAAAGTAGTATTTGAATGCTAAGTGGTCTAGTTGGCTACTATCACACCTTAAAAATTGAGTTTACCTGCACAGTTATCTATTTATATGGTGCTCATTTGTTATTCTCAGAGATGATACATGACTGAAGCAGTGAAAAAGATTCTACCAGCCATTCTGTTTCACCACTTTTTAGTGACAACTGAGTTTGTTCTTAGTGTTCATTAATGAGAATCATAAAATAACATGTACTAGAAGGTCCAAACCACAGAACAGAAGGTGAAGAGTGGATTAGCGTCGTGACATTCCATACTAATGTACATTGTGCTTTCTTTAAAAAAAACTAAAAGAACATAAAAGAAAATCTCGGAAGTAGTTTGCTGCTAATATATACATATATTATATAAAAAGTATATTTTGGTTTTGTTAAAATCCTTGTTGACTTTTCTACAGTGAACGTTTTTTTAACTTGATTTAATAAAAATGTTAATTTTGGAAGTGGAGTTTTGTAAAAACCTTTTTCAGTCAAACAGTAATGACTTTATAGGTAGTAATAACAGTCACCAAAAAGCCATACATCTTAGTGAATGTAGGCCTTTGTTCCGTCATTCAGAAGGGTGATGTTCACTATGTGCTTGAACGTTTTCTCTGCAGTTGCAGGACTGTATTGTAAGAATAGCTTTTAATGAACTCTTTAAAAAGAGACTTTTGACCATACATTTTCCAGTTTAAAGCAATAACTTTGGTATATTCTTTCAAAGTTTAATATTTCCAGTATGTCAAGTTAAACCAGTCTGAGATTTGAGAACTTCTTTAAAGGGAAATGGTAGTAAAGATCATCTTGATGAAATTGTGTTTTGAAGTTTTTTGGATTCATTAACTATCATTAATAGCCTTGTATGTCTTTCATATAAACTCATAAGGAAAATACTGACTGTATTTGCTATTACCTGGGAATTACTCAGTATGGAAATGTTTAAAATATCCCTTTCATCACAGGATTAGTAATAGGGATAGTTTTTCAGATTCACACTTCAAATTTGTAGACAACCTCATTCTTTTAAAAACTGAAGTATCATTGATACAGAATCTTATATTGGTTTCAAGTATACAAGACAGTGCTTTGACAGTTACCCATATTATTAAATCCTCAACCCTCATAGTGCAGTTATTACTGTCCGTCAGCATAGGGAGATATCACAGAACTACTGGCTGTGTTCTTCAGCTGCACTACAATCCCCATGACCAGTGTATATAAATGATTGGGAATTTTTATGTCCCTTTATCCCTCTCACCCTCCCACCCGCCCATCCCAACCCCTCCCAACCCCTCCCCCATGGTAACCACCAGTCACTTCTGGGTGTCTGTGAGTCTGCTGCTGTTCTGTTCATTCTGATTTGCTCTGTATTTATTTTCCACAAATAAGTGAAATTATATGAGACAACCTAATTTTTAATGTGCATATAGATGACAGGGTGGAGGAGGAAAATTGTATTGATACTCTGATATCTAAATTTCACTATAACCACTTACAGGGAAGCTATTTACCTCAACAAATACATTTATGTTGTTAAACAGAGTCTTATTTGAGATGTATTGCTTTATTTTTCAATTAAAAGTGGTTTTCTCCCACTTGTGTGTCTAATTAAAATTTTGTCTAGAGGCAAACATGGTAACATTTAACTCATAACTCACCCTGGAAGACATGCAGGAGATAACCCATTATTCAGCACTTAAAAAAGTGGATAGGACAAAGCTACCACATGCTGGTACTGTATGCTGGATTTACTTTCCTATTTAATATTTATTTCAAATTTAATCAATACAAAAGCTGTTTTTTCAAGTTTCCAGTCAGCCATGGAGAGTGGCCTTCAGCGAACTGTCAGGGCTGTAAGAACACTTGCCAAATACTGCGTCATACACTGTTGGCTGATTGGTATTAACTGTGACCATCAGGGAATCACGACTTACACACACAAACCCAGTAGGGCTGATACTCAAAGAATAAATAAACCCTTTGTGGCAGTCACGGCACTTTAGGCTTTGTAGAGAAGGTGTGACCAGAAAACAAATCAATGTAGTAAATTCATAATAGGAATAAAATACTCATTCCACGATACCACTGAGTATGCAATGTAATTTTCCAATTATGCAGTAGTTTTGAAAAAAGATGGGGAGCGGGAATGAAGTACATTAGGGGTGAAAAGAGGAACAGGAACCTCAGGTGTCACGGCCTGCATGCCCCCCATCAGCCGCTCTCCAATCGTCGGGCCGAGAGGACGGTCCCTGAGATAAGAATCCCGTGAATCCGCTTGTGCCCAGCCCCCACCACAAGCTGAGGGCTCCACTACCTTCTGGTAGCACAGGTTGCCTGCTTTCATATCGGATGCGAATGGGAGCACAGATTATATTTGGCTCCTTCGCTCAACATTGTTTTGAGGTTTTTATGTCAGTTTTTGATTCAGTCAACAGCTCCCTGTAGTAACTTCTGTTTTGTCCATAACAGAAAAGCTGCTTTTTAATGTTCATGTGTGGAAACCCTGTTAGATGTATTATAAGTGGTTCTTTCCTGGATGGTAGCACTTGTAAGGTGCTGAATATAGGTGAAAACAAAACTAGTTGGTGTTCCTCTCAGTGCAACTGTGTGGAGAGCCAGGTGAGGGTGTAGCCAGGCCTTCCCTGCCTGCCCTGCCCTTGTTCATAAGCTGGACATAGGCTGTTCTCCTTTCAGGGCGTTTTGTATGCAGTGGATTTTTTTTTTTTTCTCCTCATTGCAATTTTTTTTTAATAATTTATTTTATTTTAGTATCATTAACCTACAATTACATAAGCAATACCATGATGATTGAACTCCCCCCATCACCAGGTCCCCCCCACCAACCCCACCACAGTCACTGTCCATCAGCGTAGTGAGATGAGAATCGCTACTTGTCTTCTCTGAGCTGTACAGTACCCCCCGTGCCCCCCCACCCTATGTCTGCCAATCGTAATGCCCCTTTTACCCTCTTATCCCTCCCTTCCCACCCATCTCCCCAGTCCCTTTCCCTTTGGTAACTGTTAGTCCATTCGTGGGTTCTGTGAGTCTGCTGCTGTTTTGTTCCTTCATTTTTTTTTTTCTTTTTTTTTCTTTGTTCTTATACTCCACATATGAGT